>JAWNMR010000362.1:2277500-2690000 GCA_035043845.1 Drosophila picticornis
TTACGCGCGTTTTGCAAGTCATCAGTCAAAGGCAATACGTGAGGGGAGTCGCGGGTTGTGGGCGTGGTTCGGGGCGTTCGAGCGTTTGGCCGTTAGGCACACAGGGAATAACAAATGAAATATTATGCGGCATACTTTTGGGCGCCACAGCGAAGCAGTTTATTAATTTAAAAATTAGCGCGAAAAAATGCGACCCCCCCCCCCCCTCGCTTTTGCTCTCTCTCTCTCGCTCTCTCCCTCCCTCTCTCTTTGGTGCTGAGAAACAAATTTGGGAGACGTGCGCGTTGACGGATTGCAGCCTTTTTAGTTGCCAGTCGACGTGCATTAATCATTTTTAGTGGCGCCCCCATAAGTAGGCTTTGCGTTTGCTAATAAAATTGTCGCTGTCGCAATGGCGAACTATACGTGCCTGTGGCGGCTTAACTTACAGCGTTTCTGCGGGGAGTCGAGGTGTGCCTGCCACCTGCCACCTGCCACGCCACGGTCATGACAAAGCGGTCCTGACAAAATTGGGCTCGCAAGTCGTTGCCCAAAACCCACACAGACCTACAGATAGACAGACAGATGGCAGCAACATGGCCATATCCGCGCTTCATTTGTTTGAACTGTGTTGTTGTTAAAAAACTATTTTTCTTATTTACGGTTTTTTTTTGTTTTTTTTCGGTCGGACCACCCGGAATGTGGGCAGGGCAACCTTTCACGTGAAAAGTCAAAGAGCCCGTCGAGTCATGTCAACGCCACTTAACGAGTGAATACTCAAAAGTCTAACGTCATCCCATTTATCAGGGCCAAAAAAAATGAAAAGCCAGGCTGGAAAGGGCTGTCATTGGCAAGCCGTAGATTACACTCCTTAGCAGACATCAACTTTCCCTACAAGCTCTGTTCTTATGTCAGCTATATAGTACAGCAGTATATATAGTACTTAATGTTCCGATGTTCCGACTGTTTTAGTTCAAAAGTGAGGAACATATTGGTGGTTTGGTAAGGATATCCTGGCAAGCACAAAAGTTATTTATACAAGAGCTCATATATTGTTCGATCTGCACATATCTGCTGATCTATGCCAGCAGTATTGGTATTGTAGTCTGCTGTTTATAATACCTTAGCTCAAATTGGGACAAATGTCTTGCTAAAAAGTAAAAAATTTGACCTAAAAGAGCTCATATTTTGACCAATTGTTCCACTGCAAACTATAAGAAAAAGAGATCCTATCTGTCTTGCGGTAATATATGTGCTACCCGTCAAATTTGTATAGACTCGGATAATGCTGATCAAGATTATATAGATACTTGATGGGCTCGAAGCTTTTCTTTTCCAAAATTGTAATACCCACCGAGGGGCATTCACAGTTCGAGATGAGCACTCACCACGGAAGATGCAGGCCACTGTTAGATAGCGTCCATGTCGGGGATCGCAGGCTGTCATCATGTTCTTGGCATCGAACATTTGCTGGGTTAGCTCGGCAACGGTCAGCGCCCGATATTGTTGCGAACCCTTTGCGGTGAGTGGCGCAAAACCGGGCATGAAGAAGTGCAGACGTGGGAAGGGCACCATGTTGACAGCCAGCTTGCGCAGATCAGCATTGAGCTGGCCAGGGAAGCGCAGGCAGGTCGTCACTCCAGACATTGTGACCTAGAGTTGGATAATTTTATTAGTGGTTACTCAATGAATTGAATTTCAGTTTGTGTTTTTGCTGTGATTCCGGCATAGTTGAATAGTTGGGTTGTAGCTGCATCGTTTTTTGTTTTTGTTTTTGTCATTTACTACTTACAGACACCAAATGATTGAGATCCGGGTAGGTGGGTGAGCTGAGGCGCAAGGTCTTATAGCAAATGTCATACAAGGCCTCATTGTCAATGCAGAACGTCTCATCAGTGTTCACGCACAGCTGATGCACCGACAGTGTCGCATTATATGGCTCAACGACCACCTCAGAGACCTGGACGCCGACAGCAACAGCAACAGCAACAACAACAACAAGAACGTCCACAACGGGGACATGGATGTTGTTGGTGGTATATGGATTGAATGCAAACACACAAGACCGAAACACGCATTAGTTGATTTGTTGCTAGAGTTGCACTTACGGAAACCAAATGATTCAAGTCGCCATAGGTGGGCGACGATAGCTTCAGCGTGCGGAAGCAGATGTCATAAAGCGCCTCGTTGTCAATGCAGAAGGTCTCATCGGTGTTCTCCACCAGCTGGTGAATGGAGAGCGTTGCATTGTACGGCTCCACAACGGTATCGGATACCTATTGAGCAGTTGAGAACCACAGCAGACAAGCCAGCAAAGGCATGCAAGAATATAAAAAAAAAATAGCAAAAACATACACTTATTAATTGCGAAAACAAATTAAACACAATTCGATGAGCTTGAATGAATATGTGAATTGTTATTAATACGAATAAATATGTTAATATTAAATTATTTAATGGTTATTAAAATGCATAAACTGAAAATCGGTCTTATTTGAAATGATTGACTTTCAATTATCTATTTTCGTATATGTGAAGTCAACACAATTAGTAAAATAATCACTTTAAATTCTGTTATTCTGTCATTGCCTTAAATAGATGTGCAATTGAATAAAATTAATTTACTGATTAAAACGTTGTGTTTAACAAAACGGTTGCTCTAGCGAAAAGACAGCTCGAATTGGAGATACCCCGCAACACAGCCTTCAAATACATCTAATCGACTCTGCAGTTGATCAAAAATGTCTACACTTCATGTGATGTAAAGACGATGTGGCATGCATCTGAGGGTTACAAATATTTGCTTACTTTCATATTACCATTTTTAAATTTTTGATGGGTGTAGGTTATAGCAAAATGGGAATGCTTTTAAATATGGGTTTTAAGGAATTTGGAATTTTATAATTTTATTTTTTAGGTAAACAGTTGGCATTGAAATAGAAAATTAAAATTTCATTTGCACCTCAAATGCAACCACACAGCTTCAGAAAATAAGGTGCATTCACCAACAGTTGTTGCATAAATGCAGTATCACATTGCACACAACAAACAACACAATTCCTAATTGAGTATGTGTGTTTGTGTGCGCTGGTTTGTTTGCAGCAAGTGGACAATATGTGTAATACATTGGTTAGTGCTCTACTATTTGCCTATGGGCAAGATGCATTGTGTTGCAAGAAACGTCAAGTGCAAAACTCTGTTGCAGTTTCGCTTCGCAAACTGCTTGCACATAAATCCTTGCAATTATTTAATGGTGCAGCCAGGAACGGAGCCGATAACGGACGGTCACCTGGAAAACGGCTCACATACATGAATCTAATTACAATGAGTTATGCCCGGGCATAACTTACACGTTATTTGTTACAGTTGTACAATGTGTATTTGCTTTCGCAAAATATTTGCAAATGCAGTTTGGGCGTACTGAAATCAAAATGGTTTTACTGCCCAAATCTGGCTGATCAATGGGGCCAATTAAAAGGTTTAATAATATATCGTATATGCCAATTTATTAAGCTGCTGATTAATAATTAAAGCTTAAAACTACAACTGCTGCAAAATGACCGTTAAAGTATGCGAGTAAGCGCATAAATTTCAAATGCGTATTAAGTGACAGGCTTGTGTCATGTCCTCGCCGCAACAAAATGGCCGCCAATACCAAAACATTGCGGTAATTCGCCAGACCAGGCGCATAAATAACCCAACGCCAGGCACTAAGGGACGGGGATGCATCCCCCAACAACTGGCCACAAGGGTTCAACTGAGATACAAACTCGCCGTTTGGTCATTGTTACTCAAGTGTATCGGTAATAAATTTAACACTGCCAAAACGTAAGTTTTATTCGATCTGCATATCGAACTCTGTGAGTGCTCAACTAAATATATATATATATATGTACATTTATATATATTTATAATTTTATATATTGGCATAAGCCGTTTGTTGAATGCTAATTTCACGCATCAATAAACTTTTTCAGCTCGCATTTCAAATTGAGTGCCATGTTAAACCGTCGGAGGCATATTTGAATTTGTGGTATCAGTGCAGTATTTACATTACATGTACATTGTACATGGTACATGGTAAGTGTAATTTTGTTGTACTGCTCGACTTCGACATACCCTACAAACATTTCGAAGACTTGCTCATAGTAGACTTTTTAAAATGCAGACTGATAACAGTTTCATAATATTTTTACACTGACACTAAAAAACCGAAAACCAAAATAATTCCAATAAAATAATACTTTTCCTTATCTGTTCAAGCTGGCAAAAGGCACCAGGCGAAGAGCAAGGCAAGTGTCTAAAATCCTCGATGATTTAGGCGATATTATTCATGGGGATAAAACTGAGTTAGCATTGTCAGCTGTCTGTTGGATACTACAGAAGAGATCACCTATCTAACCTTTCTATAATATTGAAAAATAGAAATTCTCAACACAAAATAAATTCATGAATGCAATATTTAACTTAATACAGAGTATTTTCATTCACTGAACCACATTTCAATTTCAAAAGCCACTTATATTGTGCAGTGTTTATTGATATCAGTTATTATTCATCGTTGGTATTAATTCTCATGACAAGGAATTGTGCAAATTGATTTTTTCTAAAAAGTTCACAAACAATGACTGATGAATTTTTGGGTTTGTTTTGGTATTTGATATGTTAATACTGGGCAGATCATAGTCGGGTCCTCTCTAATAAATTTATTATAATATTAGATAAATAAATAATTTATAAAAAATGCAATTATTAATGAATGGCCTGCTGGGCCATTTGCTGATGGGATGCAATGCCTTGCCTGTTATTGACAATCAATTTGCCACTAAATTAATTTAATTAAATGTCTAAACGTAATTAAATGCCCACGATGATGCCTCAAATGCAAATGAAGCCGTCTCACGTGCCGCGAGGGCAGAGCGTGCGTGTAAAATATGCAACTAGGTTAATTAAGCAATAATTGAAGCGTGTCACAACGCATCCATTGAGTAACCCCAGCCCATTTGTACAACCTGTGCTCTTCCCACATAAGCCATACAGCGTTGGGTGCCCCTCCTATTAAAGCTGCCCGCAAAATTGCATTGTCAATTAGCTGCAGGGGCGGTTGGCGGCTCTAATTTTTGCCGGCAAATTAATTAGAATTATTTGGCAGATTCGCATACCGCTGATAATAAGTGACATCAATTGAAATTAGCATTCATTAAACAAAGCAAAAACTACATTGCAAGTGCTTTGAGCACCGCATTCGGTTTACACTATTTCAAAAATTAAGAGTATGTAATAACTGTAATTAGAAATACCCATTGTGTCTTTAATTATGAAACTAGTAAAGCTTTCTTTCAGAGAATTCAATTTAAATAATTTCAATTTCTAAATGTTCCATTCGCTAATAAATATTAAATTATTTGTTGTTGTTTTAGTTGTTAGTCACTGTGCATCACTGTGCGCTCGTGTAACAAAAAAGATCCTAAAAATGCTGTTAAATTATAAATTTCATCATAGGAAATAATTAGACTGTCGACACGAGTATTTCATTTTGTGGAATACTAATGTGTAATAGGCACGCGTAGATACTTGCCACATTTGTTGCCATGGTGTGGCTCTTGTTGGTTATTTGAAAAAAAAAAGAAAAACGCGTGCAGGTGTAAAGAGTTTTGGGGTTGCAGGTCGGCTTACAAACACCGGCATCCAAATATGTATGTGTGAGCTAAGCTGATTTGCCTAAGCGGATTGCCCTGCCCAGCTTCATGAGTGCAGGTTATGAGGGTGGGCGGTGTGCGTATGTGGGTTGCCTTGGGGGTGGGTGTGTGGATGTATTTTTTGTATTTTGTGTGCATGCTAATGATCTGCAGTTGCTAAGTGCGTACGGTGTACTTACCTTGGGTGAGGGCACCACCGAAAAGGAGTTCATGATGCGATCCGGATACTCTTCGCGTATTTTCGATATGAGCAGTGTGCCCAGACCAGAGCCAGTGCCGCCGCCCAGCGAGTGTGCCAGCTGGAAGCCCTGCAGGCAGTCGCAGCCCTCGGATTCCTTGCGCAGCACCTCCAACACAGAGTCGATCAGTTCGGCGCCTTCTGTGTAGTGGCCCTTGGCCCAGTTGTTGCCTGTAAGGATGCATAAATGAGCAGTGGATCTAATATGCACGAGAAGTTCTCCAATTATATATTTATTAAATGAGCACAGACTCCAGAATCCCTTAAACCAACACACACACACACACGACACCAGCAACAATATGTTGTGTTGAGTGACATGTAGAAAATTAATTTTCATCCTCATTCGCGGGCCATTTTATAATTGCAATTATCATTAACATTGCGGACAGCCACGTCTCAAGCAGCATGGTTTGGCATCAATTAGCGCAACAACAACAGGAAAGGCAACCACAGCAGTGGTAAATACAAATGCTAGAATCAGGACAGTGTTCAACAAGGCCTTATGCAGCATTCCGCATTCAAATAAAAATGCTTTTTATTAAAAGAAATCCAAGAAATGCAATTATGCCGCTGGGAGTTTGATTGAATGCAGTTTGTTGATGGAGAACTTTATCATTTTGTGCATATCTTCAAAGGTATGCAGATGTATAAACACTTATATTGTATGCCTCTTTATGCTGTGTCTAACATAAAAAAACATAAAAGTCGAGCCAAATTTAAATCTGACCAAGCACAGCCTCTGCTCAAGCCACTGTTGCCTGCTGTGCTTGCACATGGAAATTGCTTGTGGCAGGTAGTTTGACCAATTCGCAATTTCATCAGCGTCATCTTGTTGGTACTTATCAAAGCAATGACAACACCACATGATGTGATGCAGCTGCTGTGGCTGTTGCAACTGCAGCTGTAACAACTGTTGCAAAGCAAACGCTCAATGGAGGCAGCGACCACAATGACAAGAAAAACAAACTGCTGATCAGCTACGGGGCGCATTTTGTGAGCAAAAACAAAAGCACATAAGGAGTAAAGTGCTGGGAGTGCGTATCCAGAGATGTACAACTAGATTGGACAGAATGGGGTCGATTGAATTGTGCACGAGCTGCAATATGTGTGCGCATGTGCGTTGCTTGTGTGTGTCTGCGTGTGTGTGTGTGTGTTTTGTGTGTGTGTAACATGCCACGACATGGCAGCCTTAATGAGCAGCTAAAATGCATTAGCTAAATGCTGTCCTATGTACTTCAGCAGCAGCGGACAATGATTAACGGTGCAAGTGCCTTGAGGCAATCAGAAGGACACTGTTAAATTGTTAATTTATACTTGAATTCATTCACTTACCCGCTCCCGATTGCCCATACACAAAGTTATCGGGCCTGAAGAGTTGACCCATCGGTGATTGACGCACCGAGTCCATCGTGCCCGGCTCCAGATCGATAAGCACAGCACGTGGCACATACTTGCCACTGCTTGCCTCATTGTAGTAGACATCGATGCGTTCGTGCTGCAGATCCGATTCGCCATGATAATAGCCATTGGGATCGATGCCATGCTCAGCAGAAATGATTTCCCAGAACTAAAAAAAAATAATTGAAGAAAATTTAATAAACTTACAAAATTTGCATTTCAATTCATTTCGTTTATTGTCAATAATTAATTTAAACATTTTTCTGGCAGATCAACCTTATTTTAATCTTTGGCATATTTAATTATGACACTCAGGGAAAAAGAAAGTCCCACTGTATTTTAGAAAACCGATTGTGTAATAAAAAGTTTTTATGGAATTTGATAACTAAAAATACAATAAAAAAATTGATTGATTTGAAAAAATGTAGAATTCCGTACAGAATACAAATAATTCACAATAAAAAGCGTGTTTTTAGCTTCTTTTTTTTTGTAGTTTACCATACGGCGTTAAAATATTATTTTTCAATCAATACATGTATTGGTTTCACATGTGTCAGCCCTATTGGTGTATTCGTGTGCGTGTGTGTGTGTATTCGTGTGTGCGTGTTCGTGTGTGCTGCGCGTGTATTTGTGTTGCATTGCTTTGGCAATCAGTGCATATAAATATGAGTGTCCTTTTTACATGCCGCTTGCTTTTATGGCCAATACCAACGACATTTCCAGTTCCAACGTAGTCGTCATCGTTCTGGTATCTATCTGGCTGCGATTTATATGCGTGCATATGGCATATATACCCCAACTCCTGCAGCCCATGCTCAACCCCTTCTCCACTACACTCCAGCAAGCCACTCAAAAACGAGCGGGGAGCACTTTATATGCCGTGAGCAATTTCTGTTGCATACTTTTATGGGCGCACACTTTTTACTGGCAGAGTGAGTCTCGTGTTATTTTTTGTTGTGTAACGATGAGGAATAATTGAATCCTTTTAGGTGTTTTCATATATTTATTTATTTTTGCCGTTTTCTATGGGTCGAGTGTTTCAGCGATTTCCCCGTTTTACCTCTGAATTCCACTCATCGCTCCCAATCCAGCTCCACACACCCCACACACCTCTCAATGCACATCTCTCTATACGCTTTCACAGCGTAGTTGTTTGCACGTATATTTTTCTTTCGCGTCGTTCGACTTTTTCTTCCATTTCCATTTTCATATTTATATTTTTTTTTCTGCTTTGGTTTTATTGCCCAATACGCTTCGTAAAACATTTCACGTTTGTTGCGCATATGAATTTCAAATTTTTAAAAATGTTTCAATCGTTTTGCTCGCATTTGTGTGCGCAGGTGTGTGTGTGTGTGTCTGTGTGTGTGTGTGTGTTCAGCATGAGGCTGGTGTGAGTTGTAGTGGATAGCAAAATGCTTATTGTGAGAAAAATGCAATGTGTGCTGCCCGCAACTCTCATCGATCGGAATGATTTTTAATGGACTTAAGCGCTAAGGGACATGAATTAATTTATTTTCCTCCGGATTTCATATATTATGTGAAACTGGCATTGTGCCGAGATTGTATTCTTCTGAAGGGCACAGTTTGAGTTTTAATTTATGGCTGAGCCTCGAGTGTACGGAATAACTTTTACAAATTTGACGAAGTCAACTTTCAAGTGTTTTAAGTATTGATTTAACAACCAGTCTCACAAGCAATAATGACAAAGTAGTTAAAGGCTTTCCCATTTGAGGCATACATTAATGCATTAACTATTCACAACCACAAAATATTTTTCACATTTATAACACTTTACAAAATCATTACTTGATTGTCGCATCTCATTTGGGTAATGGCGGAAACAGGACCTTTTCAAGTGCCTGCCGAATGCATGAGTTTTATCTTTCAATTATTCATGGATGCCGACGGTTTTATAAGACGACGGATTACCCACCTTTGGCCATTTTAACGCACATATTTATTTTTATACCGCCAAGAAGTATTATGACCTTTCCATAAATACTTAGTGCAATTAGATGGCGGAAGGTTCGCTTTAATACAACTTATATAAATACTGAGCTTAAATCGGAAACTTCGTAAGACATTTGGCGATTTGCCCTTAAATCATTAATAATTCAGATCTTAATAGATATGCAATTCAACCTCAAGAAACTTTTACAATTTTCTTGTTTGTTGTTGGGAATCTTTTCTACTATTTTTTTCAGAATTGTATTTCTTCGTAATAGAAAATAATTCAGAGGAGGATTGCAAATTTTTACTGTACCATTGTACTACTAAAGTTTTCAATTGTCTTTTACTTTTTATTGTAGCCTTTCATGTCCTTATCCTACTTATGCATGGCATATTTGTGCACTTATTCAAAGGTTAGCGTTAGCGCACTTTAGCCGGGCGCTTCAAATTGGCCAAGGCATATATGTTGCACGCTTTTGTTGTTGTTGGTGCTGTTGCCATTATGTTAATCCTGGCGCAGCATAAATGTTTGCATTATTGCTGTTTGTTGGCAAAGTTTTGTTTCTCCATTGGCTCTTAGACATGCAACAATGATAACAAGTTGCGTACCCAAAAATGCGAGTAGAAAAAAACACAAGAAAAGTTTGTGACTTGAGTTTGTCCTTGGATAAAGTTGGACCTCATATGAGTAGTTAGGGTGGGTTGAGGAGGTGGAACTGAACGCGTGGAACCCTTAGAAGCGCATGTCTTTGCATATATAACAAACTGGAAATATGACACTCAATTGTACGCATCGGTAGACACTTTTGGCTTGACAATAACTTTGATTTGCATACGTTCGTTCTGGCTGATATTTGTTTGCTTGCTTGTTGGCATTTGTGTGTGCATGTGTGTGTATGTGTGTGTGTGCGCTTCTAGCCACCCGCATGGGAGACAACTAGCTGACTGACTTTGCCCTGGCATTTGTCCTGCTCCTGTTGTTGTCCCGGCACTTGTTGCCTTTGGGGAAATTTAAATATGTTTTCGTATATTTTACGAAGCCAATTGCAGATAAGCGTTTTTCTTTTCGACTACTTTTGTGCTGTTTGCCCACCCTTGGCCGAAGGGGTGTCACTTTATTATTGAGTACCCTTTTGTTAGGGTCGACACATTTCTATCATTTAGTACGTAACGTCTTTTTTGTGTTGACAATTTGTTGTTCAAATACTTTTCTTTTTATTTTGAGGGCAAGCAGAGTATTTACTCTTCTGTACCTAAAAAGAAGCACTTCGCTTGAAAGCTTATTATATATTTATATATTTTCTGAAAAGTTTCACTCAGTTGCTGTAAATGACGTTCGAATATTCTTACAGAGCTGTCTAACTGCCCGTTTAGCGTCTGTTGATATCGACTCACTTGCTTCTGACGTGCCTGTCTCAGCAGTTTGAGGTGGGTCTACTGAAGTTGCCCTAAAACTCCCATTAAGTTAAATAGCTCAAAAGCAAAGAATAAAAAAAAAAAACAAACAAAACAACTATGCAGCCTTCATTTGCATAAAGCACTTGGTGGCTGCGGTCAAATTGCTTAATTACAAAATTGCGCACAAATTAAAAAACTAAAAAGAACTTGCATGGAAAAAAAAAACAAAAATGTGATAAAATTAAAAGTAAACAAAAGGCAACGTGCGTTGACCACAACGGCGCCATTTTGCCAGCCATTTTGTGGTTCCTTTTTTGTATAATGGGCGCACATTTCCTTGCTCCCAAAAGAAATTCAATTCTAAATTAAAATTCTCAAAGTGTTCAAACAAAAACTGAAACAGCGCGACGCGAGCAGTCAAGCAAAAGTCAAGTGGCCAAATTGGCGAAAGTTGGGCAAAAAACGAGCATAAATTAATTGCGGCCAGCAAAGAAATGGGTGGCTGCAGTTTGTGCTTTGTTTCGCTCATACAAAAGGCCATTTTCAGCTTGTGTTAGCAAAGGATGCGAACTGCGCAAAGCAACGGAAGTGCATGTCGCACCGGATGTGACTGAGAGCCCCCAGGGACAGTATACTTAGAGCAGGGGGTCGAGATAGTTTGCGAGCAAACTGAGTTTGAATATTGAATTTGACAATTTGGCTCGGGGCGCGCATAAATAAGCAAATGCAACAACTACAAATCATCGGCCAGATAATCAGAAATTTTGCTAAGCATACCTGATATGCAAAATACTTATAAGGCAGTTGCAAAATTCTCAAAAGAAGTTCTTAAATATATATCTGATAAATCTGGTAAACATAACCGTAATTGTTCGTGTAAAAATTTATGGTTGATTATGTTTTTGTTGTTGCAATAAATGAAACTTATTAAATTTTTTTTTTAATTTTAATATGGTTAATTTACCGATTACTGAATGTGTGATTAAATTTAATTAAAACAATAATTATTAGTTGTTGTAATAATTAAGGTTGTGCTTCTTCAAATTTGTTTTTTATTTATATCTATTTTGTTTTAATTGATTTCAATATTGCATATTTTCGCATTAATGTGCACGGAATATGTAAATTAATTTAAATTCAATTAAAATAAATACTTTAATGTGGTATTCTCATAAATGACAGACATCAAACAAAGTTATGCTATGGTTGAATAATTAAAAAAAAAAAAATCTAATTAAAATTCCATTTCGAGTGTCAAATCATGTACAATGAACAAACCGCTTTTCACAGTACAACCAGCGACAAAGCTGGCATTTCAAAAATGGAATGAGAAAAATGTAGTTTCGACATTTTTGGATTTCAATGAATGAATTAAACTTAACATTTTTAATTAGTTGGCAAAGGATAAGTTTGCCATTAAATGAGAAATTATGTTTCGTTAATTGTATCCAATTTACACGAAAAATAAGCACCTTGCTCAAAAACATGTTTGAAAGAGCGCCACGTAGGCGGCAAATTGAATTCCAATTGAATTTTCGGGCGGTGGCATTAAACTAATTATAAAATAATAAACAGGATTGAAACACTTTTGGCGACCATTTGCCAATTTACAAATGCACAGCAAAGCCGACCGATTTGTGTGTTGTGCGTTTAAAATGCAAAGCTCGAGCGATGCGAACTAAGTCAATTTATTTTAATTTGAACGGCCAGCAACAAAAATATATATTTATAAAAGCGGCACATGTGTGTTAGTATGTCTGTTTGTATGGGATCCATTAGCGTAATGAGCTTTGCTCCCGGGCAACGCCCAGCTCAGTCATAAGCCGCAATAAAATAAAAATTGCTCAACACACTCAAAACTTAACGGCCGCCCATCGATAGATGACATTTTGCAGCCGTTGGCCATAAACCATTTTGATGCGACACACACAAAAAAAGAAAATTAAAATGAAAGGGAAAGGGAAAGAAAACCAAAGGGTTTGAAAAGCCATCTGCAGTTCGGACTGCTCAAAAATGCAATTTATGTGCGCATCGCCACAAATAACGAATTGTGCCCCAAACTACACTAACGACCAACGGGACGCGTGTCACGCCCAGCCGTGTAAGTATTTTTCGCAATAATACTAAAAGGATTTGGCCAAATGCTGGCCCGCATACGGAGCATGAAATTTTATGCAAAACAACAAAAACAAAAAAAAAAAAAGAAACAACTTTACGGGACAGTTATCTTATTCACGCCGAAGATTATACACACTTGTAAGCGGGAGCCATCGTGCCGGAATCTAAATTGGGACTAACAAAGACATGCTTTGTTCTTAGTTTAGATTAGTAGACATGTTTTTTTATAAATTAAAAAAATGTGTTTTGGAATTAAGAGCAGAAAATCACAGATTTTTAAGTCAATTTCCGTTTTAAAAATATACCTTCTGAATAATAAGGTGAATTATCCTTGGCCAAATTAGAACTCATCTCAAATTCCGAGATGGCTTTATGCAATTTACACTCTGTATAAACAGATAAATATACTTATAAATGTACATATATTTTTCTTTGTTTAGCGGATTTTTCCCTCAATGCATTGCAAACTTCAAATCAAAATTAGAATTCCCTCATAAAAGGTAAAATGTCAAAGCATACCTTTTGGGGCTGGGCTCAACATCGCTCGGCATAATTATACGCTACGCGCTCGCCGTGTGCTGTGTGCGTGTATTTGTGTGGGTAATTGCCACACAACTACAACAATGCAGAAAAGCGCGCTTAATTTGAAGTACGTGTGAATTTCGAGGCTGCCTCGGTTCACCAGAAAAATGCAATTTTTACCAATCGCATATCCCGTAAATTACCCTTTATACTATATTTACATGTATATGTATGTGTGTGTGTGTGTTTCATCTAGTGTAAGTGTGTTGGTGTGTTGTATGTGGATGCTGCATTTGCAATTGCATTTCTCATCAAGTGCATCAATTTAAATGTGGCCACTAATTGTCATTATCAGCGCGTTGCATTTGCTTTTGTTTTTGGTTTCTTTCTGTTTTTTCTGCTTGATGTTTATTTGATTGCATTTTTTTTTAATTTCTCACTAAAATACTTTATAAATGCCAAATGTATTTTTTTGAATGCAGCTGACACTCCAAACCTTAAAATATGCCAGAGTATGCGTATAATCATAATTAAAAGTTAAAATACATCTCATTTCAAATTGATGCAAATTGCTTTGGCTGCATATTAGTTTAATCAATTATGTTAATAAAAAAAGCAATTTGAATAGCTGTCGACAAACGGCTAAACAAAAGAAAGGGAGTCAAAGCATTGTGAACATGTCGAAATTCTAGATTAAAGATATTTTAGGGCAACGCTGCAAATTATTAGCAAAAATTAGCTTGTGCTCCTAGCTTGGTTTAACTAGCTTTAGTTAGCCATGCTAATACACATACAACTATGTGTTGACTTTTCATATTTTTACAAAACAAACTTTGCTCGATATTTTAATTACTGTCATAATAAATGTATGTAATTTTACATAATTAACAGAAACAATGTATATAGTATTAGCCATCCATCTAAAACTCGCAAATGAACAATTCAATTATTTATGAAAATACTTCCAATGCTGAATATTAAAGCAATTGCTTTTCGGCTTTCGGCTTTAACAAAATAATAACAAAAGTAAAATTTACTTTTGTCAATTGGTTTTTATAACAGCCCCAACCACAAAACACACACACACACACACACACACACAGGGCTCGAACACACACAGATAAGCAGGTATACGCGATTGACAAACAATTCCAATTGAGATTTCAATAATTGTCGATTTAGATATGTAAATATTTTGGCTGGCTATTGATTTAACTAATGTATAGCTGTTGCCTGGTATATGACCAGCCGGAGGTAAACATAAATATTGCGGTTAACCAGCCCATTTGTATGTGTCCCTCCTATTTATATCATCTATTTGTGCAGAGGTGATCTGATCATTGGCAATATTGCTGATGACTATTTGCACGTGTCTATTGCCTATATGAACACAGTTTTGAGATTTTGTGATAGCTATGTATCCATATCTATTGTGTCGGAGAAGAAATCTTGAACCGCATCGGAGTTGCGTTAATTATTGGCCAATTACTGTTTGCATTACTATTTGCTAATGGTCAAAATCTTCGAGCATTCACTGTGCTATATGTTTTAGGGTCTGTGACACAACTCGAATTTTATCATTTGCTCTACACTCATTATGTATGTGCGCATACCTATTTACATTGCCTGGCCTGTGACGACTCGAAGCGAAGTGTGCAATAATAATAATAATATTTATGTAGCAAGCGATATGAGGTTCATATATTGAAGTACGTTTTGGCAAAAGCTAAATAAATAATCAGCGACAGGGCAGAAAGAGGGTGTGCACACACCAGCTACACACACTGGCACGCACATACTTTACATACATACCTAACTGTGTTTACTGAGTACCAGATGCCGTTCAACGCCAACTGAAATTCCACTTGAAGTGGAGCTGGCACATATGAGCTGAGCTGAGCAGTCTAGGGTTAAATATAAACAGACCAATCATTTTTCTACATCCTAACATAGTTCAGCGAACTGAAGGCTACTCAGCCTGTAAGATAGACAACTCGAATAGTCGAAAAATTGGAAAACTATTTAATAACTATCAATGGAAATTTTAAAATTTTAATAAATATTTCCTGTTATTAAGGAATATATAATGTAAGATATAATAAACTAAAAAAGCTGCCAATATATTGTTGTTCTTGCTAGACATATGCAAATGGTACCTTTTGACCATCGTTCATCAGAGGTGAAATTTACATTTTACATTAAACTTGGATTACTAAGTCGATTAATGTATGCTCAATAAATATTGTTTGCATTTGTGCATTATATTAATCATTTTTTAAATTTATTTTCGTTACCAAGTTTTAATTTGCTTTGGAAAACATGTCATTTTATAGTTCTACAATTGCTGCACTGAAAATGTTTTTTATTTTAGCTTTCTCATGCAAATGGTAATCATATTATTTTAAATTGCCTATCAGAATTTATTAAATTTG
This sequence comes from Drosophila picticornis, assembly GCA_035043845.1. Classification (NCBI taxonomy): domain Eukaryota; kingdom Metazoa; phylum Arthropoda; class Insecta; order Diptera; family Drosophilidae; genus Drosophila; species Drosophila picticornis. Next base: position 2,293,238 of record JAWNMR010000362.1, read on the forward strand.
AATAGCATCAGCAGATATTTTCACTTTTTTCATGGACATATGCACATATCACTGTTTTTTCGCCTAATGCCATTTTCATGATATCAGCGCGGTTTTGTATGTGCCATGTAAATAAGCATGCTCTTGTGGCAAGTGAAAAGTTTTTTCTCATATATGTATGTAAATATATGTGTATATGGAGGCATGTATGTACAACTGACATTTGCATTTTTTCATTCTGCATGTTTATGGAGTGAGAGTAAATAACTGCTGGCTATTAACGTAAATTTGCTTGCACAATTTCAGTTATTTCTTTTTTTTGTTCATTTTTTTTTTTGTTTTTTGTCAGAAATATAATGACTGAAAATGTCATTAAATCAACAGCAAGTTCAACAGATAAGGAACCCAATATCACATATCAGTCATTATTTAAGAGGAATTTGCCAAATGTTACCGCCGCATTTTCTGATAACATTTTTATATTTGTCCAATATTGATGTATTTCAACTGAAAACGATTTGTTTCGTGGAAAGAAGAAGTATTTGTATATGTTATGGATAATAATGAATATAAATTCCATTTCATAGATAAATACCCAATAAAAACATTTGTATCAAGTTGAATTCCTGAAGATAACTAAAACTGGCATACAGGGTGTCTGCTAGTTGAGCATTAGCGCTGAATTCTTTTGAATACGACAGCCGTTTGAATGAAAAATTACCAAACAAGTTATATACACAGTCATTTACATGTAGAAAAAGCAATTAATGCTGTTTGCTGTGCAGATCAGCATCAGATGGCAAAAATTCAAAATTAAATAGCTTTTATGCAAATATGCGCAAAATCCGATATTATATGTTAAAAGGGATGATGGTTGATGAACTATGCCAGTTGTGAAGATATGCACTTAAATATTGTAGACCCACAACTGGACAAATTTAGATTGACTTTAAGTCTCAAGTCGACAAAATAGCAAAATAATAAATACAGTTTTTCTAGTATAGTTTTTAGTGCGGACTACAATTGAATTTCAAAATGACAAACACACCAAATTTAATATTGCGTGTGATCAATTATATTCATTTGCCATATGCCTATTTGCGGTTTTAGCATATCTTTGGACCAAATCGCGCGTGCACCTGCAATAAATTATAAAATCGACGACCAATTCAAAAAGTTATTTAGTGTGTGCAACAAAACAACAACATCCAGAGTGTCACATATGCTTATTCACGTATGCCACACATCGATGTTTATGTTGACCGCAGTTGGTTTTTAATGGAGTTTGACGAGTTTTCCACGCAATTTTATTCACAGTTTGTTTATTTTAGAAATTCCATTTGGTCGCTTTTCAGTTTGCATAATTTGTCAATACAGAATGCAACGAAATGCAAGCCGAAAAACAAATCTTGATGATTCATTTTATTTTCTCCCAATCCGCATGATTTGTTTTTGTTAATTATGTTTCAGTATGCAATAATAAATTTTGCAATAAAGCTATCGCATGTGGTTAATATCTGTCAGCATTATCTGGCCGCTGCTGCTGCTGCTGCTGCATGCCGGGCTCAAAGCAATTCTCTGATGCCTGCCTGCTTATCGGCGCTCTACCGCAACAAGGCTAAAAGAAAATATATATATGTATATATATATATTATGGCCAATACAATTGCATGCATAATTCACACACGCGGAGCACATCCAGCTCTGTTTCTGACTGTAACTACAATTATGCAGTGCGAATTAAACCTGAAAGCTTTAAATGCATTTAGTGTTTTTTTTCATTATTTTTTGTTTTTTTTGTTTTTTTTTTTCTTTCGGTATTTGCATGCAATCAGCTATTTTATTGTTTTATTTATTTCGCAAATACCAGATTACAAAAGCGCAACATATTTCAGGTGGCGTCCTCTGACTGTTTGTCTGCCCAAGTGGCCAGTGGTATGGCAAAGCACCATAATTACAATTTGCGGCGTGCAATTTCAATAATATAAAATTACCAAAGTAATTGAAAAATCGCAAAAAATAAAAAAGGGGGAAAAGATGAGGTATAACAACCACAACAACAACAAAAGCATAAGCTACATGGATTGCTACTGCTGCATGTATGTGTGTGCAACAATGTTAATGAAACATATGCCGACACGTCGGCTCGAATGTCAAGCGTCGGCTCTCGAGAGCGTGCAACAACCGGCCGCATGCATTAAGGACCAACATGAGAAATTAATGAGAAAAAGAGTGGAATGCTTTTTAAAAGTGTTAAATAAATAACAAAAAGCTGCCCAGCCCCAGTTCGGAGTCGACGCCACCCCACTCATGTGTGCATGTGTATATATACCAGCTGGCCAGGCGCTGCAAGCGGCTTACAAATGGCCACAAGTGTGGCACGTTGTGGGTAGCATTCGGTGTTGCAGCTTGTTCAATGACTTGAAGTGATGTCTGCTCTTTTTTTTCCTTGCATTCTTTGCCTTGTTTTAGTCCGTTAAGCTTCTCTAATGTGTTTCTAATATATATGCAACACTTTTTGCACGGCAATTTGCAAAATCGAAATTTACATGGGCGACAGGGCAGCGATGCACAAAGAAATGCATAAATAAGTAATTTTTATAAAACATTAGCTGCGAGCAAAATGCGCAAAATATTTGTAAAAATTCTCGTTTGTTTATTCATAATCAGTTTGTGCAACGAAGCGCTCTTGCCACCCTTGTAACCTGCCGCCGCGGGTTATGCGTTCACCCATTATTTTCTGCACTGCATAGTGTTAGGCGCCCCACTGTGTCTGCATGTGTGCGTGTGTGTTTGTGTGTGTGCCACAGTGTGTATGAGGTGGAAAGCTTTTGTGTAATCTTCATTTGGTATGCATAAACGCATTTTTATGTAAATTGAAAAATATTAAAAAAAAAAATGTTTATATTTTTATTTTAACTTTATTCGCTATTCTTTTAATTTATTTATAAACATTTCTCCCCCTTTGGCTGGTCCAGGGTTATTGTTTTGAAGTATACAGCATGAGCAGGGCATACATCATACATCACATATACATTATGAAATGTGCTTATGTAAACAATTATGTGTCAGAGTCTATATATTTCACTAGAATAAAACAGAGAATATCGTCTAAATAAATACCAAATACCTTTTCACCAACTCAGAATTTAAGCTTAGATTTTTTTAATTTACTTCGAATCAATACAGGTCTTGTATATATTTAAAATATAATAGTCAACTATAAAATAATAGTAGAAAACTATAAAAAATTTGCTCTGAATTTAAGAAATTCGCCTTAGAATAAAATGGCCTTTTTACTTGTTTTAGAAATATTATAAATATTTATTTTTGTTTTTCATAAACATACTTTTTAATAATAGAAAATACTTCTAAAGAGTAGAAATGCAAACGCTCATTTAAGAAACTCTGAAATGCAGAACATAGTAATGAACTTTACTCTTCTGAACTTGAACTTGGTTTCATATTAAGTTTTACTCAATACAGTTAAGAATATATTTAAGATGCAATAGATTATTTATCCATCCTCGCTATGGTTATATATATTTCTATAGTCTCTTGATTTGATTCCCACCGCGTTTGTTGATGGTTTTTGAAAATCGATATCGTTGCATGTGTTCACAGCTTATCAACTTTATATGCAACTAGAATGCGGTAGATGCCAACTTAGTTATCAATCGCTTGTTGTTATATCTACCATCAAACAAACACCAGCCGATAGCAGAAATGCCAAGGACCGCATCAAAATTGCATTTGCATATTGCCAGGCGCATTAGCAGCGGGAAACTGTCAGAACGCCACAATGCCAGCCAGTTGGCCAGAAACATGAACCAAATGCCCCAACACAGGTAGCGAATACGAACCCATACCACCAATTTGCAGCCCTACGTTCTCCATTCTCCATTCTGCCTTTTGGCATGTAGAGCACAACCATACAGAAATTATAGCAACGATAGTTGCCAACGTTATCGATAATTCAATTTTGTGCATTATTTTGGCGCTGCGATGATGCCCTGCCATTATAAGCTAAATAAATGTAACCTAAGGCGGGCACATGAATAACACACACACATTCACACACACACACACACACACATACACACATTTGCATGCAGTGGAAGGAGGTCACGTTGGATCCTTTGGTTTCCTTTGGTTGGCTTTACAAGCTCTTTAATTTTATTGTCTGCTGCTTGCGTTTTGGCATTTTGCGTTCTTGTTGTTTGAAATACGACGCTGTTGCACTTGTCTATAGATTTTCCACTCTCTTTTCCACGTTTTTTCCATAGCCATTTTCTTGGCTCTCTTTTTTTTTTTTGTGTTTGAGCTTGAATTAAGGGCGAAGACGGCACACGCTGTAAATAGATTTTCCCTGTTATTGTTCACAAAATGATTTAGGGAAAATTAGGTTTATGTAAATAATGAAAAAAGCCATCGCTGCAGGCCATACCAAATATCCTGGCATCATGCATGGCCCGTCTGCACAAAATATTAATACACACAACACACACTTATATTTATTCGTGGGTGTGCATGTGATCAACTTCAGCAGACAGTGGACTTTGGGCCATATTGTTAAATTAAAGCCCAAAAAGAAACGGTTCATGTGAGAAAATATAAAAGATTTGTGCCAGAAGTTGGTGCACCTGAAAAATTATGATTTAAATTAAGATTATATTCTCTTACATCTCTTTTGTTTTGGAAACAACTATTAAATCATAAATAATGCTTAAAGGTCAAAAGGCATTTGAAAAAGTAGTGAGCTACTTAGATTTAAAGCTTGCTTAAGTTTTGGAAAAACAGAAAATTTGCTGTAACTTGAACTCCGCATGGGGTTGACCTATAAGACCAGGTACCACGACCAACAGAACGACCGAGCCAAGAAGAAAGTTATGAACAATTTCAAATGACTGCAATGGCTTGAATGTTGGAAAGTGTTTCCCAAGGGAAATGTGATAAATGTTTCATTCATAATAATTTGTTTGCTGAGCTCTCGCTTAGTGCTGAGAAAGATAGTGTTAAAAATGTTAGCCTACTTGGCTCAAGTAGCTTTCGTGGGAATTGGGGTCGCTTTTCATCTCACCGAAAACCACCCTAAGCTAATCTAGATAAATTTTAACCAAATAACCCAGTCAAGAGTCAACATTTTTATCTCCTTAGGAAATTAAACGAATTTTACAAATTTGCCAACTAATTTGTGAGCACATTTTTCCTGTAATCTATGCAATTGATTTATGATTCATGGAATTAATGACAAATTTAAAAGTAAAGTTGAATTAATTGTGTTTGTTAAATTTACTGATGTTTTGAACAGAAAAACATATGTAGACCAATGTTTGCGCTGCTGTACATAAATTTGCCTGTTTAGTGGAGCTTACTTTTTGCCACGCAGACAGTTTTGCATATTTATTATTTATTTATTTTAGCGCACAGCCCATAACTCACACTGACAGCCAATTAATCAGAAATGGACGTTCAATTAAATTATAAAATAATATCGCAGTGAAAATTAACAAGTTTTCAACCAAAAAGTGAGCCAATGGCAAAATATGCTGCGTTATTATTATAATCAAATTGAATGCAACAGCAAACGATGTAGTTTTTTTTCCTTTGTTTTTTATTTTTTTTTGTTTTTGATATACGAGCAGTGCACCATAGTCTGATAGCATAGTGAATTATGTGTGTGTATATATACAGGCAAAATCTATTTATTTAAATAATCTTCAAAAAATGTGCTGGCAAAAAACAAAGGACGCACACCGCTAATGAAATGTAAGTAAAATGGGGGAATGCGAACGAATGCGAACATAAATCCTGATGGGATAGGCCATGGCTTTGTCATTGCAAAGTGCGGCCTAATTAACTTTGCAACACGCAAAAAAGAGCTTTAAAAATATGTTTACATAAAATTGAAGTGGAAAAGCGTGTAAAGAGGCGGCAGCAGAATGAGAAAAATAAAAAAATAAAAAAAATACCCAACCAAACGAAACGAAACGAAATATGCAGATGGGGTAATATGTGTGTGGAGAGAAAACTGCGCTGGGAAATGAAGAAAGCACAGCAAGAAAAACACAACAGCAACAACAACAACAACAACAACAAAAGATAAAAACTGTGTCAAACGTCAACGACTGCGCCGATGTTGCTGTTGTTGTTGTTGTTGGGGCTCTTTCTGGATTCTCATAGTGGGTTAAATTGTGCGAGTTAACATTAACGCGCTAAATTAGCTTAGAACGAGCAGCGACGAGTTGCGTTTTGGGCTGGGCCTCCACAGTATTTTTATATACACTTTTTTTATATGCCTTTAATTGGCCGCTAGCATGCGGGCCTTAGTGTCAGAGCTGCTAGCTTCTGTCTGGCGTGGAGCGACCCACTTGAAAATATGTATGCGAAATAAGCCTATGACATATGCCACACACCAAGTAATGCCTATTTCTGGCGATGTTTCGCCAAGCGATACGAATTGTCAACTATTTATGACTTGTACTTATGTATGTTCACAGTTTTGTAAACAAGCACACTGATTACACACGCAAACACATACAACTAAGTAGGTGCTTGGGGAGTCGTTGCTGGCAAACAGCAACTGAATGCTGATAAGAAAACTTGTAGTCAAGCCATAAAATGATACAAAAATCAGACACAAGTCCCAAATGCGTCACAGTCTATTGGTTAGTTGTTGCACATACAATATGCAAGATTTATACACACAGAGTCACACTGAAACACACACACAACACACACACACACACGCACACAGCTCGAGAGTTGGTTTAATAATGCATGTTTAGACACATACATAAGAAGAAGTGTGTGCCAGATTTTTTAACTATACTCAATTATCTAGCTGTTGTTTTATGCCGCTGCTGTAGTTGGCATTCAACTGTAGCCAGAAATGGTAAAAAGCTAAAAAAAAAAATAAAAGAGAAACAAACAGAAAAAAAACACATAAAAACACAGCTGGTAAATTTAGTCAAGTGTAGAGGGCAAATGAAATAAAGCAAAAAGAAAGCTTACTGAGCATTAAATACATTAACTGTTTGAGATGTGAAATAGAGCCGCCCCAAAGAGACCTTCAAGAGAGTTTTAAAATTCACTGTTAGCCTTTTGTATCTGATTACTGGCATGATCGGGTTCAAGACTAACAACAATTTTGAATTTAACATTTAATCTTGAAATCTCGATATGTCTTTACTCGGTGGCAGCTCCGTGAATGGAAATAATGCAACCAATTATAAGCGAGTGTCAAATAATTCAATTTGGAATGTTGCTGGGCTTACTTAAGCCTTAAAAGTGAATGATCTGCTGAAGAAACTTTGGCCGGCCACTGCCTGCTGATATCATTATCGTGATAAGATAAATTAGCGTGAATTTAAACTTCTAGAATTGTAGTTGCGTCAGTTTATTATGTTGCTGCTGCTGTCGCTTTTGCAGTTCTATAGTTTCTCACTCTGCCTCCTCTTCCCGTTCTGCAGTACAGCAAATGAGAGCAGCAGACGACAAATGAAAAAAAAAATGAGCGCGACAGAGAGTTAGGTCGAGAGGGAGGAAGGGAGGGAGGGTGGGTACGAGATTGAGCGTGAAAAGCAGAGAGCGAGGAGAGAGCGCGTTTATTCCATTCGGTTTTATAATTAAACATGTGAGGTTAGGAATGGAATACTGTGAAAAATGTGGAAATAAATTATTGGTGGGCGTTCAATGTGTGTGTGTGTGTGTGGCTGAGACTAATTGAATGTTAATTATACGCACCTTTGATCCAATCTGATTGCCACATTGGCCGGCCTGCAGGTGGACGATTTCCCTCATATTGAAATTCGCTCTGTGACTTGTCAAAGGTCAGGTAGATGTTTTTTTAATATGTGTTGCTTGTGATCAACTGACAACTAAGAATTATCAGAGAGATGTGCACAAAAATGACAAACACAAATACACACACACAATCGACACTCGCACACAGGCAATTGAGCGTAAACTAAAAACGAGGGAAACAAAACAAATCAATGAATGAATCACTTTAGGTACGCTACTTTTGTATACTACAAGCGATCGTCGCGCTCGCGTCAAGAATCCAACGTGCACTGAAAACGGCCACAGATACAGCCGATTGAGCGACCCAAGCAGAATGGTCTACCAAAAGCAAAAGCAACAGGCGATGGGCGATGGGCGGGGGGCTGTGTCAGCATTTCACGTGAGAGGCCAAATCAGAGAGAGACAGAGAGAGAGAGAGAGAAACAGAGCGAGAGAGCAAGAGAACGGGAATAGTTTTAAAATTGAAGCGGCAGCTGATAATACGACGCTCAGGCGGCAGACGACAGAAAATTTGTGACAAGCGGCAAAAACAGCTACAGCAACAACAAAAACAACAGCAACAGCAACAAAAACATTAAAATATGTGTACATAGTATGTACCGCATACAGACATAAAAACCCGCCTGGAATTGTAGCGCAGCGCCGGCGGCAGGTTTGAGATATTTTCATTGCTCTTGCGGTTCTGTTATTACTTGTTTCGGTCTTCTGCTTTCCGTCTTCAGTTGCAGCAGCAACGCCGCTCGCACACACGTTCTTCGTCATTGGCGACGCAGCGAGAGAGAGGGAGAGAGGGAGAGCGAGAGCAGAGAGAAAGAGATTAATTGAAATTGTGCTCTTTGACACGCTTCGACCGGCAGAGAGAAATAAATAAGGAAGAGCGCAAATTGAGCTGTCAATGAGAAAGAGACTGTTTGGTCGGCGGGCCTGAGGTATTTTGATTATGTTTTACAATGCAACCGGGCCCTGTAATGTGCCAACATGGGAAGCGGTTGTCCATTAGAAGCCTCTATGCTTGAGAGAGAATACAAGAAATACAAGAAAGTGCGACTCTGTGCAACTTTCTAGTGCTGCTTTTGGACACACCTTTGAACGTGTACATACCCAGTACGAACATGTACATACCCAGTACGAACATGTACATACCCAGTACGAACATGTACATACCCGGCGAACTAGTAAACATCTGTTGGTTTTGGTACCAATTGCTTCCAATTGCCACTTAATCGATTTTCCAGCAGCTACCGACGTCCAATGGGATCAACATATTAAGTCTTTTATATTTTACTTGTACTTCACATTCAATGGGAAAAACATTTTAGAACATTTAGAATTATACAATATTGCAGATGATTCATTTAAAGAGCAGCAGTAATTGTAATTTGATTAATCTTGATCCAATTCGGAGTCAAATCCCAATAAAGTCTTTATAGTAAATATCATTCAGGAATTTGGCGCACATTTTCCTACTCTTGATGAGTCTGTTCGACCAGCGATAATGTGAAATTTCCTGTGGTCCACAATCCGAAGCGAGCTCAAGAAATTTGTTCAGCAGGCTACCCGTGTTGATCAACCTCCATAATAAGTGTTCCTTTGGCTAAATAAACTTTAGTGTTGATAAGAGATGTTTTGCGTACTGATTTCTGTTTAAAAATTACTTGTTTGGATTAGCTCACCTTTCGAGTATTCCATAAAATTTGCTATGCTGCATTGATTTGTGAAAGCTTAAATTTTTCTGTTTTAAAGCAACAATTATCCTAGGGACGCCAAAAACAAACCGTTGTTGACATCATAATTATTTTATAAAGGAAAAAATTTAGAAATTAGATAAAATTCATTATTATTTCGTCAAAATTCTTTTCCTAATATTATTTTCAAAATTAAGGCTAAATCATTAAAGTCATGTTATTGGTTGTTTATCACCCATTTGCAGGACTGTTTTCTTTATGAAATTCCGATAGAAGTTAACGCTGATGACAACATCGGGCATATCATTTTTGCCATACGCCCATGCCCATTCTGAGTAGAGAATTGTATTTCCGTATGATTTCCGTATGATTCCTTATCTCCAAAACAGCAATGCCAGCGATGAAGGTCATCTTTTTGTCTTTGGGATGAATCTATAAATAGTAAACTATTCTCTTTAGCCTGATTCCGGCGTACTACTCGACTGATACGAGCTTCGAAGTTCCACTTAACTGACTACATATAAATATATATATATATATATATATAAAAATATTTAAAGTTGATGTGATGAATAAGGCGACGTGAAGTCGGCGAGTTTCTAACAAGCATCTTTTTATGTGTCTATATTTTATTGTTTGGCTTGGGGTTATTTTTGGCGGGTTGGGTTAAATTAACCCTTTTCCCTTGGAGAACACAGTAAGACTTGTTAAAAAATCGCCGCACGTTTTGTTGCCAGTACATTTGCTGTTATGTGCTCATTGCGCACACACACACACACGCACAGACACACACTGATACCACTCGAAGGATGTGCGTGCGCCTCTCGCCAAATTGTCGATTTTATTATTTGTGTTTATATGATTTTTCAGCTGTTCTGCATTTTAAAGTGGCTGCCAGTGAATACAGGGGGAGACAGAGACTATCGGAGTGGGATAGAGGGAGATGGCTAGATAGGAAAAGCCGCATAGCCAGCATTGTCTGGGTTGGGGGGAGGTGGGCGTGGTCCATAACATGCGCTGCGCGTTCTCAGCCTCATTTCTTATTATAATGTGAAAAATATCCCTTTACAAATTCAAAACGTTGAAATGTGCGATTTCTTTTGTTGCCTCTCTTAACGGCTGGCAGTTGTGTGTGTGTGTGTACATGTGTGTGTGTGTGTGCGTGTGTGTACGCTATGAGACCAGCGTGTATTGATGTCGGGACAGTGGCGAGAGAGAAGCACGTCCAAAGTTGCTGTGCTCCTTGCACATATTTATCATTGTGTATTGAAATATTTTGCGTATCATTTCGCTGTAATTTTCTACATGCTGCATTAGCTTACTTTTTCGATTCTCCTCCTTGAAGTCCTTTCGTTTCCTTTTCTTCACAATCGATCTGCCAACTCATTGTTGTCAATTGCAGCTGCATCAGTTTCAAGGCACGTTCACGAATCTGCATGTTTTTTCTTCTGTTTATATGTGGGATTAAAATCATTTTCATAGGATTTTTCCATTAAAATGTTTTCCTGTTTTTGTTTTAAATTTTTCTCGGAAATCTCATTTTTTAACAAAGTTGTGCAAAAGTCTATAACAAGCGAAAGGAAGCATCAGAAATCAACAACCAAATCGATCCAGCTAAGACCATCTGTCAGCTCGTCTGCTCGTCATTATCGATATGCCGGCTTCTGTCATCTTTTAATAAAAACGTTGAGCTTCTTCCAATTTCTGTTATGCTGGCCGTATAAACATTTTTTCTTTTCTTCAAGCCATACATGCTTTAGATAGTTCCCATCACAATTGTACTTTCCATTTAAATAACTACAAATTAGAGAAATAAACAGAAGAATAATTGAAATATGATGCACAGGTAAATGTGCTTAGGTGTTTCCACAATCAATGCACCACAAGCACAATTGCCTTCAGAGTTATCATTATTAAATTGAATTCCCGAAAAACATCTTCCTTGACTGCATAGAGTTCATGCATCTTCATCATGTCAAGCCATAGATCTCCTCTAAACTGAAGAAGAAATCGGCATCAAAGCCAAAGATTTCGCACTATTGTTTGTTGGCCAAACTGGATCTTCTCTTTTAGAATCTTAGGTCTTATCATGGTATACATTGGTTTTGTGCAGTGTCCGTCAAGCTATCTGTCCGTCTGTCAGTCTGTCCGTCTGTCCGTGAATATGAATACAACTTTTTTCGACTTCCTTGAGACTTGAAACTTGGAACATATACTGGTCTGTGCCCGCGTCAGACAAAGTGTAAAAGTTTTGTGCCACGTCCAATAGGAGGCTAGGAAATTGATAGAATTGATATAGCTACTTATCTCCCACAATTTTAAGGCTGCAGTCACCAAATTTGAAAGACATATTGCAATTAACATCCTTCAAACATAAAAAAAAATGTTGGACGACGATAAAATCCCATATCTCCCAAATTTTAAGAGCTATGGTTAGGAAACTTGGAAGGTAGATTTCTAGGATCGTCCTTTAAAGTTTTTTCTTGTTTACGGCCACTCCGGCCGTCAAAATTCTCAACAGCTTACAAATCCCCCAATTTGAGAGCTAAAGTTACCAAACTTGGAAGGAAAGTTACCAGGAAACTCATCCAACGTTTTTTTTTGAGTACTACCAATCCTGCTCCCAAAATTCACAAAAGCTCATTTCTACCGCAATTTGAACGGCAAACTTGAATGGTAGATTACTAAAAATCTCCTTGAAATTTTGGTACCTCTCCCTGTTCCTTGCTGCTTAGCTGGTATTACCAACGGTATCAAAGTATTTCGCAGTCGGTTACAGCCGAGTGCAACGCTGTTTCTTGTTAGAGGTATTGATTTTATGCACACCCGGAACGTGTCCACAGGCAGTGAAACCAATTTAGTTTTGGTGGTTCTCAGATAAGTTCTCCAATTTATATTTTCATATTTTTCTCATTGCATTGAATATTGGATATATTTTGGTCCTTTTGTCGTTTTTGTACCATTTTTATTGACCGGCGTGTTATATTTCAATTTTCTGTGCTTATCACATTTTCATTAGCTGCAGCTGCCAAAGTGGATTCAGCTGTGATCAGTACCAGATTTATATATAGAATATACACACAACAATTAAATTTCATTTTGTTCGCGGTGCGCTCAACTTCTGTCAATGGAAATAAAAAAAAAAAACTAAATATATAAAAAATTTGACTCTTAAAATATTATTGCATTTTGACTTAGTTACAGCTTAATTGATCGTATATATAAAGAGCGCTAAGAGTTCCAAAATGTGGAGTATACCCAAGTGAGCGTATATCATACGCAGATCAAGTTTACTTCATATTATATAAATTTCTTAACTTCATTAAACATTTGTGTTGCTTGTTTTATAATTTTAATGGAAATATAGAGGGATTTTTTTGCTACAGCTTATCATATTTACAAAAAGTGCACAAGATTAAATTGCATACCAAATCAAACAAAATGTATTTTTGCGCAACACTTCAAATCCATTTACAAAATGCATTTCAATAGCTGATTTTGCGCTAAAATTCCTTACCATCAGATTTCACAATGGCAGCAGAAACTGAATGAGTTTAGCAATTGATTCTATTAGTTTAGTTTTTGAAATTAATCGTATTTAGCACTTTGGTATATTTGAATCTGTGCGCGACATATTTAATTTATTCAGTGTTTTATTTGTATGCGAGCTATGCATATAAGATATATATATCATGTACATAGATCTATATTTAATTGAAGACTAAATGCTGTAAAAAATATTTTTGGTGGATTTTTTCTTGTTTGTTTAAATGTTTGCATGCTCTTTAAAGGGGATTTTTAGTTTTATTTTTGTTGCTTCTTGTATTTTAAAGTGTGCAATTTAATTGCATTTCGATGTTTTTGTTTCATTGCTTCGAGCTTTTCACGGTGAAGATATCAAAAATACTTTTAAATACAAATTTGACAATTTCACAGCAGCACCAATAACAAAAAAAAAACAAGAAATCTAAATGAAAATCGAGTGCGAAATGAAATTCACGATATGCTGCACGAAAGAGAGGCGAATAGAAAGAGAGGGAGAGAGAGATACATACATATATTTGTATAGAGAGAGAGAGAGAGAGAGAGAGAGATAGACTGTGTGTAGCTACAATATTTTGCTTTTAAGCTCAGGCTTCGAGCTGTTGTGTACAGTCTTTGTGCATACAGGAGGACCTCCGCTGCCGACTCCGCCACACGCCCCGTTAACTGGCAGCCAAGCAGCTGGGTAGCTGGGTAGCTGGGCAGCGCAAACTTGGATTGTCAACGGAAGCCATCGTGTCAATGTTGGTTAGTTGGCTCCCATCGAAATTCCAGATTTAACAACAAAGTAACCAAAACGCAATTGTTTTGCAATTGGCATTTTGACCACATTCTGACACTCTGGCAATATGGCCAGCGAGTGTCAACAGTGGCGACTGTAAATTGCCAAAAACTATATACATATATGTATTCGGACAAAAGCCGGGAAACAACAACAACTGCAACAAAAGTACCCACACACACACACACACATACATGCATATACACATACATATTACGTATATGCATGCATACGTATACGTAATTTATTTAGCATTTCAAATGTTTTCAGTGCCCAGCTATGCTGCACAAAAAGCATTATGCGAAAGGCATTGAGGAGGGAGACAGAGAGAGAGAGAGAGAGAGAGGGAGATGTGGGATAGTTGGATAGAGTGGGGGGCGGGCGGGCTGGGCGTTGGTATGTTGGGGTGCACTCTGTCGATATGCTGAAATGCCCTTAATTGAAAATGAATTTGGTTTTTAGAAAAATTTGTTGGTGCTGTATTGTAGCTGTTGCGTTTTCGACTACTAATTCGGAACGTTTTGTGTTTTATCTGCATTTGACGCCGATGCTTGGCTGACCAACGAAATGTTATCGTAATTGTGGGCAAGCAGCAGGCGGCGGGTGTGCCATTCTCAGTGGTTGGGCGGTTGCCACATACATTTGCATATTTGCATCAAGCCTGCCAGCGCAAACCGGCCGTGGGCTGTTAGGCTGCACCACAGCTGCGTCTCTTATTGTTGTTGTTGTTTACTTAGTGTCGCCGAATCTGGACAGCATGGACTGAGAGCAGATACATGCGACTGTGCACACACTTGCAGCAACAATACCCGTTTAGAGTGCGTGTGTGTTTCGTATGCGAATGGTCAAATAAAAATACACACATATTTGAATTCGACAACGAACGAGATTGCCCTTGGACTCGCCTACTGCTCCTGGTGCTCGTTTCTGATTCTGCATTTGATGAACGTGGCACAGCTAAATGCCATAGCATACAACAATTGTATCTGCATCTGTATCTGCATCTGTATCTGTATCTGTATCTGTATCTGTTTCTGTATCCATAGCTGGATCTGTTCTGCATCCGCATCTGTATCAGAGTATGCATTTATTTTAGATGAAACAGTTAGATGGACCCGGCTGCTGGTTAGCTTGAAGCTGGGCCCCAATTTGCCGTCATGCATGCAAATTGCACTAATGAGACACACAAATTTTGCATAGACAAATGAATGACCAACCTTATGTGTACATACATATATAGCTTATATACACAAAATGCATATATCCAAGCAGAGCGTGAGCGAAAGCAAGAACGAAAGGGAGGCATAGATATGACACTCCATATTTATGATGGTCTAAGTGGGAAAATACTTGAATGAGGTCAAAGCCAAAAACGAAAGAAGCTTAAAAATTGCTAGCCAGAAGATGTTTTTCACGCACGGTCGCTTCGTTCACGGAGTTGTTACAGTGACAATTTTTTTTTATTTTATTTTATTTTTTTTTTTTGGTGCAGTTGCTTTGCCATTTTTGCTCATTAGAGTAAATGCACTTAATTAGAGCATGAAAACCGTTGTTGGTAACAGTAAAACACAATAAAAAGAACAATGGGAAAAAAACAACTCTAACAGCAATGCCAGCTAAGATGATTACGCCATTGTTAATAACAAACATGGCCAAAAAGGAGCTGGCACTTTTGGAAAAAACTTACAGAGCTTACTATAAACGAGTGCAAATAAATAAAAAGATAAACGAAATCCGACAACTTGGCAAAAATAGTAAAGCAAAAAAAAAAAAGGCTAACAATGTTGCTTATTCCGTTTGGGCCACTAATTTCTGCTTTCTATTTGCATTTCTCGCCATTTCTGGCTCTTTGGCATCATTAGTCGTAAGTGTGGCTAAGCAGATAATGCAACGCGTTTGATTACAGCCATTAAACTTGATTAACATTGATTGCATCCCATGGCAAAGAGCTTATACGCCTCCCACATACCACATTACTTTGTTGCAAGCAATAATCACAGCAGGATGCCTTTCAAGCTTAACTTTGTGGCAGGTGAAGCTCTGTAAATAACTGTGTGTAGTTTTCATAACGGTCGGTTTTTTTTTATTATTGTTACTCAAATATGAAAATGCCTACGGGATAAGGGTGTAGTTGGCGATAAGGGTGTAGTTTTTTCTTTGTGTTTTTTTATTGCTCAACTCGACTTGAGCATTTAATTTAAAGTCAATTATTGATGACTGAGTGGACACTGTGAATTCCGACCTGCACACGAATTCCGATGGGATTCCAAATATATTGCTATAAAAAAAATAAATAAAATTATATTTAAAAGGATATTAGCAATATAAAGCAAATTTTCAGAATGTGGAGGAAACTTAGCAAATGTCTGTCTACTTTGCCTACTCAAATATATCTGTTTATTTAATTAATTTTTTACTGTTTTTAAATATTTTATTCTGCAGCAGGAGGACAAAAGTGAAAAAGATTATTATATTACTTATATTTTTTCTAGGGTATAAAGGCAACGTTTTTTTACTTTAACTTTGTATCTAATAATGCTAAAATATCATGGGCGTGGAACTGTTTTAATGGGAATTGGACAAATTGGGGACGAACTATAATTGCACAAAGTGACCGCTGAAATGTTCATCACTCTGTCCATTCTATTATCATTATATTTTCTCGTTGCAGCTGTTTGGCTTCAACTGCTGCTGACGTTGCTGCTACTTTGGGGGCGTTGCTGGACGTGATAGACTGAAGAAGTGGATGAGTAGCTGCGCGCCCTTTGCCGTTTAATCAACTAAAAAAAATTACACCGTTTAGCCAGTCTCAGCCGTGTCATAAAAATAACATTTAAATGATTTAAGCCGTAGGCCAATTGTAGTTCATTGTAGCAAACTGATTCTTTTTTAGGCATTTGCTTTGCTGTTCGCGTGGGGTTATGCAAAAGGGGCGCATTGCAACGCGCCTTTTGGGTATGCAATATGCATTAAAGTGAAATGCTCACAAAGCGTTGCGACTAATGCTCATACGAGAGAAAGAGGCAAAGAGAGAGAGATAGAGAGGGAGACAGAAATAATCTCTATTTTTCTCGCTCCCTCCACCCCTTCACTGTTGATTGCTTAAATATTCTCTTTTAGTTATATCGCACTGAGCCACTTTCTACTCATCCACGCAAGTTGTTGTAATCTGTCGCATATCACCATTAAATATTCACAATGTAAATATATAAATACTTAAGTAAGACGCTTAACCTACACACAAACCAACCCACACACGCACACACACACACACACACACACACACACACTCTGATTACACTAAGTCACACACTCTCCTACTTAAGAGGTGCTTCGCTATTGCTTGTGTCTTAGTGTGGAAATTCCAGCGCTTAAGTTATTTACTCATCATGCGCTTTGCAGAGATTCGCCACCCATGGCTCTATTCCTTCCTCTCCCCCCTTCGTCCTTTCACCCCTATAGTACTAGCATGTGGTATGTGTGCCTACTTAGCATTACTGTGTGTTCTCGAGCCTTCTATTAATTTAATTGAACAACTTGAGAAGCCGCTTTGGGCACCGCGAACTATAAACTAGTTATATGCCCCATGCTCTGTGCTCTGTGCTATTCTCTTGAATGCTTGCTGCCTGTCTGAGTACTGAGTACTTCTTAGAAATAGTCCTCGTATCAGCAGCATTAAATTATAAAATAATTACCAAAATGCTTTTGAAATATAACGGATGCTTTTTCAATAGGACCGGTTTAAGAAGTTGTACACAGAAAATTAATACATTTATTTATTTATTTAATATGGTCTAAATAGAATACACATTTTTTAAATAATGACTTGAGTGTCATCAGGCACTAAAGAAATTGAACAAAGAACGTGTATCATCTTTTTAAGTTCCGCTTCAAATAGCCTCAAATTGTATTTTATTTTTTTGTAGCTGTTAGTCGTTCAATAAGTATGCATTCGAGCAAATGGAGAGCCCTAATGAGTTGTCTCTAAACACATTTTCACACAAAGACACACCTCAAAAAACACTTAAAAACATACAAAAAGAAAACAGTTTTTAATGGTCTAGTTGAAAGAGCTCGACTAGGAGATAATATATTTATTTTTAATTGCTTTCAACAAAGACATTCAAATATATATGTAACGAACAGTTACAGTACGATTAGATTGTTGTTGGGTGGCAACGCTGGTCAACAGATCTAACAGCAGCATTAGCACTAGTCGCAGAAGAGGAGTCGTACAAGAACAACAGTACAACGGAGTCGAGTCAATAAATAGTCGTCAAAGTTCCGAGTACCTAAAGTTGTACAGTTGTCGGTTCGTCGTTGTTTTTTAAAGTCGAACATAACGTTGTAAATTCAATACATCATCCACTCGATGCCTTAATTTTGCCAATAACTTAAAATAAGCTTGATCTGCGAAAGGTATGCAAGAATTTATATTTAAAGTCTGAAGTCTCCAGATTTGATAGTCTCTTGCTTGTTCATAATTTAAATGGACTTTAAGTTATTGAAGATTATTTCTTCTGTCTGTTTTATAGTTGTGCACAACTTGTTCATAATTTAAATGACTTTCAGTTATTGGAGATTATTTCTTCTGTCTATTTTATAGTTGTGCACAACTTAGTAACACGCTTTTACTCAGTGTGTAAAAGGAGAGATGATTGCGTTGCTCTAACTTCTCATTTGTGTCATTATTTTGTTGGTCGTTTTCGGTTTGTTATTGTTCAACTACTTGGCCGACTGCTGAGGTAATTTTGTTTTGATATGTGTTTTTTGTTTCTTTTTTTTTTAGCAAAACGCAAATTTTTCAGCGCATAAATTAAAATGCAAATCCTCTGCATGGAAAATCGCCCTGTAATTAACATAAATTAGCACGAGGAAATGCAAAAGTTCTCTTCGTCGTTTTTTATATATTTTTTTTTTGTGTTTGCCAGTGCTAAAAAGTTGCAGTGGCTTTTCCCTTAGTGCCACAAATATACATATATGTATGCAAGTATAGCACGGAGTCAGGCATACATATATTTTCGTTAATTTCTGGACAATGACAGTTAGGTAATGTGGCAAGAGTGCACGGGGCGTATGCGCAATGTGCGCTAATATAAAAATACAGCGGCGCAGTGCAGAGTTCAGAATGGAGCAACCGAACACCACCACACCACCGAGTCAAAGGACTCCTGATGCATATGCACCATCAGGCAAACGAACTAAGCTGTGTTGTTGCTGTTGTGTTGGCTGTGTTTGTTGTGCAGTAAGTGTGTAAAATGAGCAAAGGCTGTGCTGCCAAGCTGACAGGGCGTCGTTGGCTGCCCTTTTTACAGAGCACTTGCAAGCGCAGGCACAGAAACACACACACAGACACAGACACACATGCATCAAGATGTAAGGTTGTTGCTTGCATAATGAGTAAATTACACAATGAGCTCGGATAGCAGCTGGCTTTTGGGTCACTTGACTTTTGTTGTGTTTGTTGGCTTTTTGCGTTTTTGGCTATTTCTTGTGAGTTGGTTTTTCTTTTCTATTTTGTTCATTTTGGTTTTTAATTTTCAGTTGGTTTCTTTATTTTTATTTTTTTTTTGGGCTTGAAATTTTTCCACATGGAAAATTATTTGATTTATTTCCACTTGGACAAACTGGCACTGCAATAAATCTTCGTTCAATATGGCAGAGTTACACAGTATGTGTCGCAGCAGTAATAGGGTGTGTGGTGGGGTGGGGGGTTTGCACATATGCCCAAGGACATTGCGGCATTCTCCTGTGCGTACAAGCGAGTGTATGTCGGTGTGTGCGTGTGTCTGTGCGTGTATCTGTGTGCGTACACAGTTGAAAACTAAAATTTTATTTAGTGTTTAGTGCGCCTCTTTGGACAGTTGCAAGAGCAACAAAACAACAAGAACAAGAACAATAACTCAAGCTCCTACTGTGAAAGAAATTGTGAAGAATTTCTGGGGCCACAAAAACGACAAAGACACTGACCGCAGCAATGCTTTCAATTTCCAGCTAAACTTGTGCAAAATGCACCAACAATATCACCAACAACAACAATACCAACAACAACAACAATAAGAAGAGCAGCAAGTGCCGTAGGTCGCTCTGATGAGCACAAGTTATGCTTTTGAGGCTGCGGTTTGGACTGCGGCTCTGGCGTCGCCAATAGCTGCTCTCAACTGCTGACAGGTCTATAAAATGAAACTTTATTACACGTCTCACACACACACACACATACACACACACACAGTGAAACATTTGCAACGTAATTGAATTGTTTCAGGCCTTTTTAGCAAACTAACACAGATCCGAGCATCGCCATTGCAAAACTCTCAAGTGACCGGCGCCCAATTTTGCAAGTTATCTTAATTTTCCTTCTTTTCAAACGAAAATTTGCCTATGCCTCATTTGATAGGCTGTCTACTCGTTTACCCTTGCAGAGGGTATAATAATTTTTCCCTGAATTTTGTTCTCAATATCTGAAAAAGAAACATCGGACAATTGTATTACTTTAATAGGAAGAAACGGTACAAAGATGAGTTCTTTAATTAAAAGCTTGTTTGCTTACAAACTTATCCTAACTAAACCCATCAGCTTTGCTTGTCTTTAGCTCTTTGATCTTTATCTTTATGAATTCATTGTAAAATTAAGATGACTGCAATTTGAAATGCTTTACAAGGGTGTGTCAACTTCGACCTAAGATCTCCGTTCTTTTTTGCTTATTTTTTTTCTTGTGTTCACTGTAGCCAGGCCTGGGTAATTTAATGAAATTTTATTATTATAGACATGCCCATTAAAGTTTATTAGATGGTAAAGTGTGCGTTGCAGTCGAGAGTTCGCACTTCGCTCTCCTTTAGCTATTTGTATTGTGTTTGTGCCGGGCTAACCACTAAAAGTTGGTGCATAAGTTGAGGCGCTGCGTCGGGTTGGTGGGGATTGACGCAGCGTTAAAAGAATAACAGAGAATCATTTGACCATGCGCTCAAAAGGAATTCCTTGTGCAGTTTGTGGCCAGAAGCTTCCTTTTGCTTGCCTATTGGTAAGGTAGTGAGAGCATCAGGGAACTCAGTTGTGGGCTTTACGCCAGGCAGTTTATGGCAGGCGTTCAAGCATTAAAATAAATACAAATTAAAATATTTGGGCATATGTGTGCAAGGAGCATGTTTGGTGGATACTTTGGGGCTACGCAAATTTCTAGACTAAATTGTTTTGGGTTTAATTGCTTGGAAATGGTTATGCTGTTTTCTAGGGCAGCTGGAATTTCAGATACGCCAGACACAATTAAAACTTATAAAGTGTGCACAACAAAAGTGGCAGGTGTGCTATATTTGCACATAATAAAGATTTTAGAGAATGAACCACGGTTTGACTTACTCAACTCGGCAATAATAATAAAACGGAAGAGCTCAGGCTGGAACTCCAATCATATAGAACAAAAACACAGTTCAGATTTGGAGGGATCAACTATTAATTTGCTTTTAATTAAAATTAAATAAAAATAAATTTTTTAACACTTTTTCTTATTGCTTTCTTAAACAAACCACAGTTTAAAATTATTTGATTTTATCATATGTCGATTTAAGTTAACCGTTATCAATATAATACATGTTGTAAATAGCGAATCGACAGTTTCAACCACAGTTATGTTTACAGAGATCAAAAAGTCGGGGCTACAAGCAAAAAAAAAACATTTATGCAATTCACTTAAATTTTAAGTTTGAAAGATAAACAGTCATGCATCATTCATGTGATAAATGCCTGAAGCAAAGCAGCTGTTGTTTTTTTTGCCAGCCAGCCAGTGGGCGATGTTTAAATTATTGTTTTAATTTCATGCTTAAATTAACATTTAATAATTCGATGCTTGAGCTTAGCAGGTAGCGCGCAGTCAGAGATTGAGTTGGGCTTTTGTTTACCTTTCAGGCTGATTTCTGATTTATAGTCCGGCCTGTAACAGTCCCGTGTCAGTTGTTTTGTTATCAAATTTACAGAATCGAAAGACAAAAGTTCAGCAGCGTCTGATATTAAACATATATATATATATATATATGTATATATATATATAGAGTGGTGCGAGTGTGGCAACCGCAAGAAGATTTTGGGGACCAAGCCACAGTGAGTGATTACAAGTTGCTCAACCACACAACAGAACGAGCCACTACAACAACAGAAACATCAGCAACATAAATTACAAAATATTCAGGACTGCAACCCCCGCACCTGAATGCGCCCCAAAGTTATCAGCGGCTCGTCCTCGTTGCTTGTGGCAGCTCTCTGAAGTTGAGTTGAGTCGAGTTGAGTTTCATTTTGCCCTTCGTTGCGCTTGACTGAAGCGCAAATACCGGAAATTGTTGTCAAGATAATTATTGTTATTTGTTTTTCCAACAGAGGCACAAATAAGGCAAAAACAACCAGCAACAGTACCAACCAAAAGCTGGAGCACTGGCTGGCGCCTGTGGCTTGTCCTTGTTGTGCTCGTTCAGGGATTGCTCATCAATCCGCCAAAACATCAAAACTTACCCAACAGCATTTTGGGGGTAGAACCATTAGGGAGTAACATGATGCCTGCATCCTTGACCAGGTA
This sequence comes from Drosophila picticornis, assembly GCA_035043845.1. Lineage (NCBI taxonomy): Eukaryota > Metazoa > Arthropoda > Insecta > Diptera > Drosophilidae > Drosophila > Drosophila picticornis. The sequence continues at coordinate 2,315,595 of JAWNMR010000362.1, forward strand.
ACGTGTAATTTGTGGTTGCACTGCGGTGGTGATAGTGTCAGCTTTGATACCCCCTCCCACCATCCACTCGTTCTGGTTGTAGGTGAGAGGTTTTGTGGCTGCGGTTGCCATCAAACTCGACATGAGCTCATGCAACTCGTTGAGAAGCCAGTGATTAAAACTGAAGCACTTGATTGATCCTGATATCGCAAGCAGCCCACAACAAGGAATATCCACAGGTAACAAGTATTTGAGACTGAGCCTGAGACAAGTGCACCTAAGACTGTAAATTTCATAACTACAGCATAAATATTTAGCCTTTTGCAGACTTGAGCAACATGATGAGCAACAGCTAGCGCACTTTAGTTACCAGGACCTCAACAGCAAGAAGTTTTGAAGTGTTCAGGCAGCAGCAGAAGCAGCAGAAGTAGCAGCTGCAGCTGCTACAAGACTCCCCTAGCCACTTTGGACGCACTCTGGCGCTGGAGTTTCATTTACATGTTACACTTGACAACTTGTTATTGTTTTCATCAATTACAAAGCCCATACACCAAGGAAATACAGGTAGTGCTATCTCAACCCGCACTGCTCGACGACTCCTTCTCCCTTTTGGGGAATACATTTGTGTGTGAGTGTTGTGTGCGTGCACTTGACATTTGAACTGTAGCTGTCAAAAGTAGATCAGCAGCGTTGTAAAACGAACACAGGCATTCCTACAGTCAGGCAGCCGACACATAAATAGCAATGCCAAGCAAGTTTTTACGACTTTTAATTAACCCTTTGTCTTCGGCAGCGATGCATATGTTTACAGATACATTTACGATATATATATATAGGGACGTGTGGCCCTGACACGAACATCAAGATTGCCAAAAGAGCCCGTGGCGTAAAATGTAGCCGTAAAATGTAACTTTTGGACAGGGTAGCAAAGTGGCGGGGTGGCAGGGTGGCAGGGTGGCAGAGTGTGGCACGTTAACCACTGAAATAAAACTTTAGTAATTAGCAAAAGGAGTTAACTGATTTCACAGGAGGCCAGTGGCATTAACTGCAAATGAAGCAGCAACATAGTGCAAAAATGCCTTTGCCAAAGAAGCAGCAACAACATTAAGGAAACAAAACCTAATGAGGCGGTGAGCGAGGACGCAGCAGCGCAGGAGGATTTCAAACACACACACACACACGAACAGTCACAAATAACAGCAGGAAACATTTAGCGCATTGCGGAGGATCGTCGCCTAGATGAAAATATAACGGAATTAAATTAATTACAATCATTATCGCCTCGCACCTGCAACTGGCACGGCCACTTGGTTGGCGGGTTTGGGTTGCGCTAGTTGCAGTAAGAGGCAACAGTTTGCGTCAGTGCTAAGCAGATAATTTTTGCTTCATTAGCGCAACACACACACACACACACAAAACACACATAAAAGTAAAGCAGCTGCTGACTAACAAAATGCGATAAAGTTAATTTTCTGCCTGTCTTTGCACCAGTTTTATTTACTGCTTCTGATCCTGCTCAATGCAGCAGCTTTGTTATTTCATTATTTGAGAAGAGAGTTAATTCAATTCATGTGGTAAATTAAAAATAAATCCAGCAAAGCTAAAAAGAAGCATAGAAGCCACAATTGTTTTATCGCATGGAAAAACACACAATTCAGTAGATGATTTCGAATCCTGTGGACACACGCCGTGCATGGACAGGCTGATCTAAAGGTTTAATCTCTGAAATGAGCAGTAAACTAAATCTAATTTTGTTGCAGTGCATGAGGCTTATTAAAAAAAAATAATAAATTGGTTATTTAAAATTCAAGTTATCCCATTCTAACGTGTGAGTGGTGCCATCAAATATATTATATATATTATTAGTTTCTTAGCTCAGCGTTTTGATTATTTTGAATCAAAAGTACAATAAATCAGAAACTTCGCAATTATGGTAATTATTAGTGTTATCTTACCACAGTCTTAACCATTTTAGTCTTACCATTTTGTTGCTTGGACTGAAGCGGAATAACTAAAGTGATTTTATGATGGAATCATATTTTTTGAATTTATAAATTGTTACTTTCACAAATTGTATACTTCTTCAAGATAAATCTAGTACAATTAATATTTAAAGCGCTTAAAATCATTATATTGAAAACTGAGTGTCGAATATTCAATACAATGCAAATCATTTCTGCCTTTTGTCAGGCATATGGAAGTGATATTAAGTGCTGATTCAGAAACCACAATGCATTGAATGCTATTTTCAGTGGTGTGAGAAACCTGTTAAATTGCTGAAAATTCTTTTGTTGGGTAATCTTTTCCAGCTATATTTACATATATTCGACTGATGTCATTGGGAATTTATTTGGTCATGTGGGGCTTACCAAAAATATTTATTTTTGGTTTAATTAAAGCTGCAGTTGTCATTGAAAAATGCTTGGCAGCATGGCAGGACTGGTCAGCCGAAATCTATTGCATTCAGTGAATTGAACAAATGGCAAAACTACGGCATAAAGACAGAAATAAAGCCGAAAGTTAAACAAACATTTGCCTGTGGCACTGACAGCTTTTCGGTAGAGTTGTAAATAAATATTTATGACCAGGAGCAGTAGCAACAGCAGCAAAAATGGAATTCCATTTAAAAGACAATTGTTATTTACTGATAATAAATATTAGATGGCAAGGTAATGGGTTTCTGTACTCGAAGTCGTATGCAACACTAATTACGACTAACATTATGCATAAGATATGTGCGCCATATAAATCAAGTATGAGGTGAACCAAAAATTTACTTATTAATATATATTTCTATGGGTTCGTCCGTTGATTTTGTTCTTGTTGTGGTGGTTGTGGGAGCATTTCAGTACGTGTATTTGCTATTAATTAAGTTGGAAATAGAAACATGTAAAAACACTTTTGGCAGCACGAGTGCAGCCTATTTTTAGGCCCAAATGCCTGCATGACAGCCCAAAGAATGCCGGCAAAATGCAATTAAAATGGCGCAGCCCAAACGAAATAAGTTAAAAGCACCCAAACCACCCTCCACCCCACACACACACACACACACACACACACTTTCTCCGCGCCGAGCACCTAACAGGTGCTCAACATTAACAACTTGTTTGCGATGGCCAAAATGTGTTAAATGTGTGCCACGCCCCCAAAAAGGAAAACACAAAAACAAAATATGAGTGAGAAAGAAAAATATAAACCAGCTAACAGCACTTGCAAGCGTCATTACTATTGCAGCTTGTTTTAAGTTCGGTTTATAGTTTTCTATTTTTTCACTCGTTTTGGACATTTGGTTAATTTGTAAAGCGCATGCAAAGCGTGCAGCGAACGCGGCGTATGCGCAATGTACGCCGAGCTCAAGAGCTCAAATGTGAAAAGTATGTTTGACTGTACATTGTGTGTACTCTATTTTATTTTCCTTGTTTTTCAACATTTCTGCACGCACTTGACGGGGTTGTGTATGTGTTTGTGTGAGTGTGTAAATACAGCTATTTTAATTACAGTGTAATTAGCGACACGGAATGGGTGAGCACCTGAGATGTGGGCGATGGTTCGAAACGAGGCGAGGCGAGGCGAGGCGAGGCGATGGGGAGTGGCATTAACCGAAAGGCGTGCAGCGCAAATTACGCGACAATGAATTTAAATCAAACACTGTCTGCCGAAATGGCGACATTGCAACATTATGTGGGCACAGACACACACATACACACACGCACACACCACGCACAAATCGGCAGCCAAGTGGAAAAACAGAACGCATAACGCAAATGAAAGCCAGAGGCCGCTCTTAAAAGGAATGAGCAAAAATAAATGCATGTCCTAACCACAATTGTATACCCTATTTTTAAAAGGAAAAATTATTTTAGAAAGAAATGATATAATTGGAAGATTGACAAATTTATCCAAAACATTTATTAATTATTAATTATTTGTTGCTTGTCATTTACATTCAGCTGAGGCTACTATTTTATATATAACCAAGTTGCTTTGGTAAATATATATGTCGTGCGTTATTAATTCATTATTTTATTTTGAAGTGTCAAATATCTTTACTTTAAGCATTATTTCTTTCTAATATGAAGTAAATATTATTACATTGTTTTTATAATTTAAACATTTTTTAAATTTATAGATTGATGTTATACGCTAATATTTTCTTTTTTACACAAATATATAAATATGATATAATTATTTGTTGTTGTTTGACATCGACTATAAAAGATTAAACGTAATTATTACAATTAAGAGAACCATCATTCTATCTTTCTATAATCTCTAAATAATATTGTTAACAGAGTAATCAGCCTATTTCCAAACATGTAAAGACAGGCAAGACACCATTAGGCATTTTGGACCATTCATTTTATTAAGTGACCGCTGCTTGTGTTTAATCGATGTCCAAGCTGTTATGCTCCGGTCAGTAGAGTATTTCAATAAGGGAAAGGTGACATCAACAAGCAAGTCGAGGACATTAAGGCAGCATGACGCGCTGCTGCTCATCCGGCAAACAAAGCCTGCACTGAAGCGTGCTTATAGATAGAAAGAGACAGAGATACAACAATATATATAGAAAGAGAGACGGGTCGAGGGAGTGGAGGGGCAATCTGCTGGCAATGTCGCTGTTTCTGTCGCTGCCCTTGTCCCAATCTTTTGAATTTGGAGTACTTTGGCATGTCATTCGCATTTTAAAGCAGCTAAGCTTCAGCTTCAGCGATAAGCAGCGAAATTAGATTGAATGTAGAAGGTGCAGCTCCGTCTGGTCCGGGTGCCCGCTCTGGAGACTAACAAGCATTTTGGCTTGTTGTTGTCACAATCGTCTACGCAGCAACTCAACCCCAACTCACTGCCACCTCCCCTTCTGCAAGTAAACACAAACCAGCCGGGGGAAAGGTTGAGACCAACCCTCAATGTCGTCTTTGCTTCACTTATTTCAATTATTTCGCTTTGTTGCTGCGCTTTAAATATTTATCAATCACAGAAGTTTGTTAACTTTTAGCAGTAGCAAACAGCGAATGAAACGCTGCGCCTTATTCATTTCCGGTTGCCAGAGTTTGTTGCCATTTTTTTTTTTTGCTCGATTTTTTGCTGAAACCAAAAATTGCAGTTTGTACTTTCAATTTGCATTCATGACTGAGCGCTTGATCCTTGCTGCCTTGCTGGGAGGCCTTGCTCGTGCCCTTATTGCTCGGCCTATCCGTGCGTTGGGGTGTGAGAAACTTTCGAGCTGTGCTCAAAAATGCCTTAGTTTATTGTTTCTTCCAGGATTCGTTTCCCTTTAATGTTGTTGTGCTTTTTTTCTGTGCTGGCTTTCTTTGTTTCCGACAGCTTACTTGTCAGCAGTGTGGTCTGTGGATGCCATCATGCTGGCGTAGCTCTGAAAAACTTCATTTGCCACTCATTAATAAATTCATGCCGTCGGCACCGTAGTCGTTGGTTGCTCCCTGTGCGTCTGGTTTATTAGCCATATGAAATATGATGTTGCCCTTGTCTGGGCGCAATGCAACCCCAATTTACAACGTATTTTTTACAGCACGCGGCATGGCATATTTTTTGAGTTTATATATTTATAAAGCATATCTTATGACTTGGCAGGCGGTAATGAAGTTACAGGTGTGTGTGTGTGTGTGTGTGTGTGTGTGGGAGCAAATATGAGAGTTGTTTGGGGATGCTACAGGTTGGTTGGGATGGTTAATACGACTTAGGGGTAAGTGAGTCAAAGATAGGACAGTGCGCAGTTGATAAGTGGTTGGATATGTTTTGCGTATGTTTTGCATATGCAGTCAGCGTGATGAACAAGCATTTTAATACTATGGCTTAGTTGAAGCAGAGTGTGTTTGTAAAGTAATTATTGTTTTTGGTTTACGTGGAGCTGTTGTCAAAATATAAAAAGAAAAAAAAACACTGGTGCTTCAACCGATAATATTTTGGAGTAATGGGTGGGTGTACTTCACTCTAGTTTGAACTTAAGCGCTTCCTGTTTGATCGGAAGCGCCTCTGGGGAAATTGAAAAAGGCACTTCGGTGCCGACAGAAAAAAACGCAAAAAAAAAAAAACGGCGAGACCAGAGCACTAAGCACAATATGAGCAGGTTGAACAGTCGAGCAGCTTGTTAGGCAGTCACTCAGTCAGTCAGATAGACTGTCAGGTAGGCTATCAGGTAGGCAGGCAGTCAGACAGGACAAGACAGGCGGCAGGACAGGTAAGCCATGCAGCTGGGCCTCGACTGTTTATCAAATGAAAAGCCAGCGGCCTCCTTGGCAAGCAACAGGATGGAGTCTTGTACCAAATTGCTAAGGTATTATATGGATTTTCTGTATGTGCGGTGCGGTGCGGTGTGGTGCGGTGTGGTGCGTGTATGGTGTGTTTTGGGTGTGAGTACTTTATTTTGCCAACAGACATTTGCGTCTTAAAGAAAACATGCTGCCTGGGCTGCTTCTTGTCTTTTGTTTTGGCAGGGAAGTATTAAGTTTGCCTAAGCAGGAAGCTGGTAAGGAAGCGCAGGTGATTTTCCAAATAAGCTGCTACTCAAACCACCAGCTCTTAACCAACCTGCCCCCTCCTTCCAAACCCACTACTACCAAGCATTGTTTGGCAAATTATGGCATAAATGGCCAAGGAACTCATGTGGTTTTGGCGCCCATAATACGAGTCTAAGGAACAAAAACGGCAAACAGCCACAGCAACGATAATCAAATCAAGCGCAAATGTAGCCACATAAAATATAAATCTATGTCATTATGTCTTTATCAACTGGGAGTCTGGACTTGTGCGAACTATTTGGCACACATGTTACCTAAACACGAGCGTCGGCATCCAGTTATTAAAAAAGATTTGTTCCTTTTTCCAAGCAGGGCGCTGACTCCGCAATTGGGACAGGCCTGACTTAATGGCTGATGTGACAACTGCTTTTGTTGTTGTTGGTATTGTGGTTGTTCGGCAATCGCCGCATTATGTTTGACACTTGACGGAGCTTAGGCGTAATTGCTGTGACAGCAAAGCGTGAAATGTGGACTTAATGATCAGCAAGTATGAAATTAATGGCTTACTTTCGGCCAAACGGGCATTTGCAATGTGCAATTAGAGCCAGCAGCTTAAAATAGATATTGTATCTTCAATTGTCATGCTGCTTAACACGCATTCACCATTAAAATCACTTTTCAGCTGCAGGAGTAGCAACAGCAATTCCACATTCTAGTTACTTGCACAATGGAAAAGGCAGCCTCTCAGCGCTCATCTTGTTTTCAGTACACAGCATATTTATATTCCATTTAAGTTTTTTCATTATGTGGAATAGCCGCTGAGAATTGTTGTGTTGTGGCAGCCTAAGGATTTTGCATGGGCCATAAGAACTCATCCAGATGGCAGGCAACCGTTGCAAAAGGAACGCGGGAGTCGCAGCAAAGCAATTTTCAATTTTCTTTTTCATTTCCGTTGTTAATTTCACGAATAACGCAAATTTATATTCGCATTTTTTCTTTGTTTTCGCGAACTCTCTGGGCGAATTCGCTATTGCCGTTGTATTGTTGCACAGAGATGATGGCCATATTATAATTATTATGCTGCCTTTGGTTACCTTAGTTTGCCATAGTTGCATTTACTTGCATTTCGCTACGTTGTTTATGCAAATGCGCATCAAATTAACCCTTAGTTGCCAGCCAAGGTTTTAGCCTTTCATGCGTTTTATTACATGTGACGCATTTGCTTGCCTTGGGGTGTAATTGGCTCGGTGGCATGGCTGGCTGGCTGGCTGGATGGCTTGCTGGATGGCTGAATGGCTAGCTAGCTAGCTGGGAGTATGCAGCACCAACTGGCAGCAATTGGCATGCAAATGTACGACATCGATTAAAATTTTATTACACGCCATGTTGGCTACAGGCCACGCCACGACACGCCCGGGCATCGAATCGCATGGCATGGCATGGTTTGGTAAGGCATGCTATGGGAATGGCATGGTAAGGCTATAAATCAGGTCGAGTTTACAGGTAAACCCAACGAAAATTGTCAGTCGCGTGGAACAGGCGGCCAGATAACAGTGTATAGGGTGCAGCAGAGAATACAGCACGTTCTAAGCATATCAAATGTGGGATTTTAAATGCCAAAGACCCGACAACAACATCAGCAGCGGCAACAACGATTGAGTTGCAACGCTCTCTCTTTCAGCTCCTTTTTGTCCTGCTCAAGTAGTGTGAGTTCTTGCTGCTTCGCCAGACACAGACGCACACACAAATACACACATACACACACACACACACACTTGACGGTGACACTCTTAAGGTAATTGAATTGAGTGAAATGTTGTCGCTGTTGCCGTTGTTTCTGCTGTTGCCGTCGCGTCGATGAGACGGAAATTTAGAAGATGTTACCAGCGACAACAAATATTTAATAGCAGCTTCTTTGGGTTGCCATGATGCCAGCTTACAGGGCTGCCGGGGATGCCTTGGCTGTCTAGAGCTTTGCCAATGGCTGGGCAACATCATTATGACCAACATATTTTTTTACAATGTTCTTTTTAATTTTATCAATGTGCAATGTGGCAGGTGATGGAATTTCTATCTTTCTCTCGCCTTCCCCCTCTTCCTTCCCCCCTCTCTCTCTCTCTCTCTCTTCCTCTGTTGAGTGTAAAAAATTGAATGCAGCCAAAGCTGAATAAGCTGCAGGATAAAAGCTCTCTCAAAATCAACAAATTGAGATTTCAATGGTAATTTCAAATGCAGAAAGTCTTTGAGTATTTAAGTTTTCTGTCAGAACAGCTTAAAAGAACGAAACTGTATTTCACAAAACACAGATTTTTTTTCTGACTGCAAGCAATAGCAACAGATTATTATATTAATTTATTATATTTGACAATAAATAAGGAGAAGACAAGTAACCGTTGGGCAAATTAAATGGATCATTTTGACTCGCTTTGGACAACATGTGACCGACCTGCTTAGCAGTGGTTGTGGCTGTTGCGGTCGTGCTGTATACTGCCTGTGAAAAATGGTCTGCTTATAAATAAAACATTGCTACAACCACATGTGAGCCAGAACATGAAACATTTGCTGGTTGCCGTTGCATGCATAAGCAAAAAACGAAAAATCAGAAAACAAAAAATTATAACTTTTCCTTCGATAGCTCCCGACTGAGTGCTACTCTGCTTCCAGGTTATAAACTATTAACAATTATGATTTTTGATTTGTTGGACAAGACCATTCCGTAATCAATATCAAAGAATCTTAACTGACCCAACTGCGTACCAATAATATCAAATATCGCATTTCGAATTTCAGGACGAACTTTAACTTCAACTTTAATCAAACCAATATACTCTCCCACTGCTTGTGAGCAATGTATAGAAATACACACGCATACGGAACAACAAAAATACAAACAAAGTGGTCGAAAGTTGAGGTCGATGGTTGGATATTGGGAGGCTAAGGTATGTTATGAGTGTCCCAAGTATGGAATTGAGGACCTGCGTGGCTGGCTGTGTGTAGTTGAGCATGTACACCAATTATACGGCTTGTTATATTTCTTGTACATGCACACACACAGACACACACACACACACAGACAGACGCACACACACTTACTCACAGATAACGAGAGGAGCATGTCGCAAATTTGATAACCTGAGGCGAAAAATTTTCAATTTCTGTTAATCTGAAACGAGTATACAAGTTCTTTGCCCCGGGCGAGGCAAGACCAAAAGCTGCCAATGCCATTGTTAGGCATGAGTCGGTTGGCATTGTTGCTATATAAACATATGCGTATTTGTATTGGGTATATCGTACACTGTCTCACACACATACACAATGACCGAAAATGACAAAACAATTTATGCCGCATGCATGGCGAAAATCGAATTTAATTACAAAATTGCTGCGGCCAGGCTGGCTAAACTGGAGCCGGTTGGATATGCACGTACCTAATACACACACATACAGACATGTTACAGACACACACACACACATGTGTATATTGTTCGAGTAAACGGCAAGTGCTGGCCGCATATCCAATTTGCACACAAACTCAAACTCGAAAATAACTTCAATTTATTTTGACATCGACGAGAAATATAAATATATGAAATGAAATGAAATTAGAGGAGCGCATCAAAAGCATACGCCGAAAAATATAATTTTAATGGATTTATTGGCCCGGAGGAAAATGTCAAAAATGCAACGGCATATATACGAGAAGTTTTCCGTCCCCAAACCCAAAATGCTCAACAACTATTGAGCAACTATTTCGGTTGTCACGTGCGTGGGCTGCTTTCAAAGATTTTTTGTCCCTTACCAACCGTAACACCCAAAACAATTTTGCTACGTGCCCATGCTGGGCTATCTGCCAGTTTCAGTCTTCTCTATCTCTGTGTATGTGTGGCATACGTGATTTGAGCTTACATATGTACATATATTTATATATATTTATATACATATGTATGTGTATGTGTGTGTGTGGTCATCGCTTCGCTCAAATGCACGTAAATAAAAGACCACAAATTGAAAGGAAATAATGCTCGGCGATTAGCGAAAAGTAATCATTTGAAACGCTTTCCGAATAATGCTGCAGGATTCACAATTTTACAGTTTCTGGGGTGTGGACTTGGAAGAAGAAGCAGTAGATTTTGAATTGCATGCAAGTGCAACGTGGAGTGCGGACCGCAAAAATATTAAGCTTGTCGGATTAACTGAGTGTTATTTATACAATGGATATTTACAAAATAGATCTTGAATGTGAAAGAAATCTAAATTGAAATGAGTTTTAAATAAATACAAAAATGAAATTGATTGCTTAGCTGTCGGCTTTGGAAACCTCAAGGCAAATTATATCTTTTGCTGAAATAGTCAAAGCTTAACTAAAAAATATATTTATTTTGTTCGATTCCGAAGAGCAAGTATTACCTTCCTCAAGTCATACAATCGTAAATAAATTCCACACATTATACATCTCTCAATCTCAATCAAACTTACTTTAAAATATGATTGTTTAGCTGTGTTAATTCCAAGGTCGCTGGCATTGTAGAATTTGCTCGTTTCTTTGGTCACAGGATATCCCGAAATGGTACTGTAAATCAAGCTTAAATCACGCCAACTAACAAACATGCCTCACCATACTTTTAAATAACTAATGTTCAAGCTTATCGCAAAGGAAACAGCAAAATGCCACAAATATGTGTGACCTATGTGTGGTCGAGTGTGCCTTGGCGTGTATTAGAGCAGTTGGCAGTTGGTTGTGTGTGCGATGTCCGCTAATATTGGTAAGCTCTCACGGCAGCGGAAATTGCTTCGTGCCTTTCACTCCAAATGCTGCAATAAACATCGAAAGCCGTCCGAATGGCAAACCTGGACATGACCAGGGCCCGTCCAGCGGTGACCCAGCGGTGCGAATCGTTGTCCATGGAGCAGCCCGCATGCTGTGCCACTCTGACTCCGTCGGGCTGTGATACTGGTCCGCCCCGGCAGCTGTATGGAGCAGCATACGGCGGAAGCGCACAATAAATTGCTTATTTATGGCTCAGCTTTTGGCTATAAGAAACATGCTGTTTTTATTGTTTTTAATCAACTCGAAAAGATTTGGCAAAGCTTATAAAATAGACGCAGCGCACGGCGATGGATGAACATCCGCTTGTTGATGTAGTAGTTGTAGTTAGTGTTGTTGTTGTTGCTCTCGTTTTTCGTTCCCCAATGCTTTTGCCAAATATCTCCGTAATTCGTATTTCGTATTTCGCATTTCGACAGGAAACAATTTTTTACTTTCGAACTGGCATGATCAGGGCAACTTCTACTATATGATATTAATGTTTAAAGCTAAGTGGCGGGTGGCAATATAAACACTTTAAATTTATGACAATCTTAAAGGAATAAACTATTGTTGTTCTTGTTGCTTCTGTTGGTTTTCATGTATATGCCAGGAACAGGACAGCAGCTCGACAATACAACAACTAAAAAGTATGACCAATTGCCGCACAGAAGGGTTGAGTCTACCAGTGTTTGGTGCCAACTTTGATGCTTTGTTTTCTATGCAAATGGGCGCTGCAAAGTGCACAGCACCAACACAAAGAAAAGGGGGATCAGCATCAGAAAAAGGGGGATCAAGTGAAACTACTCTTGGATATTGTGTGAGTATGCATTTTATTCATTTAGCTTTTTGGGTACATACAAGTATATTTATCTGCTTTCCCTGGCACAAAGTTGGTCTAAACAAAAGGCACTTAACACAAGCACAGGATAACAAATAAAGGGCTGCAAAAACAATCAAGAGCAAAAACCGCGCTGCAGCTGGAGGCGTGGCCAGTTGATTCAGCTAATCGGCTTTTTGTTGTGCGTTTGCCATTTAACAAGGCTTTTGTTTTTCGGGGCTTGGCTCGTAAGTAGTTTCTTACATTGAGGCAAACGGAATGAATGAATACAAGGACCCAAAACAGGAGAAACTCAAATGATTAATTAAAGTGCCGCAAGGCAACGTCTGCTCGTCTGGCAATGCAAATGATAACGAAAATGAAGTAATTTCCCTACTACATCTTGGTTGCAAAAAGAACGAGCCGGGTGTCCAGTAACTGGATAGGATTCTGCACCGGCTTCTGTTGTTGCTATTGTGTTTATTTGCCTTTATGTTTTCGGCTGATGTTATAGCTACTGGCAATTTACGAAATAATTTAACGCTTAATAAAAGCGCAAATCTAATAAACCTTTGAGCTTTTTGTGGCTGCCGAGCAATTTGCTGCCAACTACTGCCAACTACTGCCAACTGCCAGCAACATCAGCCCAAAAGTATGCAGTGCATGTAATTGCATTGTGTTGTTGTTTGTTGCTTGTTGCTTGTTGTTGCTTTGCGTTTCCGTCTGGCCAGACTTGTTGTTCAACATGTATTTTGGTTAATTTAACTTTACTGAATTATGCACAGCGCTTGGTTTGGCTAGTTAGGTGGTTGGGGTTAGTTTTCGGGCTGGCGTTTCAGTTTCTACATTCAGTTTGTCGGTTCGGCAATTTACAAATTTAATTTTTGACCAGCAAACAAAAACCAATTTTATTCATGGGATGTGACTAATTTGGTGCACATTATGGGCAATTAGACTATTGATGAAACATTTCCTGTTCTATCTTCGCCAATATCCGAATTTTGCATCAAAAGTAGAAAATATGTCATCTTGAAAGAAATTCGAGAAACGCACGTTTTACGTGTTTTTTTTTTTTGTTTTTAATTCAAATTCAAACTGTTATATCTTTGGCAAAACTGATCTAATTTCCGAATTACTCTCAATTATCAGGCAAGCATAAACCAATTTTATTTAAAATTCAGTCAATTTGCTGCTATCTGCGGAAATTAAATTTTTTACGCATTGATTAGTTCATTGGGCTCTGATTAAAATGCAAATAATTATAAACAGCAAATTGTTTTAACTAACAAAGGCTCATTATATATTGAAAGCTCTATAAAATTGCCAATACTGTGGCCATAAAATAAAACAGTTTGCATAAATTTGATATCTTCAGCATGTTGGCCATTAATTTCCCGCCGGTCAAATAGACGATAAAGGCGCGGCCTTCTCATTAGCGGCCTTTACGCATTACGCATTAACAATCAGAGTAAACGTGAAATCCGACTCAATTCAGCAAAATTTTCCCTGTCTCCGCCTCGGCTGCAGCAGCTGGTGCGATGAGTGTGCAACTGCCACAAGTTGCGCTGAACTGAACACACATCAGCAGCAGTAGCCCAAGGCGGAAGCACAAAAATGCAGCTGTTAAAGTATATTTTTTTCGTTGTGGCATGCAGCACAGGATGCAAGCAACGAAAACCAAATATTCTACACAATTTGCGTTAGAGAACTTTTTGCGATTATTAAGGAATGAATCGTTATTCTCAATTAAACTGATTGAACTGTTCATTAATTCAATTGTTGACAATCATAGCTATCAGCTAACTGTAAGACGGCTTATAGATTTATTCAAATAACAACTAATATGCCACACTAAAAATGAATATGGTATAATTAAGGCACGCATAGGTTGTACGTGGCATTGGACCCGTTTGAAGGTAAGTGTATTAAAATCACAATGCGAAATCATGGCTGCCCACATTGTGTCCACTTTTGGGCAGTGGCAACAATGCGCATATCCTGCGCTTGCTGCCATTGACGCTGCAGCTGCACGTTTTTGTCTAATGGCTTCCGGCACACTCACACACTATATACACACGCACGCACACACATACACACTCGCACACACGCACACACACACGCACACACACACACACACACATACGCACTTCACGCACGACTGCTTAGCGCCGCGAATCTTTGTTTTCTGGCACAACTGCGCGCATATCCGTTTTCCATTTTTTTCCCTTTCATCTTTTTTTGTATTTATTATTATTTCTCTTTTTTTTTTTTTTGGGTGCAGTTGTTGCAGCCCGACTTGTTGTGTGCCGTTGACGGGCTTTCAGATTTTTCAAAGTTTTGCACATTGGCATCCGAGTTTTTATTTCGCCTCAGCTATTGTCCAAAGCAGCCAGCAGGTCATAATGGACATGTGCATTTGAACACGGCAGTTGGGGTTGGCAGTTGCAGCTGAAGTTGAAGCCGGGAATGAAGTTGAGGCCAAAGTCTCCGCACTCAGCACTGACAATAAGAGCATTTCAAGCTTTTCCCATTTGTGCCGCCTGCAAGGTTGGGGCTTTGTTTCCCAAACTGGAAGTGCTGCTCTGTCCATCAGTGTTACAATTAAGCACAGTTGACCATAGGGCATGGACGGGATTCCTTTTGATCTTGCCTCTTTCCGTTGCACAAGTGGACTTTTTTTTTATATTTTTGTTGTTGTTGTTGTTGTCGTCGTTGTTCTTGCTTTGTTGCAAGTTTGGTTTTTGAACTTTGCCGGTTGGCTGGCATTTCGCAACTGTCGAGGCATGTATGGCTGACAAGCAGACAGAAAGACGAACGGAAAGACATACTCAAGTGGTCAGCCAATGTACTGAACGATTGTGCATTGGTATTTATGACTGCCTTACAGTTTTTGTTCAAGGATAAATACTACGATTTAAATTAAATGGTTTTGTGAGTAATTTGTTTTTATTTATATTTTAATTAAATGAGAAAATTTAGTTTTTATAACGAAGGAGATACGCTCATCCTTTATCCACCATTCGAAAAAAGGAAAACTATTTCTGCTTTTGAGAAACATATTTTTTCATTCGACAAACACCTTTTTGCAATTATTCATATTTCTGTTTACAATTTAGGAAAACAAGACTGCACACTAATGTATATATTTATTTGTATTTCTATATTCAGCATATTCTCGTTGGCAACTTATCGATTTGTTGCTAAATTTGCTTGAAGAACATCCTGTTAATGGTTTGATTGCGTAGGCAGCGATAGATCATTCCTTCAGGAGTAGTAAGTAGTACTCGTAGTACCAATTCAGTAGACAAAAGAGTCGTTTACAAATTACTTTAAATTTATGCATTAAAAATGTCCGACGAGCTGTCGCATTTAATCAATTTTATTGCCATGCAGCAATCATAAAAGCAGACCGATTCTGCTTGTGCCTTTTCCCGTCTCTTATTTTTTTCTTCGTCTATATTATGATTTTTTTCGACTTCCTTTTTTTTTTTGCTACTTTTATTACATTTGCTGCTTTTGTTGTTTAAAAATGCAAATTTATACATAGCTTTGTGTTTTGACCAGGGGAGCAGGGTGGTGAAAAGCCAGACTGACGTTTGCTTGATTTATGCGCCAGTTGATGACGCTTCAATGGAGCACCAAGCGGGCACATAATCAATTAGCAAATGCCTGGTTCCATGGTGGCGGCGACACAAGCTTGTGGCCTGGTGTGGCCTTTGTCCTAACTACGCATAGCTAAAGTTGTGCCAAGAAGAAGACGAGCCACTCGCAGACACATTAACTATAAATTCATGTTAAGTTACCGCCAAACTGAGTTGGAGTCTGAGACAAGTGCGAGGGTCGTAAAGGGGCCAACTCACGACCCGGTTAGGTGGCACGTGCAGTTGCATAAGTTTATCAACGCAGCAAGGGGAAAAAATAAGGAAAAGTAGAAACGGTATAAACTAGATGCGGGAAAGCCAGCTGAGGGGGCGTCGAGTGCTTAACGGCCAAGATAAACGGCACACGGGGCACAAATAATGTTTGGAGATGAAATTAAGCCGCAAAAGTAAATCACAGCACGCGATGCGCACGAAATGTAAATAAGCCAAACCGAGTAGCAGTACCGGTTAGGATGGAAGGGGTAGATGGAGCATTTTCTGGATGATCACACACAACGATGCTGAGGATGATGAGGAGCGCTCAATAATTTAGAGAAACTGCAGCCCCCCGAAACCCAGGCCATCACACAGAATCAGCGCACACCTTGTGCGGCCGCTTCACAAATATTTATGAGCAGCACCAGACAGACAACAATTGAGTCGAGGAACGGGGGGGTGTTTGTAAGTAGCAGAAACTTTAGTGATTATTACTAACGTGGTTACGTGACTGTGTTGGAAAGTGCCGAAAATGCGGCACGCGATCCGACCGCCACTACCCGCCTCCGGCAGTGGGCAATTGCCACCGTCGTTCTACATTATTAACAAGTTTGTGCACTGGCTGTGATTTGTGATTTCTGTTGCGGCATCATAAAAATAAATCCACTAGCCGCTGGGCCGCCCATTTTTGGAATTGGAGTCAAATATTTATGAAGTTGGCCGGGGCCAAAGGAATTTAATACGAAATTGCTGTAAAGTGCCATCAACGCTATCAGCGCGGCATTTAACACTAATTCATAATAAGATGTCGTTGACAGTTAACCCATGCACGTGGCCAAAAGGGCAAAGCGACAGCAGGGCGCAGAACCAGGCTGACAGCCTGACAATGAAATCTTCTCTTCGCTCGGCACTTGCTGTCCCGACTGTTGTTTAACGTGATGAAGGCTGCGGACAGGATGCTCAAACTTTTCACTTGTTTTCTTTTTTTTTTTTCCTATTCATTCTTTACATATTTTTAACCTAACGCGCACACACAACGAGTCTGCAACTTTTATTTTTTTATATTTTATGGCTTGTTTTTTTTTTTTTTGTTTTTTGGATTTTGTGTTTGCGGTTCTTCTGGTTTTGTCCTTTTCGGTTTGGCGTGAACGCTCCACTTACGCTCACTGTGGACGCGTGTTTTATGTTGTCTGTCTCTGTGCTGCTTCATTCTGGTTAGTTGTTGTTGCCCCTTGCCTCTTGTGTTTCACTTTTTTATTCCCTTTTTTTTGCCAGGCGGAAAGCTGTCATAAGCAGATAAGCTGCCGCAATAAGCCTTAGCTAGGATATATTTGCACTGATTTACGAGATTCGTTTTTGCATATGGTAATCGCAGAGGATACCTTTTAAACCAGAGGTAGAGAAACAGTGAACGGGTCAACTCAAGGCAGATCGTTCAATGAACTTCAAAAAGCGTAGAAAATTGTTGGCAAAAAAAAGCAAATTTTTAAATTCAAGCAAATTGGGTGTTGTGTAAAAAAATAGTTATTATATATTGGTAAAGCACATAATTGCTTTACCAATAGATTCTCAATTATTTTCCTACATTTTGCTTCTGTTTTTGCATAAACTTAAGATAAAATGTGCTTGGTTATGATATTGATCTTTAATGATATTTATGTTTCATGATATGCCTCTTTCCCAGTTCAAGAAACTAGCCATATTACTTAGGGCACTAGACACTAAAAGTTAAGTAATTTTATTCATAGGTGGACATTAAACGTTGATGGTAAGAACTGAAAATTAGTTGCAATCATTTCAATTTGTTGTTATAAATTTTAAATATGTTTATAAGTTATTAATTTAGATTTTATGAGTTCAGTTTGTGAACACATTTTAATGAAAGTAATAACTGAATAAAATAATTGCTTGTTGCAGCTTGTTTAGAGTTCTTGTTAGTTTTTAAAGTCATGAATTCAGTTGCTGACATTATTGTTCGCCTGTCGTGTTAGTGCCAAGAATTAAAGTTTATATATTATAAAAGCAATTTTGTCTAAACTCAGCAAAGATCGCAGCTGTGGAAAAGGTGGAGTTGAGTATGAAAATTTAATCAACAAAGTGCAGCTCTTTTTGTATGCTCTCTTTAATTTTGTTAGCCAAGTTAGCTGTTTGATGTTTTTGTTGTTGCATCAAGTCGCCCGCGTGCTTGTCTTTGAATGCAGTATAAAGTGTTGAAACTAGACACATGCACGACATATGCTGCTTTAAATGACTATTTTTATTTTAAAGTTTTGTATTCTGTTTGTATGTTTCCATTTGATGTGGCATTGGCGCCACAATAAAGCTGCCAATTTTGGTTTTGATGCTGCTTGCCAGTTAAATTGAATTAAAAATTCCATTTCTTACAAAAGCATATTCGACTGCTGGTTTGTTTGAGCCAAATGCGTCAAAGTGTTTGCTCAAATTCGTCGATTGGATTGGCCAACCTCGCATTCAAATCAAATATCGAACTGCAAAAATTGGCTATGCGGCTAATCAAAATTGTGCAAATTGCACTGGAAAGCCAACCAGGCCAGGGGAAGTGTGTTAAATTTGGCTTCAACGTGAAAGACTGTTTCCTTTTTTTTTTGTTTTTTCGTTGTGTTAAACAAATAGACGAGTGGCTGCCGTACACAATATTGGCTAAAAATGTTTGGCTTCAAGAAACGCACACTAGGGCCGCTATGGTAGAAAAATTACTATCGATATTGTTGTTGGTGTTGTTGTTTTTAGTGTTGCCAGCCATTTTTGCCAAGTGGATGCCCAGAAAATGTGCAGAGCAGGGTGTTTGTATGTGTGTTCGCCTCTGTTTGTGCGCAAGTGAGTGCAGTGTCGAGTTTTGTTGGTTTTTAATTAACTTTTGGCTGCAGGATACAACATATTGTGAAAATTAATGCTCACACACTTCCACTTCCACACACACACACAAACACACACGACGCGGCAAACACAAACAGTTGCGTGCGTTTGCGTGTGAAACTTGTGTTGGGCTCTCCTGTTGAACACCTCGCCCAACAACAAAGATCGTAAGGGTACGAAGGATTGCAAAAGAATTCGGCTTGAAACGCATTGAGTTGTCGCCTTGCTCGCTTCCATTCCTCAAATATATATTTTTAAATATAAAAAAACAGCAAGCAGGATATAAATCTCTTGAAGATGACCCTAAGCGCTGTTGTCAATTAATTTGATTGAGTGGCACAAAATTTAAATGTTGAATTTAAATCAAAGCTTATGAATAGTGTTCCAGCATATAAATCCTTTGAACCATAAAAATAGTCATTTGAATATTAAGCTTGTTGTTCATAATTATTGTCATTTGTTAAGCTAATCGGCTTAGCTTTCACAAAATACACACATGCAATTATTGTAGGATGGAGCACTTTTGCCAAGGGTATTAATTTATTGGGATATATTCGCATATTTCTTTCCTCTTTTTGTTAATGTTTCTGCTCGCACAATAATCATATTTATTTTAGAGAGAGTGAAAGAGATACAGAAACAAAGAGAGTGAGATAGAAATAGAAGAAAGCAGAGAATTGAATGCATTTCCATTAATCTTAAACTTCTCTAGTCGCAAGCGATGGCAATCAAAACTTTTTAATTATTTTTGCTAGCCAAATGTGCTGCATTTTGTTTTTTTTTTGTTGCTTTTCTTGTTTCAGATTCAGCTTCATTTGGACCCTGACGATGGAGTTGTTATTGCTAGAGTGTTGTTAACTTGTATGTTGTATGTTTTAATACACTGCAATTACGCGGAACAGCGAGCAACCACCAACAAAAGCGAGCAAAGTGTAATAGCAACAGCAATAATTTAAACAAAAACAAAAAAGCTGGGAACTATATAACAACAGCAACATGGACAGCAGAAAATGATGCAACAAACATGCGTTCCAATGCGCCAAAGGGGCCAACAAATGATGAACGGCGGCTTGTGCATGGGGCGTATGAGCAATGGCTGGGCATTAACGTGCGTCCACGGGGCGTATGTGGCAATGGTGCAAAAAAAAAACAGAAGCAGAAGCCAAATAAAATACATGCAAAGTGATGCTAAAAAAAACGAGGATGGGCTACAAATTGTACTCTGATTTCCTGCGGTCTTTTCGCTGAAATGGTTTAGTTTTGGCGAATTGTTTGTTTGTCGTTGACCGATCCGCCGCCCCGTGTGCACCCCTCACATCCCCCCGGAGGCAACATATGTGTGTTTATTGTTCTCATGTTTGATTTGTTTTGCCAATTTTTGCAATTTTGCATTCTCGTATTTGCTTGGAAAAAATTGTATATTGTACTTATTTTTATTATTCTTGTTTCAGTTGTTTTTTTTGTTGTTTTTTTTGCATTGTTGTTGTTGGCCGCACTGCTTGCTTCATTTTGGTACAGTTTGTTGTTGTTGTTGTTGTTGTCCAACAAAAGTTAATTAATTGAGTTCTGCAAACTTTTGGCTATAACATAAATTCAAATAGTGCACAGCTGCCAGAGCCGCATTGTTATTCTATGCTCAACTCTCTGGCAACATTTGAGGTATGCCGATTAAAGCAAGTGCTTTGCCAATAATTAGTGCGTATGAAAAATATGAAGTAAACGGGTGCATTTAATAAGTAGAATATGTGTTTCATATGGGTAAATTACACTGATTATCCTGGTAATAATAATGTAACAATTGTTTGGCATATCATCAGTGACCATCTTAGAAATGTTGAGATAACAATTGACATAGTCTTCTCTTCGCTTTGATGACCTTGCGATGGTTTGCAGTAATGATTTATTTCGAGGGTCCATTTTATGCTTATAGTCAATTATTTTCACATCAGTAGTTGCAGCTTTAAGCTCTTGTTAATTCTCACCGATTATATATCAGTTCTATAGATAATACAAATGTATAGCAGTGAATGAGGGAAATAAGACTTAAGGGGTGTCCTATTCAAGTCATTTCATGTTTTACCTATGTTATTCCTTCCTTCAACCTTGCCCAATCACCCCAAATAACTTAATATACAAAGTCGACTACAATACAATTCACAATAATAATTATTCTTATTATAAATAATTCAACATTAAGGTGTTATCAGAACAGCTTATTCAAAGGATATTTCGCAGTGTTCTTGTATCAACGCAAACCTTTAACGGTAAATTTATTTCCAACGTGGCCCCCTCGTTGCGCTTATGAATTGCACTTATTCTGCTGCAATTTCTGTAGTTAAACTAAACTAAACTGCAACAGCAACTGCAGTCATTAAGGGGCACTTGATTACCGCTGCCGGCATATAGATTTGGCGCGGCACAAGCTTAAGGGCCACTTGCCGCAAGTTATGGGCAACGCGGAAAAGTGAACGAGGCGTTCATCTATTAGCTCTGGGGCAACATACACAACTTATTCAAAGTGTACGAAACAAATTTATGTTAATCACATAATCATTGCGCCACCTGCGGTAGATGTAGGCGCATCACTCATACGCCTCTTACACGTCACATTTTAGCGAGTGTATGTGTGTTGCAACTATCGCGCTTGCAACTTATCAAGTGAAATCTTTATTTATCGCTTTCAATAAGTTGGCGCAAAGCGGCTGACGTTGCCGCACAGATTGAGCTCGGCTCTGAGCCATGCAAAACCCATTAAGGGCATTACGCGGATGCCATTTTTCTCGAGTAGCGAGCCCAGACCCCATCCCCCCAACCCCCCACCTTACTGAATACCCTATTTTTATTTCTTTTTATTTTGCTGTTGTTACTTCGCTTTTTTGCGGCAAATTAAAAACGATAAATTCGCACTGCATGTGAAGAGAGCAGAATCAGTCCCAGCTAGAGTTCCGGCTCCAACTCCTGTTGCAGCTCCGTTAGGGCCATAGACGAATCGACATGCATCAGGCGGCAGCTTGAGCCCCGTGCGGCACAGAAATGCTGACATGCTCGTATGCAATGGTGGCGGGCAAAGACTCAGCTCGCTCCAGCCAAACAAATAGCCAAATAAAAGCGTCGTTTCACCAGCGGAAATTGCATGCACTTGTTATTATTGTTGTTGTTGTTGTTGTTACTAGTTGTAATTGTTGTTGTTGCTGTTGGCGTTGCTGCTCCGCTTACTCTGGCGATTGGGGGCATGTGAAAAGCGCGCGACAAATTTTTAAGTCATGACTGCACAATAACAATAAAACAAACGACGCGCGCATGCCGCACAAAATATTCTTGAGCCCCCTTTTGACCAGAGGCCAGCACCATCCCAATCCCCATACCCTTTAGCAACACAAGCAACTATTGAAAAATAGCTAGCCAGCAACTGGCCGGACAAGCATTGGCCCGGTGGCCATGGCCAGTGGTCAGCGGTCACCGCATACAAGAAATAAATTCGCGGCGCTTTTCGACGACAAGTGCCACATAAATTCTAAATGCATTTGCCGAGCTGCCATTGCTGCCGCCGTTGCTGTTCCGCCGAACCGCACCGCACATCCTTCAGGAGGAGGCACATGCTTTTAGGGCACGACTTGATACATATACGCTTTCCATATGTATTAGTATATTCATATCGAATTTGGCTTAGGGCCCCGTTGGCCCTCAATGCATCTTTGTGGCATTTCAATTGCAGAAATGTTGTCGGGAAACAGTTGCGATATTTTTCTTGTGGAATTCAAATGAATTAATCTGTGGTCGGCATCAATGGAGTTGTTATTAAAATTACAAGATTTATGACACATCTTTAGATATGTTGAATAATGTAGTGAAGATGGCAGATGAACGATGGGGTATTTTGTACAAGAATTGCGTTACCAATCGTTCAGCTCACACAATTCATTCTCGACAAAAAAAAAAATCATAAAAACTGATGGATTTTTAAAAATAAACCTAAATGCAAATCAAAATAAAACATAAAAACATTTTTTGGCGTTTGCAGTCAAAAAGTATTTGTACCCATAATTTTAAGACTCGATTTTATATCAAGCTGTCCATACTTGCTCCAACTAAGAGCCATCCTTAAATAAATAAATACATTTTATTCTACAACATAGTTGATAGATTGTATTTTCCCAATTTAGTAAATCAAATAATTACAATTTATAATCCATGTTATATTTTGAGTTTGCATTAGCTATTTTTCTCCCATTTTGTTAACTATTTAGATAAAAATTGCTTTTGGCTTTGCCAGAATCCAAGAGTTTTTCAAACAACTCATTCCAGCAGCATGTGCTGATAATTTCTATATTTACTTTAGCCAACGCGCAAATATTGAAATATAAAAACATGGCTCATGGCACGG
Organism: Drosophila picticornis; assembly: GCA_035043845.1. Classification (NCBI taxonomy): domain Eukaryota; kingdom Metazoa; phylum Arthropoda; class Insecta; order Diptera; family Drosophilidae; genus Drosophila; species Drosophila picticornis. The sequence goes on from JAWNMR010000362.1 coordinate 2,338,792, forward strand.
ATTTAGGAAAAACCCAAATCAAATACAGTAACAAACTGCAACAACAATAACAAAAAACGAATCCGAATGCGTTGCCAACACTGCAATAACAACACAAAGCTGAACAACAACCACTATAGGCCAAAAAACATGGGGGCAAACAAGGCAATTACAAAGTGCCAAAATGGCACAAGCCATAACAGCGACGATTTGTGCTTCTCGTCCTCGCACAGCATGTCACTTACCCCTTGCCTTAACAATACCAAAAACAAATAGCCAAAGCTATTCCAATGTATTTATCCATGGTCAGTCCACATATGCATACTATACCCATTGACCCCACGGACCCCAGAACGCTGCTGCTGCTGCTGCTGCTGCTGCGGCTTTGCAACTGGCAAACTGTCATCAATTTGGCGAGTGTGCGTCTCTCTCTATCACCCTCTCTCCCCCTCTCTATCTCTGTATGTGTATGTGTGTGGCGTTTTGCCAATGGCCATATTGTCAATATGTATTGAAACTCACTCAAGCTATTAATGCTGAAAGCTTTTACGGCCACTTCAGGCAACAAGGGAGGGGCAGCCAACGAGGCAGCCTGTGTGTCCGCAAGCGGTACCAGCTGGTGTCAAACTCAAAAGTGGTTTGCTTTATATATTTTTGTTATTTTATTTGCATAATGTTTTTTGTTTTTTCTTTATTGAGATGCAACTAGAAAAAAAACATTAGCCAAAATATAAACATGAGCTTTGGATTTGAAATATGACCAAGCCATTTATTTCATGAGGTGAAAAACAAGGGGAGTTCAAGATTTAAAAGTTTAAAGTCAGCTGGCAGTTGTAAGTTGTAAGACGCACGAATTTGTAGATAAGACATGAAACATGAAACGACAGGCGCTGTCCACACACAGGACGCACAGCTGGACAAACTGTGCGGAAAAACTACGTTTAGCTCTAGGACAGACATGCAAAGAGAAAGTGCGCAGAAAAAGCGGGGCGGAGGGAGAGAGACAGAGAAAGAGACTGAGCAATCGTTGGACAGGTCGACAATTGCAAACTTAACGTGTCAATGGCAATTTCGTGGCGGCGAGCGAGATAGAGAGAGAGAGAGAGAGGGAGAAAAAGAAAGAGAGGGAAGCGAGCGGGGTGAGAAAGTTGCGCTATTGAAGCGTCCTCCAGCTGAATACATAGAGTCTTTCTGTCCTGGGCTAAAGGCAAAAGGCCGCAGCGATAAAAGGCACGAAAAGAAAGCAAATTGTTGGGGCAAGCCAAACGTCTGGGAAAAGTTCTTCAGAAAAGTTTCACTTTAACTTGAACAATTGACTTTTTTTTCCCCGTTGATCCTTATGATTGTTGTTGTAGCTGTTGCTGCTTTTGCCCCCGTTGGCTGACGCCCACTGCTACTGCTACTGCCACACCCATGCCTCAAACACTTGACTTGCGGCCAAAGGCAAGCGGTTCCAACTTACATCTATCTAAGTACAATTGAAACGTGGCTGCGTTTCTTGATATTGAAAGGTTTGTAGTCAAGTTATTGTTATTGTTATTGTTATGAGCCCTTTTGCCCTTTTGTTGTTGTTGTTCTTGTTGTTGTAGCAAATCGACGTCTTCAACACCAGAAAGAGAAACGATTGTTGCCTGAAACTCATGAAACTGTAAGCTCGAAGTTTGCTTTACTTTTGTGTCACGCTCTGTTGCTTTCGACGCGGCGTTGTCCCCACTGTTGTCCTTTGCGGGGGATAGACGGGGTGGGAAGCGAAAGGAAAATTGAAAATGCTCATAATTTGACTGTAAAAGATTTCAATCGTGAATCGTGAAAGTTTACGCTGCCGTTCCGAGTTTATTTCTACTGATTTTACAATTGATTTTAATACAGACACAGCAAAGACACAGAAAGAATGAAATTGAGATAGTAGAATGAGGAAGTGAGCAAAATTTAGGGAATGTAAATGTGGCAAAAAGTTGTAAATATCTTGTCGATTCAATCGTGCAACTAATTGAAAAGTTGCTAATGAAATTGTTGAGAAAATAAGAATTAATTTTTCATTTGTTCATCTGGCTTGCCTGCCAAATCAACGAAGGCGGGGTCCGTCAGCAAAAAACAATTGTGCGGCATTCCACGAATCGGTAAATCTGAAACTTTGCTCAAAAAGTACAACAAATATTTTCATTACAAGGAAGAAGAAGCATGAAAAAGGGCAAAAATAATATAAGGACTTTAAATATATATCTTCATAGCTGTGTACTCCATGCTACTCAAATCACTATGAAGTCGTACTCAAGTATTTTTCTGATAGTATCACTTTCAATTTATGTACAAAATCTGTGCACCTATTTTATATCACATTAAAGGCAATTCAATTACCTTTCGAAATGGGTGCAGTTATAAATAAGAGCTCAAGAAAATTGCTCGTTGAAGAAATTAATAGCTGGGAAGGTGATAAATAGAGCGAAATGAAAAGTTAATCGAACGAGTGCCTAAAATACTTGTGTTTGTTGCTTGTAACTTTTTAAATATCTTCTAGTAGACTGAATGCCAAATCGACAAATTGTTCCCCTAATACGCTCAGGTATTTTGCACAGAAACAACAGCAATGCATATAAAACCGAAACTCGAATAAAGCCGTCTAACAAGCCCTCATCAACCAAGCCCAAGCCAAGTCGCCCGCATTTAGATGGGCTGGTCCTCAACTCGTAGTCAAATCTCGGCATAAAACGACAAAATGAAGAGGCCGTGAGATGCGCGACAGTGCCGCCATCCCGCCGGAGTCGTGACATTCTCGCTTAACTCCTGCCAAACCGGTCTGATTAGCCAGAGTTCTGGCTTGGAATTGAAGTGGCTGTCAATGAGCGTGGGTTGGCAGCAGCTGATGAGGTCGAGTTTCAAACAATAACAAGCGAGATTTTAGGGATTTATGATGTCCACAAGCATGGAGCTGGGGGTGGGGGGGCGGTGAGAGTGTGGGCGGAGTGTTGGTGTGCTGCTTTCTGTTACTGTCTGTTAGGCCTTTTGAATTGTTAGCGCTCTAAAGCTCGACAGTTCTCTCGATTTGTTTGCGCATTGTTTGTCTTTTCCTTTTGCATACAGACAATCAAATGTTCGTCGTCATACGTCATACGCCATGGTGCCCAGCTCGTTAGCTGGTTAGCCGGCTTGATTGTTGTTATCCTTGTTATTGTGGTTATTGTTTCTGTTGCTGTTGTAGTACTAGTCTGGCCCGCCCGCTTGTAACAATATTTATTCATGTTAATTAAATTGTGTGAATATCACAATTTTCCATATGACTGCGCACATTTATTGTCTTTCAATTTGCGGCTATGCTTTGTCTATTCCTGTTCTTGTACCCGACTCCCTCTCTCTCCCTCTTTCTTGCTCGCTCTTGCTATCTCTCTTGCTCTGTATGTGAGCCAGCTAGCTGAAATCAGTATATACCCTCTATAGACTCCAAGTTAATTGACTTTTCCGCTTATGGTTTGAGTTTATGCTTGAAATGTTTTTCATATTATGGGTAGGAAGTTAAAATATGATATATTAATCCTATGTCTACAAACAGGATGTGCTTAAAGTCGAGTTAATGGGGCCTGTATGATGATGGTGCCTGTGGTTTACCTAATCCTCCAGTTGCTGCGCACAGACTCTTTTTAGCAACGGTTGTGTAATTTGCCTTGGCACATGCAAAAATAACCAATAATTTCTATTCAATTTCCATTCGCCTTGGCCGAAAATTACACGCAAGTAACAGTCCCATTCAGATCCGGATCAGTCCAGAAGACAGCGCCAGGCTGGCCAAGTCACCAAGCTCGCACATCCAGAAGCCGCCACATTGCCGCAACTGACAAAATAATTTGAAAGCAATTTCGAAGTGCCAAATGTCCCCAGTCAGGGGCTACCATTGCAAAAATTGTCAAATTCGCACTTTGACACTGGGCAAAGGGCAGAGGGAGGGGTTACGGCTACAGGAGCCGAGACACATAATACAATTTTCGGCACACTGCAATAATATTTCAATATGTAATTTGGCAAATTCTAGTTTTGCCCAAAAATTTCAACGACGGCCAAAATATGAGTGTGTTTGAGTACATGGATCTAAGCTGATGGCGCTGTATGATTGTAGCTACAGCTGTGGTTGTAGTTGTAGCTATATCTGTAGCTGTAGCTGTGATAATTTCCCCCAAGAATGCAGCATTAACACGAGACACAGTTGGCCGATGGCCAGCCGTGCAGTTGAGTGCTCAGAGAGTTGACAAGGGTTGGTGCGAATTGGGGAGGGGGGAAATTGGAAAAGATGGGATGCAGTGGTGTGTTTGGTTGGTAGTGTGTTTGTCATATTTGCATGCGCAAGTAAAAAGGCTTCTTGCTGCAGGCAAATTGATCCCAGGTCCCTGGCTTATGAAGGACACGGGCAGAGCTACACGCTCATTGTGCGTGGAGTTGGTTGGGGTGCAATGGGACGAGGGACAGTATGGCAGATAGTAAACGTTGCTGCAGTTTCTACTAAACAAAAAAGTAGGGAAAATAGAAACAGAGAATAAAAAAATACACAAAAACAAAGTTAAAGAAGGAGCGACGACGACGACAACACAAAAAGCCAACTCTCAAAGGACCTGCGACAGGATAATGCATGCTTGCATTTTAGATGACAATAATGCATTTTTGTTTTAAGGGTAATTTTGCAAAATGCTTTTTCCGCTGCTGCTCCTCGCACGCTCTGTCTCCCCCTCTCCGCCTCTCCCCCTTTCTCTCTGCCACTCTATCTCTCTATCCTACTGCTTCGCTGTCTGACTCTCTCTTACTGGTTTTGTATCTCGATTTTGCCGCTGCAGACTTTGGGGAATTTCATTATAAAATAAGTATACAAGAAGTTCTTCTATTTTAACAAAAACACACAAAAGATTTGCAGCCAAACAAAAAATATCAGACGACATCTTAAGTTGGCCAAAAATCTACTTGGATTTGGCGTGCCACTGGCAATGACAAAGCCGAAGGATCCTTTAATGTCGCATATTTAATGTGCATTTCAAAGAAAACACTCGTATTCGCACAACTATTTAAAATATGAATTAAATTCACAGGGTGACATGTTGACAGGGGTTGAAGGGGGTGAAAAGTACTTAAAACTTGGCAGTTAATTAAACTCGCGTTTAACTGGTTTCAGCTGCAAAACTTGAGACGTTGCCGTTGAAAAGTAACAAACATATTTTTTATGCGTCTTACATTTTTTATGGCCCAATAATTTTTCAATTAGAGCAACAACCATTTTGTCTTGTGCTGCCAGTAATAAATGAAATGTTGCAATGGCCCTCCAAAGAAGACTCCACTTCACTGTGCCCCAAATGAACAAACATTAAGTACCAGACCGAGTTGGTGGCATATCGCTGCAAGTATTTGTAAATTATGTTAATGACAGTACATTGACTTTATTATGACCATAGTCAAGACTTGCGATGCTCAACTTAAGGGCTGGGGCGACAATTAGCCAAGATGATGGAAATTTAGCAGAATACTAACTGAGTTAAGAGCTGAGCTGGGGGAAAAAGGATTGCACTTGGCTATAATGCTTTCCAAAATGTATAATCAAATGTATAAATACATTTTCATGTATATTTAATATTAAGTAAATTAAACTAATTTTTTTTTTAATTGTTTTAAAGTTTATTGTTTCAAATTAACAGATTAATCAAAATAAGTTAAACGTTTTAAACGAAGTTTATTTTACAGTTCTTATGATGAAAAGCACTTATGGCAACTGCATATAACTCTTACATAACTCATCAAGGAGTGATTTCAAAACACTGGGGCTGCCTGTATTGTCTGCTCTCAAGTTTCTTTAAGGACTTTAAGGACTAAGGACTCTTAGACCTCTGCGAGCTTGGCTCAACTTTTAACGTAAATTTATTATTAAGAGCAAATACCTGGAACATAAAGCATATGAAATTTGAGGACGCAAGGCAAAAATTAACTGCTCTAATAGCTCTCTAGTATCTAGTATTCAGTGCTGGCCAGTTTAAAGAGACTCACTTGACTTTAACCATGGCCATGCGGGCTAATCGATTGGGCTTCGTTAGGCTGGCTGCTGTTCAGGGATTAAGTGAAAAAGTCTATAAAAATACATAAAGAGCGGCATGTTGTGCGTTTCCGGCGGCGCAGTTGACACTCAACAGCTGGCTGAGCGACGTCTGCATTGTGTCTGGGGCTAATCCTCGACAGGAACGTTCTGACGCTGAGCGGAAAGCGATGCTTTAAAAATTACAGCTACACACAGAACCCACACCCAACTCACATGGCGCGATTCTGTTTGTTTTTCATTTCCTTGAACAGCTACCACACGGTCGATGTCCTGTATATCAATGTGGCTGCAGCCACTGGAACTGGATAGATCAGCAGCAACAGCAGCAGCCGGCGGCAGCAGTTTGTGAATAAACAAAACGAACTTAGACAACCGTTGCCGACAGTTTTTTATATTTTTATTTTTTTTTTTTGTGGAGTGCTTTCTTGGTGCGCGGGCTGGCGACTAATTTGCAAGACAATTAGAAGGTCGCTGGCGAGAATGGGCAGACGAGACCGTTAATGAAAGAGCGCGATAAGATATTTAACCGGGCATGGGAAAGTGGACGGACGTCTAACTGCCTTGCAGATGGCAGCGTCTGCGCTGAAAAGTAAAGTAAATGTTTGCATAGAAAATCTGAAAAACTGAAATTTGCATAATTTGTCAAAGTTGGGGGTCGCGCGCACATTGGCTTGCTGTCGGCGTAGATAAGCCCCAAATATTATTCATGGCTTTTTGACTGGCGAACTTCTTGTGTTGCCCGTGGGCAGAGCGATAGTGTCACATGTGCCTGCCAAACAAACCTGACGATAGTGTCCAAGAGCTGTCAAAGTGGACGCCGGTTCAGAATCGCCTGACAAGGACGAGGGCGAGCAGGTGTCAGCTGCGCTCAACAGGATAAAAAGGATGTGCCGGCTGTCCGTGCACGCCACAGTTTCCACGATATGTTCTTGGTGCATTGTATCGTATTTTTCATTGCCGAGAGAGAATATTTTGTATCGTTGGCCTCGTCGGCAAACTGCGATACAACAGGCAACAAGAACAACAGCTTTCGCTCTCAGTGAGCGCCACATCGTGTTTTATCCTGTATCGTGTTTATGTTTACGGCCTGTTGTTGTGTCCCCCTAAAACAAATTGTAAACAATGCCCAGTGGCGTCCTTACCACTGGGGTTCAACTTCTAAACTGTTTCTCAATCAATTGTTGCCAATAGTTGAGTGCCGCCATTTTGTCTAGTTAGGGAAATTATTCACTTGCATGTATTGGAAAATGTGAAGCCACCTCCCTTTTAGTATATAAGCAAGCATCTCTCGTCTTTACATAGCTCTGGTTTCAGACTCCGCCTCTGTGCTGTATATATATATATATGCAGTGCTCGAATGCGGTTCTCGCTGACGTTTAACTGGCGCCTGCAACTGTATTGGTGAATCCGTGCAGTGCACTGCAATCACGTGCGAAGAGAGCTGAGAGAGCACAAAAGTATGCTCTGCTTTCTTGCGCAACGGTGGTTGAAGTGTTCACGGCTGTGTTTGTGTGTGTGAATGGATATGCTGGACAGGAGAAATGCTCTACAGTTGGTTGTTGATAGCTATGTTGGCGGAACTTTGACTAAGTAAAGAAAAAACTGGCTCACCCTTAGTATAATTATAGAGGAGCAAATAATGTATTAATTTTTTATACAAAAAATAAATAAATAAATAAAAATTAAAAAACAAAGTGAAAATATTAATCTTATGCCAAATATTAAGTTCAGTAATTAATATATGTATAAGCAATCATCTATTTTGATTGATAAAAAGAAGCGCTAAAACTATTTTTTTTTTATATTTATAATTTAAAAAGAAAACATAATGAAAAAATACTATCACAATCAAGATTTAAGTACAACAATAATTGAAGAATTAAATATAAATTTAAAATTATTTGTAGATGTATTAAATAAACTTTAAATTTTTCAAATAACATCAATATTAACTGAAATTTTTGATTGTGGTAATAACATGTGAAGTGCAAAGAATTAAATATTGCAATGGATCATGATAGATACATATTTGTTATATGTTTTTCTATTTAAATTGATAATATAAGGAGAAACTAATAAAAATTGAATATTGAATATTAAATAATAAAATATTGTTGAACAAAGTATTTTAATATTTATTGTTGAAGAAAGTATTTTGCTATTTATTTTTCATTGTATTTATTATGCAATTGTTTAATATCCATTATTTATTGCTGTAGCGTATTGCTCGCAGTGAAGAGATGACCACACACGGTCACAGCTGTATGGACATCCATCAAAACAGAGCGAATTCTAACTCAGGCAACGAGCGGCTCTCTAGTCAGTAGACGAGGCAGCCGGTGGTGGCTTCGCCTTGTTGGTGCTCCGTTGGCGACTCTCTGGCTTGTCATCTTGTGCGAAATCGTGCAAATTAGCATATCAAATGCCATAAATGTAGCGAGCGTGCGATGAGCGGGTAAGCGGCTGGCGGGAGGCGGAGCACTCTGAGCGCTTTCTGTGTGTGTGTTTGTGTGTCTGTGTTTCTTTTTTGTTACTCATACGCCGCATTGTACGAGCGAATGAGCGTACAAAGGGGCGGTGCGACAATGCGCCTGAAGTGTGAGGACGAAGCATTGACGTGGCTTTCCTTTCTTTTTTTTTTGTACAAGCACACACACACACACACACAGTTGCATGCATTTGAGCGTGTCTGTGTGTGTGCGTGTGATTTAGTTGCACGTGATAATGTCAACCACAGTGCGCCTTTTATAGCTGCCTGGTTGAATTCTTTTTTGTTGTTGCCTGTAGTTGGCTGCTTGGGTTGGCCGCTTTGGGTGTGTGTATATGTGTGCCTCTTTCCTGGTGGTAGTGCAGCTGCGTCTCTGCCACGGCCAACTGAACTACCTAGCGCCGACCGCCGACTCTTGGCTCTTCAGTGTTAATTCGTCGACACGAGACACTGCGTTCCGCTACAAAGTCAACGTCAACGTCTGCCATAATTGTCCGGAGCCGAGCAACAGAGTTGTACGGCATAAAAGTGCGTACATCTTTGCGCACTTGTTGTTTTCTTGTGTTTTTCCCCCCAAACCTCGCGAGTTTTGTTGTGTGACGGCGAAAAAGAAAAAACGATACAAAGTTCGATACAACCCAAACTGTGTCACTCCTCAGCCGGCTCGCTGTGGGTCCTTGTGTGTGTGTGAGCGTTGTATCTGTGTCGTTGTGTTGGTGTAGGCAACCGAGAGGCGCGTCGGCTCCTGCAGCTGTGCTGCGCCTGCGAATAAATGTGAGTAGTTACTCTCTCTCTAATTGTGTTTCCTCCGTTGTGCTGTGTTTTGCATTCGCCTACTTGCCGTCACTTAGCCCAGATGCTAGCTTGTTGTGGCCATGGTTACCAGCCAAAACAAACGGTCAAGAGCAACACTTGCATATTAAATGACAAGCCACTGGTCGCTACGAAACTAGAACTTTCGGAAACTGGAATTACCCAGAAATCAGTATCGCTTTTTGAAATTAAATTCTTTTGTTTTCAAGGAGTTTTATGTTTAACAATAGTTAAAAAAAGTTGTAAAAAGAAAACAAATTCCTCAACCGACAACAAATTCCTCAAGCTATATATAAATATTAATTTGATCAGCCTAAAGAATTGAGTTGATTTAGCTATGTGCGTCTGCACCCCCGTCAATCTGTCTCTCCGTCCGTCCTTTTGAGCGTGCCGTGTTTTCCCCGTGTTTCTTAGATCGACTCATTACGTGTCAGTGCACGCTTCATTGTGCGTCAGAGCACACGACTCAATTATACTTTACAATAATATAATTACCAAAGCATAGATCAGCCATAAAAATTCATATAAAAATGCTTAGTCAAATCATAACCGATTTTCAAAAGCGTTGAATTCTTGATCATTGTTTTGTCTCTAGAAAAATATTTCATGAAAGCACAATTCTTACAAAGAATACAATAATAAACTAAGTTCTTCATATGGATATGGATAACTTGCCTCATTTTGCGAATTTAAATACATTCGATTGTAATTAAAACTACATTTTTAAAGATATATATTTTATTTCAAAAATATATATGTATGTTTCATGACATAATATTGATTATCAAGATTTTTTTTGGGCTGTAAGTTAAAAAGTTCTTTCTTTGTAATTGCTTGCACTAATCGAAAAATAATTAAATATCAATTTATTTACTGTTGATAAACTATATTGAAATTTAAGTTAAAAATAAAAGACAAATGAAAATGATATAACATTTATCCCTGATTGTAAGTGCGTTATTTTTATGTTAACTATAGTTTAACTCATTTCGTTAGTATCTGTTTAGATCGATTTTCGAAAGCAATTTATATAAATTTAAACTTTTATATCATTTTTTTGGGAAACTCGAAAACAATCATATTTGCATGTGCGCAAGCACTTTAGGTTGATAAATTACTGGAATCAGGGTAACTCCTCGTCGTGTTTTCTCGATTGCAGCATTTTTACGTTTTTTTTTAAATTCATAGAATTTGTTGTAAATAAAATACCATTTTATCGTTTGGATTAATCGAAGAACAATTAGAAATCCATTTACTTTTTTGCTGATCGAATCTACTAAACTTTCAATTCAAAATAAAAATCAAATTAAAATGGGATTACTCTAATTCGTGCTTGTAAATGCAAAGCAAACTAAAATAACATTCAGATTATAATTTTAATACTCCATTTAAATCTCATACTTTCACGTGCCCCCACTACTGGTATATAATTTATGGAAAAACTTTTTAACCCAAAGAGATTTTTTGCCCAATGCTTCATTAATTTATGAATACCAAATTGTATGCTGACATTGGTGAACAAAAACTATTTAAAACTTACGCCTGCCACGAGGTTCGGATACATCCAACAGAGTCGCTCCCCATAAGTCAACAGACATCAACAGACCGACCACTTTATCACCCGGCTTTCATCCCGTTGGCGATTCAGTTTGGTGCATGATTGAAGTACCCGCATGTGCGGAACATTTTAAATATTTACAAAGATATTTCAAAAAACGCTCTTGGCATGTTTTGTTGCTGTTTGCCGCCGTGTCCAGGGGTCCACAGTTTCACAGTCGTTTCAAATGTTTTGCTCATTTTTTGGTCGACAACACAAAAAAAAAAGGGGAAGTTCAACTTCAAATGCGGCATGAAGGCAGCGTTTGCCAAGGGTGGGTTTGGGGTGCCCGTGTGGGTGTGGGTGGGGGTTGGCCTCAGTGCCTGTGCTCCGTCACTTGAGCGCGTGTGTCCTTTTAGGCAAGTGTCAAAAACCGTTGGTCAAAAAACCGTATGGCAATTATTCAACACAATTGAATATGAAGTGTGGCAAAGGCACCGGACCAAGGCACAGGCTGGATGAGGGGCGGACTATGTGGCAGCGAGGCAACCAAAAAAGTTGCAACGCTTGGCAAATAATGAAAAATACACCCACATCAGTACTTTTTGGCCGTCTGCACTCGCACACAAATACACGCACACACATAAGACAAACAGAAACAATCACACACACACACACACACACACACACACGCGTACACACAGTGCCAACATTTTTGCACCCTTTTCATGCTAGAGATGCTGATGCTGCTGTTGCTTTTGTTGTTACTGTTGTTGTCGCTGTGCAGTTGCTGCCGACTGGCAATTTTTCGGTGATAAAATATTTAAATTTAATTAAGGCCACCAACGAGCAACACGATTTCCGTGCCATGGTCAAAGCAAGGGGTTGTCCATGTTGCCATGCCGGACCTTTGACCTTCCTCCCTCCTCCCAGGTTGGTATTTGTCGGCCTCCTATACAGTCCAAAGCCCCCCCCCCCATTCCCCGTCTTCCGTTTTTGCCATCACATTTGCGAGTGGTGCGTTTTGAAGGCTTTCGGGATCGGCCAAGAAATTCATTAAAAATTTTTGCTTTGATGTTACCGAATTCTTTTTCCAAAGTTTTTCTGTACTTTTGGCTTTTTGTGCAAGTGGCGCTCGAATCTTGCACGCCAACAACAAAAACAGAAATAACAACATGCATTTTCTCATACATATTTTTGGCAAAAAGTTTAACCGGTTTTGCCATGTGGCACTGCTTATTTCAGTCTGATCCGTATTTGCTTTATAATTAAGCTGCGTGGTGAAAACTCTTAGATGGGTTCTTTATTTTAGATAAGTTATTTTGCAAACATATTTTCACAAAATCTGAATTGAACATGCTGGCAAACTGTTGGAATAACAAAAGTTTGCGATGCTGCCAGCTTAATCGCCATAAAGTTATTGTACTTACAAAACTAAATACGTACAAGTTTATTTGGTTGTTGTTGCTGTCTTTTGTCCAAAACTATTTGATATGTGCCTGCAAGTGTAAAACTTCAAAAACATTTCATCTTAAGTTGCTTGCTTTTTCTTTTGCTTTTAACTTGAGCACATTTCTTTCATTTCGCGTTTGAGATTTTTATGGAATTATTAGAAAATATTTTGCATCCCTTAATGTATGATCCCGTTGTAAACGAAGCCTCCTTTTATAGTATAGCAAGTCTGACAAACTACTGTGAGTAAATTAAACTTGAGTTTGTTTGCCTATCGAAAATTAGAATATTGCAAAAGAAATTTGTAATACAAATGAGAAATATTTAATTTCACTATTTTAAAAATATTAATTCAGTAAAAACAGTACATTCTAAAGGGAATACAAATTTGTTTATATGTTTGCCACATGCAAATCCACAGCGCTCTTTACGGTTTTGTTAAATATTAATATAATCTCAAGCTTACAATACTGAAATGAGCTGTATGCTTCTCACAAGAAGTTTTGATTTAAAGGAATTAGTTTCAAATTAGAGCTAACTAAGATACATTCAGGGTATATAATTTACCCCAACACGCAACCATTCCATTCCAGCGGGCAGAAGGCAGCAGCAGTTCCGCTCTAAAAAATACAGGCAGAGTCTGCTTGAATTCTGCCAAGAACAACAATGTCCTGGCAGAAACAGAAGCAGCTGAAGCTGCTGAATGAGCTACTCGTGCTGGAGATGATGTGTACCTGTTTGGCACATTTAAAATTCCATTGTTTCTGCTGCACTGCTGCTGCTGCTGCTCCAGTTGTGTGGATTCGTTTTGGTCAAGTGCGTGAAAGGAGGCAGAATGCAACGAGAAGTCAACAACAGCTTCAGGAGAAGACAGGCAAAATGAAATGCGGGTGCGGGGCACACTTGATGCTGTCAATTTCACATGCACATGCCAGAAGCACTTTCCTGGGCAAAAAGGCGCCAGCCAGGACTAGTAGAAATTGTGTTGCTCTGTTGTTATTGCTGTTTGTCAAAGTTGCCATTTCAGGCATGTTGCAATGAAAAGCAAAACCTTTTTAACGCACACGCCACATAGAGCCATTGTGGCATATGGCCTATACCGATACTATTTTCGGTTTTCACACTCCACACCCATTATTGGCATGGATTGCAAGGGTGAAAACTTAACAGCTGTACACAAGGGGTTGGGGTGTATACCAAATTAAAATGCACTCAGCTGAAAAATTGGTTTTCTCGTTCCTAAAAAACTTTAGAGTGATTTCTAAAAGTCTCTAACGAGTGCCAGGCAAACGGGAACGGGCAACGAGGGTCGGCAAGGCTGTAGAAAAAGTAAGCAAAGTAAGAATAGTAGGCAGTACATGGAGCGGAGAAAAAACAATGTTTTCTTTTATGCCAGCAAATTTGAGAGAAAACCCAAATTGAGAAAAATATGACGCATTGTTTTTGCAAAATTGTTTTAAAAAGCCAAAAAATGTAATCAAGCAGACCGAAGTTTTTGATGTAATTCACAAATTACAGACTCTCCGAAGCGAAACATAAACCAAGTCAGGTCTAAAATGTCCCATTTCAAATTAAAACCATTTTCGTTGAAACTGTAGCTTAATTAACCCTTAACCTCTGCAGCTGCACGAATTCAAGGAGCCTTGCCAAAATAGAGAATCTAACTGCTGGACAGACGGCGAGTCCTGGCGTGGGACTGCGCTTCATGGGCATCCTGCCGTGCTCGTTGCACTGGCAGCCACCGCAGATGACAGGAGCGGGCGGCAAGGCGCCCAAAATGAGCTACACGGGCACAGTGCGATCCCACAGCGATCCTTATGTCTTGTCCAGCGGCAGCAGCAGGAATTGCTGCGACATTGGTAACTGCAGCACCCTACCATCAGCAGCAACTGGTTGCTGTCAGGAATGTCGATGTTGCAGGAAAAGTTATGAGCATTTGCCGATGCCACGCCTACAGCAGCCACACCGGGCAACTGATGCCATACAGCAGCATCAACACCAACAGCAGCAACAATATAATCAGCAGCAGGAGCATCACCATCAGCAACATCACCATCAACAGCAACATCGATATCAGCAGCTACATCATCAGCAGCAGCCGCAACAGGTCAGCTGCATTACAACACTGCAACATACAACAACAACACAACAGCTGCAACCGTTCTCCTGTCAGGAAGCAACAGCAACAACAACATTTTTGAATAATGCGCAGCCGGCAGCAACATCACAGCATCATGCCAGCTGCAACAGACATACCAGCATCAATAACAACAACAGCAGCAGCAATGCCTTAAATCTACACACTAGCTGCAACAACAGCAGCAATGAGAACATGAGCAGCAGCGGCAGCAATGTGCCGCCAATGTTATTTTTGCCCTTCAGTGTGCCCGTGCCACTTCAGCAGCCACAACAACAAGAACAACAGCTACAGAATTACCAGCAGCCGCCGCCAAGTCAGCCGCTGTCACAGACAAAATCAAAGTCAACATTCCGTCAAAAGCCAGCACCACCGCCACCTCAGCCACCACCGTTGCTGCTACCGCTGCCGGTAACATTCCAATGCCACTACCAACCGCCTCCTCTTCCATCGATGCCTCAGCATCCAAATTGTGGACCGCTGCCGCCAAGAGCACCGGTATTACCGCCACCGTCCCGTACAGTCCTGCCGCTTAAGACAGTCGCAGCAGCAGCGATTCGAGTGCATCAGCAGGTAAGTGGTTATCCCATCCCATCCTACTGTTAGTAGCAGCTAGTCCATGCATCGGTAAATCTGGACATCAGGGCACTTGCTCAACGACTGCAAATCCAAGCAACGCAGGTAAAATGTTTCAATTTTGTGTACAGACAGGTAACAAGGACGATGGCGCGTATACTTTATATTTATTAGTTAGCTGCAGCAACGCAAAACTTCAATTTGCATAAACATAAAAGACGAATGAACGAGCGAACAAGCAACAACTACAACTGAGCTGAAAGCATGCAACACAATTTTCGAGTGTGTGTTTCATTTTTGCTGGCGAGATTTAAAGTAGAAAGCAGCACACAAAAAATCAAAGTTACAAGAACAGGAAATACAAATGCTGCAAGCGGAAGTGTAAAGCAGAAAGGTAGCTGCGATATTGAAAACGACAGAGACACCCAATGCAAGAGAGAAAGAGATGGGCAGATAGATATAGTTGCCGAAGGTAAAAGAGGGCAACTGGGCGTGCACGAAAAACTAATGCATAACCTAGTAAGATCATCAACACGAAATTTTACAGCAAACTCATGTCCAAGGATGTGGAAATAAACTTCTTGTTTTGCAGCATGTCCTGCTGCATGGCGCTCACTCCCTCCCTTTAACGCCCCTGCTACCGACGTAGCTGTTGCTGCTGCTGCTGCTGCTGTCCTGCGCTCAATGACTTTTGCATTTAATATGAGTAAAGCAGCGCAGAACAACAAACAAGAGCTGCAAACTAACAAGAACGGAAGACTTTCTTAGGCACGCCGAAGTTTACATACCCTGCCAGACCGGAGTCCAACTACTGACATCGAAATTAAAATTGTTTCCCTTGTACGTTCCTATGTATGTCCCTTTTCGATTTTAGGTGCATAAAACCGAACAGGATTAGTTTAGTTTTGATCCAGATATTGAGTGTCCTTTTTTAAGTTGCACAGAAATAGCTTTAAGACTAGTTCGCATAGAAACAGACAGAATGAAAGACGGATAGGCCTTTATATATTTGATGTGGTTGCAGTTGTGAGCTTCAATGCGTTACAAGCTGTAAGACAAAAAAAATCTATCGACTGCAAGGGTATACAAAAACAGTAGCAAACTACTGAAACCTGTGCTCAGTTTTTTTTTTGGGTTGAGTTTGACTCAGCTCAGGTTGACTACTGAGTACAGAGTCCTGTCCAGCGACATGCAAACGCGCCTTGTAAATTACGTTGTTGCTGTCAGGTTTACAGCTAAAGGCAAAGACTCAGATACGACTGCAGAGATAGAAGCGTCCACTATTCGTATTCTTTTTGTTCTGCTTTTACTGTTGCTGCTGCTGCTGCTGCTGCTGCTCTGCTCTGCTCTGCTTGTGCATAGCTGATCAGATTATTCTGATTAAGAATCAGCAACACCAACCGTTGAACGCACATACACACATATTTGTAAGAAAATAAAAAACGTTGGGTCTCGGTGCACAGTGACTGCTAAAAGTATACAAATTCATAAGCTCACAGCTTTCACAGTGAGCTTTAAGATTTCTTTTGTTGACAAATTGAAGTAATGTCAAATTCACATTTTCTCTGTGCGATATACCCAAATACAAATGCGTATTTTAAATATTAAATAAACGTAACTGAAATGCATATCAAATAAAAAATACAATAATTTCTTTGACTTGCCTCACAACTCGTTTCTTAATCCTGCTCATTCGCCTGCCTAAGTAGTTTTATTTAGCTCTCAAAATATACGCTACAAAACACACGAACCTATGAAGCATTTCCAAATGCTTACACTTCGCTCCAAGCCCTTTTCTGGTTGTGTTTCGCTTTTATCTGCACATTTGAATGTTAAATCTTTCATGAAAAACCCCTTATTTGAGTGCCAGTGTTTGTGTGTGTGTTTTTGATATGTTACATATCCATAACTGTCCGTTCTGAGACATACTTATGTGTGCCAGTGCATTTGTGTCTGTGTGTGTGTCTCTTGCGGTCTACATCTACAAGTACGCCTTAACAATGCTTCTCCTTCAACTTTCATGCACTCTAACCGAAAATCGTTTTTTTTCCTGCTCGTCGTTTGTATACCCTAAACTCATTGAAATTGGGTAGGAGTTAATGGAACCGTAGAAGAAATCTTCTACGATCCCCAAGAAGTAGTTTCGTATACCAAACGATCGACAGCAAAATATCAAGCTAGTCTTGTCGTGTTCATAGGTTACTTCATTTGTATTGGATGTCTAAGACACTAAATGCTTATTAAAGGTTAGAACTTGGCTTCTGAGTATCTCCTAGTCGAGCACAGTCGTCTTGAGCATTCGGTTGTTTCGCTTATAGAAAGCATTTTATGTACTCACTTTAATGTTTTCACTTGGTCATTGTTATAATACACTCTCTCTGTGTGTGGGTGTGGAAGTGTGTGTAGTTAGCTCATGCAAAAAATGTTATTTTGCATGGCTACTGCATTAAGAAATGTTGTTGTTCTTGTTTCTAAGTTTTACATTTGAATTATCTACAGATTTTCGGTTTCTCCAACATTTTGCATGCACCACACAGGCCCCATGGATTATGCGGAAAACACTTGGTCTGAAAATAATAATTGTTCTCTTCATATTCCTTATGCCAATGCACAGCTTTCTAATGCGGATTTTGGTGTTAGAGTGTGAGTTTCTTGTTAAGGAATTGTGGGTGGTGAATCCTTTGGTAAATGCTAAACATTTGCATATTTAAGACACTTGATGAGTGCTGCTTGGGGTTTTGGATATACAGATACATTTACACCTACATTGTTATAAGTACAGGTAAGAATGGAGTAGTAAAATATTCTCGACTTGGAGATAGTCAGGAGGGTGACTTAAACGTGTACAATCTTTATTTTGTGTTGCATATCTTGCAACAATAACTATATAATTTAGCTATAAAGTATTTTAGTTAAGCTTTCACTAAAAATCTTGTTGAAAATTAAAAATTTTTTATCTACTATGATGAGTACCTAAAAAAAATATTACAAAGTGTAAAATGCAAGTATTTTTCATTTTATTTATTAATATTTATTTATGTGCATTTCAAGAATAAATATATCTTAAACTCATTTTTAAAAATAATTTGATGCTTTTCGAAGAGGTTGTCCAGCAAATGGCTTCCATTTTTTCTGCAAAGTGGCCAGCCAAAAATCCATTTAACCCCACACAAAAGCAAAGGGGCAACAAGCACTTCACACTTCTTTGTACCGATGGTTTGCTGTGCCAAGAGGCAAACATCAAAATGTTGAATAAAATGAGTCACAATAATAACATCAATGCATCCTCACAGAGACTACAATAAAAAGCGCTGAGGTCGCGCCAAGCAAAATGCAGAGGCTGATGGGTTGGGAGAGAGAAGCAGCAGGCAAGAGGTTTCCTTCGCTTGCAAGTGGAGTTGGCTTAATGGCCCCGGGTTGATGTGTGATGTATGCTCGTAAGTGAATTCATATTTTATATACTGTTAACATCTTTGGAAAAAGCAAACGCACAACATATGCGCAGGACATGGCTTGTGAAGAAGGATGGCGCTGGGGAGTTCTCTGTCTGTTCATAAAGCATTCGAAGAGCCCAGCTAACAAATAAGAAAAAGTATCGTTAAATGATGTTGTCATTACTTTGTGTGCTCAGAAATAAACAGAAAGAACATAGACAAAATGAAGCGCAAGGAATGTCCTTGTCGAGAGCTGAGGCAGGCAACTGTAATGCAAGCCAAAAAATAAGAAAAAAGAAAAATCCGATATTTATGCCAAGGGATGCAATATCAAAGGACCGCTTTGTGGCCAGCGACAACAACGAAATGTTGACAGCTAAAATGGCAAATTGGTAAAAGACAAGAAAAAGTGGTAAATACGGAAAAAGCGATGCCCGCAGCGCAAATCAAAATCTCGCCTTTGGGCTGTAAGCCCAAAAAAAAAAGAGAAAAAAAAAGGAAACTGCTACAGGAGCTTCTACATTAACAGCAGCTGCTGATGCTGCTGAGGCTGCTGATGCTGATGTTGCTGAGGCTGCTGATGCTGCCAATGTTGTGGTGACTTTCTCGCCCTTCACAGAGCTGCCAATGCGAACGCTTCATTGGTCTCAAGGGCTCGTAATGTTCGCCCCTTATGTGCTGTCCTGTTCGCCCTGATCCCACCATGGGCATCGTTCGCAGCTTCACAGTCCGCTGTTAATTTAATCTGTGCAGCGGCCGCGAGGTGGCGTTAGTGAAAGTCGATGGGTGTTGAATAGCTGTGTTTTTCACCGCAGCTACAACTAAATGCGCAAGCATATATACCTTTATATATATGTATGTATGTCTGTATGTATGTATGCTTGTCTGTTTGTTTGTGTGTAGCACGCATTGGGTTACCAAAAGTCGTTTTAACGCCGCTGCTGCCCAGATAAAAGGGACAACAACAATAACAAGAATAACAGCAGCAGAGCAGCTGAAGCAGCCGAGGCAGCTTCGCTTTCGTTAGTTTTTGTTGCTGGCACTTGAAAGCTTTTACCACAATACCTCCCTTTGTGTGTGTGTGTGAGTGTGTGTGTGTGTGTGTGTGTGTGTGCGTATGTGAGCCTGTCAAGTGCTTCTTTGTTGAAGCTGCTCCGTTGCGCCCACGGATGATGAGTCTGTGTGTGTGTGTGTGTGTGTGTGTGTGAGTACGCGAGAACTGGCGCCAAATTTCAAAAGCAGTCGCGCAAAAGCTCTTTGTTTTTAACGGTTTATTTTGCCTGACACTCGACGAGCAAGTAAGCAGACCGGCTGCCTTTGAAACTGTAAACGTTGTCAGCAGCTTCGCTTTCAATGCGGCTAACAGTGCGTATGCTTTATAATGTAAATGTGTTAAGTGTGCGAATTTAACGGCATTGGTTGGTTGGTGGCAAACGCATTGATTTCTTATATAGAGCATATCAGACGACTTAAAACTCGTGTGCAACTGTCGATTTTAGGGATTCCGATTGCTTTGCAGTTTGTTTTGTGGCTAAGGTCAAACAGCTGGCAAAACAAGCGCGAATTAAATGCAATTGACAGTTGCAATTTCAAGCGAACTGTCAGGCCAAATCCCAAACTGCCGCTCAGCGCGAAGCGTGGAGCCACGGGAAGCAGTTGAAGGGCAAAAACTAAGAAAATAACAACAAAATAAGAAAAAACAACACAGCACAATACAGTGGCAGCTTAGCCAAACTCTGTTGCAACACAATAAAATGCAACCTCAACTGACAAAGAAAATGTTTCCTAATGTGGAACAAGAAATCGCTCGTGCGACCAGACAGGAGGGGCGTTGCAGCTGCGGGGCTGATGTCACTGGCAAAGATAGACAAAACGTTAACGGAACGACAATGCCAAGCCACGGCTGTCAAATTAGAGGCACAGGCAGTCAAGCAGGCAACTAACAGCGCCAAACGGAGCGATTGCAACATTCCAGCCATTAAACAGAAACTTTCCTGCCCTGCTGTCAATAAGACGCTTAGAAACGAAGAACTTTGATTGATATCAATTTAATTTTGTAGATCGAGCAAATTAAATAATTATAATTCTTCTAAAATTCTTACTTTTTCTACTACTCAAAACTTTCTAACTCAGTTTTTGTTGTGTGTAAAGTTTACTGAAAGTTTATGAATTTGTTAATTTAATTTTAAATTATTGACTTCGTTCAATCTTCTCATAGTTGATCAAGAAGCGTTCAATTCAGTAATTAACATTCTCCCAGTAATGACGAGCATGTCAATCAGTTAGTAATATCTGATTTAATTACTCAATGATGTAGTGCAGAGCTAACCACATACCAAAAACGACTTACGTATTTAAAAGAGATTTGTTCGTAATGAATTTTGCGTACTGTCAATGATAAATGCATGTGTCGGTAGAATATCTGGCGTGTGTGCAATTGAAATGCCTTACATTTCGTAAATTAAAATGTTAACAGCTTAAGTTGCAGACTCGACTGGTGCCAAGCAGCTACGGAGCTGCTTGCAATGAATGACCAAAAAAAACAATAAACGACCGCAATTTGCAACTAATGTGCAACTGTCTGGCAGACAGTTGCTGTTATTATTTTTGCATTATCAGTTGCAAGTGCTGCTGCTTGCCGCAACATTTGTTTGCTGAACAGGTTGAGGTGAGGTTGAGACGCCTCTACTACGAGGTATATAAACATTAATTTTAAGTTGAGCAGTTGAACAACGTCGAATGGCATTCGATACATGAAATAACTTTTGCCTCTTTTGCTGTCTATTTTGCTACTGTTGCCTGAAAATATTTGTGCAAATTCCTTCGAGGCTTATTTGAAAATTTATTCAATGTTGAATAACTAAAATAACTTAAGAAAAATGAGCTCAGCTTTTTGGCACACTCTGGCAGCTGTGCAAGTCTTTCTTTCACTGTGAAATTGTATGAACTAAAGTAAATGATGCTTGGAATAGTTGACCCGAAGAGACTATGAAATTGAAAGAAAGACGGAGAGACAGAGAAAGAGTGAGTAATTGTTATGACTATCGTTTATTAACATTCGTCCAAACTTGCTTTGCATTCCCTAAGTTCATTCATTTACAACAATTAGTACTGAGAATAGTTAACTTTCTGACTGACCCCCAAGGCTTGAAGGCATTACACAGAACAGTCTCTCATTACGGTGGCAAGTGGCGCACGTGCTGTGTAAAAATGCCGACAGTTTTCTATGTCTGAAACAGTTGTGTTTATCTTTGACAATGTGCACGTCTTTATTTTCAATAACAAATGTTTTCAATTCTATACAAAGCATAGTAAATTGAAAACCCGAGCCACCCTGTGGTTTGTTGCTGTTGTCCATTCGAGATGCCTCCAATCGACTCGAAGTTGATTCGACTCCATTATATTTGTTGGTATTTTTCGCTGCTTTTTCAGCATTTAATTGGGCGTATAATTGATTGGCGTATTTGTTTTTGTTGCTGTTGTTGCTGTTGCTGTGGTTGTTATTGTTGCTTGTTGTGGCTATTTCTTGACATTCCCCCTTGCCCTCCTTCTACTCGGCCACTAACTCATTATTTTGTATGTGTTTGTAGCAACATTTGAAAATGTTGTTCGGCAGTCGATCCAAATGGAATGGACAAGTTTTATTTGCTCGTCTATTGATTTAGCGCTTGCCGCTGGCTTTTGATATTCGTAGTACTTAGACTACGTCCCCCTTCCATCCATCCCCCCATCCCCATCTGCAATCCCACTCCTCATGTTCACAGTGTGTGTGTGTGTGTGTGGGTATGTGTGTGTGTGCGTGTGGTTGTACCTTTATAAAATTGTATTGTGTTTACTCGTATTTTGTGGTAATTAATTGTATTTGCCTTTGACTCAAAATGTCAGTGGGCCCCTAATTATTATTAGTCTAACGAAGCAGAAACGCCTGCCACGCCCATACCTACCTTATCGAACATTCTAGTCAGTACAGTATTCGTATCTTTGCAGTGTTGTCTACAGGTTGTTTGACATTAATTGATTTATTTGCCTTTTACATAAATTAGGTTCTGCCTCCCGATGTTTGCTAACACAAAGTGTTTTGGTTATAATAGTGTTGTTCCTGCGGACAAGATTGAAGTTGGCAGTCAGTTAGGTATTGGATCTAATTAATACGCCAAACAATTTTGGCTATTACAACTGAGTACTGTTTACTAAATTAACAGTCACTGGGAGAAACCCAAAACTATTGTCAGCAACAACAATTGAAAGACTTGTAATTATCAGCACATCAAATTTAAATTCATGACGAATGGGTTAATTTCAATTTTAGGGGCTTGCAAATGCATAATATATTTTAGGTAATTATCACCCCAACAAATTAAGTTAATTGATTTAAATTGATAAAAATACTACTCAATCTATAAATTTTCCGAACAATTTTTGCGCACTTGTTGTGGTCACTATTATGAATACTTTTTTGGGATAGTTAGTTGTTAGTTTTTGTTTGGCTGCTGGGCTGTTTCTGAGTGGCCATCGTTCATCCACACTATCCACAGACATTTCTGTGAGCATTCGCTTAACCGGCTAAGTAGGGAAAATAAGCCCCGAGTCACAAAAGTTTTTGACAGCGCAACATGCAAAAACAAATTAGCAATGCCGTCAAACTGTCAATTATTGGGCAATCAGTTGGATGCGATTAAACACATAGTAACAAGGGCCTTACATTGGCTCTGGTATTAAGCATGTTGTTTAATTATAATCATTTAAAAAGTTTGCAGCCATATTAACTCATAGTTTGTTTATTAACATTATTCAACACGTTCTTTCTTTTATTTTTGGCAGACTGGTCGTGACGGTTATTTTGCAGTCAGACCAGAATTAAATTCTATAATTAGTAATCTGAAACGTCGATTCGAAAATTGCTGAATTGCTGCATTGCTTACTTGAAATTTGCCGAATTATGAACCAACTGCATTCTGATTTATTTCGTTTGACAACGCAAAACATAAAGACTCCCCTAAGGATGCTTAATCGAAAAATTGATCGCATTTGCTGCATGCCTGCGCCTAATGAATTGCTTCAAATCGTAATAGGAAAAGTGTATGTGAAGTTTTTATGTGTGCTCCACAAAGAGTGGAGCAGTCGGAGCGCATTGCAATGGGAATCGAAGCATTGCGATTGGCATGCAACGCATACTTAACTGCAACTGAGTAAACAGACCAGGACATTGCATGCCAGTACAATGTCAGGATATGCAGAATTTTGCAAAGACAATGCAGATGAGCTTGTGTGTTCAAAATGGAAAATTATGAGCAATATCGTTGCCAGTTGGTCGGGGTGAGGCCTAGGCAGTGCTGTCCTCTGCTTTTGTTGTGGGCAACATTTTGCATTGCTCATACGCCGTGTGCTCCCAATAAGCAATGTTGCGTGTCTTTCCGGCCCCGTCTATGCTATATCACTTCCGTGCTCCTCGTACCCTGCAATTTTGCCATTTGATGCTGTCAGCGTGTCTTTACTGTTTTTGACATCGCCGCAGCGCACTGAACCGCTCTGAGTGATGCGAGCAAGGGGTCTTAGTTGTGGAAAAGTAGCTGGTAACTGGCTTGGCATTCCAATTGGCAAATGGCGAGCATAGTCAGGGTACAAGTATTTAAAATTATGATGGCATTGGGCTGTTTATTGTTAGCCTGGCTATTTAGAGTGCGCTGCTAATTATTTAACCGTGCTCATAAATAATGTGCTAAGCTTACCTTTACCTGTCCTTTAGCGCGTCATTAATCAATGTCTGCAAAACGAAACTCAGCCGCGCCAGGAAACGGAAGTGCGCAAAATATATGCAATAACAAGAAAAAGAGTGTGCAAATCACGTCACATGTCATGCCCACGTTACACGACTTGACAGTTGGACGAACTTTCATGCATGCACATATGTAAATGCATATATAAAAATAAATATAAATACTCGCATATGGCAACTGTGCGTTCGAGTCCCGCTGCGCATGCATATTTTTTATGAAAACAACTTTTAAGCCTTTGATGCCCGTAATTTCTGCGATTTCCATATTATTGACAGGCAATTTGCAATATAATTTGCGTAGCGAATTTTCTGCGAGAGTCGGACTCGGACCAAGCTCATTAAAGCATTTGCATTATAATGAACCATTTGCATATAAAAAGTTGAACAAAAATAAAAAAAGAGGAGAAAAAAGAAATCAGCGACAGGGCCTAAATGCCGCAATTGCATTTGATGTTGTTGAAATTGTATCGCTTTTAAGTCACAACGCCAGCAATTTGATCATAAAATTTAACAGGGAGTGGCAAAATTGAATTCACATTATCCATGTATATTTGATATGTCTGTTGGTCATTAAAATACAATATTACAAACAAGTCAGCGGTTGTGAAGGAGGCGTATCCCTGTCATCCGCTTGCCCCACTTGCCTGACAGCCCTGTCAAATGCCAGTACCGCCTCCCGGCCCACAACACCCCGTCCCCAGTACGTTGTTATGCCCACGGTGCCACACACTCCTGTCAGCAAGCAACAAGAAATGATAAAACGTTCGCGTCCAGATCTCTCTCAATGTAAGAAGCCTGGCAAAAAACAACGAAACAATTTAATTTTGCTTGCCATGTTCGCCGCAGGCTGTCCGCTGAATTTGTTTTATTAAATAAAAAAATTGTACCAAGCACACAAATACAAACAAACACTTACATACACACAGTACATGTAACGAAAATGAAATCAAATGCTTAAAAATGAGCAAATAAAATAAATAAGTCTGCTTTGGTCGGGACTAAGCATTCGTCAAATACTCTGTACACATTTTTAATATACAAATACAAATACATATGCATAAATCTATCGATTTACCTGATATACCTATCAACTGACAATCCTAGCAATATTTCGTGTAGACATATTCAAGAAATGGTATAAAGCATTGTTTGCATTGTGTCGCAGTTGCGAACATAAATATGATGAGCATAAAGCATCTTGACCACATCATTGATACAGGGTATATTGAGTCAATCAAAACCAGAGCATGTTGTGCCACAGGCGCTGAGAAATTTATGTACTATATTTATATTATGAAACAAGTATAAGTAAAAGAAAAACAAATTTTCAAAGTCATAGTAAACCAATTTGGTAATATTATTTCGCAGCATCAAGTAAAGCATAACAAATATTTTCACAAGTGTTTCATGATGAGATACCGCAAATACCTTACTTAAAAATTCTGGCTTTTTCTAGAAGAAATGTAAAATGGTTGCGATTTCTTGCTCAAGCATCTATTAAAAAAATGTATTTAAAGCAATCCAAGTGAACTGGAAGCGCTTTGAACTGGAAACGGAGATTTTATTTGTTTCATAAATATCAAATAACTTCTGTACGGTTAGGCATCGCTTAATCCTGGTTTGTGTCAGCACCCACACCGCTCTATGATTAAGACTTGGACTTAGGTACGTTTCAACTTTGTTTTCTTGTTTATTTCTGCACTTTCGTTTTGCTGTTTGTTCCGCTCCATTCCACCGTCGTTTATTGGCCAAACTAATCATGACCCTTTGTGGCCGACACGTGGCCAGCAAAAACTAAAAATTATGACCACAAACGAGGAATAGCGACTAATAGGCGCCTGGTGATCAGGTTGCCTTTACCCACCGCACTTTATCCATTCGGTTAATATGCAAGCTGTCCCATAATTCGAAGCCTACTTCAAGCCGTGTTTTCGGGCTCAAATCCTTTAAGTGCCATTTGGCGAACAGTAGCCAAACATAAACGCAGTCGCTCGTTTACTTTTGCTGTTGTTGTTTTTTTTTCCCCTCATCATTTTGGTGTTGTTTTTTCAAACACTTTTTATGCCTTTGGATTTGCACATTTGGACACTACTTAATTATGTTGTTAGTCCCTTTTATGTCACAATTTTCATTTCGCAACATCAAATAAACTAAATGTCCGGATGGGCGGGGTGTACGACTTTTGCTCGGCTGCTCGATTGGGGTTGGCAAAGCAAAAACAAAACAAAAAAGAAAAACATAAAAAGATCATACAAAATAAAGCAAATATATATGTGTATACAGATGTGTGTCAACCAACTACAACAAGTAGAACTGTTATTATGTTTGTTGTTCTTGCTGTGGTTGTTGTTGTCAACCGCAATTGTCGTGGCAAGGTAAACAAAACTGTGCATAGGTTTTGTCTGATAACTACGTTGGCCGTTGGCTGCAGTCCTGCGGGTTGTCCGAAGGGTTTTTGTCAGCGGGAGGCGGAACAAATGTGCCTATTTGTAGCCCCCATTCTGTTGTGTCTGTGTGTGTGTGTGCGTGTGTGTGTGTCTGTGTGTGTGTGTGTGTGTGGCTAGTTGCTATAAAATTCTGTACGAAATGACCATTTGGACTTTTAATATGCTCGAGTAATGTCTGCATTAACAGAATTCATTTGCTGTACATGGTCAGAGGGGATAAGCTCCCCACTCCTCCACCCACCGCAAACTCTACCAAAATATACCCCCAATTCCCAGTGCGAGGCTTTAATGCGTGTGTCTGTGTGGCACAAACAAATTTATGTCTTGCTACTTGCTGAAATTGGATTTCTGGCAGCTTCTTTCTAGTTACTTTTGGTATTGTTGTTGTTGTTGTTGTTGTTGTTGCTGTTGCTGTTGCTGTTGCTGTTGCTGCTGCTGCTGCTTCTGCTGTTGTCACGTTGTTGCTTTTTAGTTAAGTTTCGTGTGAGCAACAAAAATAAGACCAACCGAGCTGTGCCAAGGTGAGCAGGCAAACGCATTTATATCCATTGCTCAGATTACTACGTGTTATCCTTTTTCATGATTTGTATAGCAGCACTCCACACGCACATTTGTCTCTCTTCCGCTGGCTGTATATTAGAGTGGCCTTGGGGACTGTCGCCTTCTTTTTTCCCCCCAATTAATAATTGCCGTTTGCAAATTAAAGTGACTTGCACGTGTTTTTATTCATTTATGTCTAATTTTAATATGCTATTGCGTGTGTCCCTTGCAGAATGGCAGACTACCCCGCAACCTGCCCGCATTGCGTGCCATGGAAATGGCTCTGCAAACCAACTCGTTTGCCACGACTGGAGGCGGTTTGCAAGCCATGGAGGAGGCGGACAGCAGTGACTCGGAAATGGAGTACATGATACCATTACACAGTGAGTAGAGCAAATAGCAGCAGGAAGGCATACCTCAAACTCCCTACCAAAAAAGCCCAACCAACCACTGCCCAGACAATAGCCACTGCCCAGTGGCAAATTCAATTAAAAATTTTTGAAACTCTGCCATCTGCACGTGCGTGACAAGGTCCCGCTACCGTTCAGCTCACTTCCATGCTCAGTTTCAGATTCAGATTCAGATTCATACGCCGATTCAGTTACAGGTGCTCGACTGCTGCAATAGTCAGCTGGCCATTTGATATTGATGTGAGGCAGACAGGCATTTCAATTTACTTTTATGTCTCGTTGCCTTATCGCGCCGCAAATTGAAACGAAATCTTGACACAATCAGCGTCTGCCGCAGTGCGGGGGGCACTGGGATGGCCACATACATAATATTAAGTTAAACTCTGGTCATCAATTCTCATGGCTAGCTGCCGCTCTAAGCGACCAGCCAGCCTGTAAACGCATACTCAATTTGGCCAGCTGAGCACCTACTGGCAATGGGCAAAGTTTTGCGGCTTAATATATTTATGGTTAAAACCGCATTGAAATGAAAAAGAAAAAACTTTTTTTTCTGCTTGAGCTGCTCGACTTGAAGATATTCTTCTGTTCAGTACCCACAATATCTTTGAGTGTTGCTCGACATTTGATATCTGATGATATTGGAGATGAGCTCAAGGAAACCAATTTCATAAAAAGGTATACGTAAAATGTTGTTGTGCTAGATAAAAATAATACCCAACTTTTAAAAATAAATATTACGATTTTTATTGAATTGTTCTTTTGACTGTCGAAAAGCTTAAAATTTTATTTTAATAAACATTATTAATCTTATAATATTGTTATTTGGACTGTGGAAATTGTAAAACAGGTTTTTTCCTCTTCTAAAAATATATAATTCTATGTACAAATTTTTACAATATTCTGTTTTCGCGCTGATGTTGTTGTTTTTCGTACTTTTATCGGCATGAAGATGTTCTTTTGCTCGATTTCAGCAAGCAATATTATTGTTCTTGCGCTTGTAGAAAAACATTCGTAGATAAATTCCTGAATTCTTAGAAAATCTGTTGGGCTGCTTTTGCATTTTCTGCTCACATTCCATTCTAGGGTATAAAGAGACCTTACAACTTATTCAGGAGTCTTGGCATTACTTTTCCTTAGTGTTTTTTTTTTTTTTCCTTCTCAAGTTTGGTGCGAAACAGAGCTGGCAAATGGTTGTTAGATCTCTCTTATGCAGATGTTTATTTATAATAATAATTTTATGATTTTATTATTGCTACCACTACAAATGTGATAAGCGTCCACAGGACACATTTTTTACAAAGATTTTCGCAAAAGTTTTAGCCAGTAACTTTAACTTTTTGTTGTATCCTATTTAAGAGTTGTGTGCTCAAACCGTTTTAATGCGCCACTTCCATTTCCCGCTGTCTTTGGTAAAATACGGCACAGTCATAATGAATA
The DNA here is from genome assembly GCA_035043845.1 of Drosophila picticornis. Classification (NCBI taxonomy): domain Eukaryota; kingdom Metazoa; phylum Arthropoda; class Insecta; order Diptera; family Drosophilidae; genus Drosophila; species Drosophila picticornis. Next base: position 2,367,879 of record JAWNMR010000362.1, read on the forward strand.
AATAAATCAAAGAGAGGAACTTTGTTGCTAGCCGGCCAGTGAGGGTCGAGCTGTTTAGCATATTGTACAATAAATCAATAAAACATGCCATATAATAAGGTCTCTTTGGCAACTGGAAAAGAGGTCTTAATTATAAGGAGAATTGCAATGTCCTTGCACTGAAATTTTATTGACGAACTGTTCTGAGTTATGGCATGAACTTAGCCAACATTTCTGTTTGATATGTCGTCAGCAAAGGGATACAAAAAAGACCGAGAGAGGGAGAGAGAGAGAGAGAGCGAGAGAGCGAGAGAGACAGAGAGAGGGGGAAAAAAGCATGCGATGCAGTCAACGACGACGTCAGCAGCGCTGCCAGCAGCAGATGAAGAGGCGGCACTCTCAAGCCCAAAGGCAGCAGCTGTTCCAATTTTTAGCATAAATAATCCACCGGCCTCGTTCATGTGCCTCCATAAACACTCCACTCCCCTCCCCTAAAGTCTTCGGGCGCACTTGTCAATATGCAACTGTGAGCAGAGCCTGCCCCCAGGCCCGCATTTGGGTTGCTGCTATTGCTACATACACTTCAGCCTGTCGCCTGCCCCCTGCCGCATGTTGCCTGCCGCTCAAAGCTGGCGGCTGTTGCCGTCGTACGGTGCATTTTTTCGCTCACCTGAATGTTTGTTCAGTCAGAAAGTTTTGATTTATTTACGGCGCAAGTTTTACATTTTACACGACACTCGCCTCCAATTACACGCCGCTGCTGAGCAACCCTTCGCGTCTCCTCGCTCAACTCTCTGCTCATTTACACCTCGGCAGCCGCAACAACCCTCCATGGCGCAGCAGCAGCATTAAAAAAAAAATGAAAACAAAAATACTTTCCTTCAGATTTTAATCGCTCACGTGAGTTCTTTGCCTCCGCACAGCTTTGTGCGTGCTTGCCACCAACGGTGTCTGTATGTGTGTGTCTTTTGCAGCTAACATAAATTTTTGCTGTTGCATACATACTTGCATTTAGTCACAAAGTTGTTAATACGTTTGTCGCCATGCTGCTATCGTTATTGTTGTGGCCGTCAACTTCGAGGACTTTGGCATTTAATGCAAATGCATAGCGGCTCCCTCCCCTCGCCCAGCCGTGCTCGGATAACAGAGCATTGGGCGCCCTGTATTTCAACTGCAACTGACAACAAACATATCACAGCGGAAAGCTTTCTTATGCACGGCTAACTTCTAAGCAATATTTTGAAATACCAAATCATTTCTAATTTTGAGTTGGCCTTAAATTTCTTTAGTTTAGTGGTTTATTCAGCTCCAACTTTGAAATGAGTTGGGTAGCTGTACCATAACATTAACGTACTTTCAATCAAAAATAAATGTGTCAATCACTTGTAACACACATCTCACACATTTCGTTTGTTAAACATTAACCAGTCTGCTTAGGTTGGATCAACAAGGGAGAAAGGCATAATTTATTCTGTCTTTTGCATCACTATATTTTCTTATACTGTGTTACTAATTTCTTTGTTAATCATTTGGCCGCATCGAAATACTATCTTCAAATATTTGTGAATTGATTTAATATTCAAAGCATTAAATTTGATGTTGTGCTGTGCATCCGACTGAATTAAGTGCAGTGGTGCTTAAACATTGTTGATTATTTCATAATTGAAAATGAATGTCAACATTTAAACTAGACATATATGTATGGGTATATGGGAAGTTATGCATTGAAACTAACTTCTATTGCCATGTGGCTTACGCATGGGGCTGCTAATAATCTCTGTAATTGTTTTAAGACAAATGAATGTTACGTAATCAAAACAATTGCAGACTGAGGAATTCGATTAACAGAATGGAAATTGTTATACATATTGTCAAATTACAACTGTGTACCATGAACTATGTTGGCTCTGAAATTACATTTGCATTGCCGCCGTTAGCAAATGACCTTGTGGGCCTTGCTGGCCCAATCATGCGGCGCAAAACTATTGCCATCAAAGAGACCAAAAGACCATTAAAGCCGCCAGTCAGCCAGACTGCCAATTCGTTAGCCACTTTCGTCTTAGCCACAGCCATTGCTACAGGCTATGCCACAAACATTTTCTTAGCCAACTCACAACACCTCCACAACATCTACTCGCTTCGCTTCGCTTCTCTTCTCCGCTCTGCTCTTCTCTTGTTTCTAATACGCTTTTGGCTAAAGTAACAGTTGCTAAAATGTTTTCTATTGTTTTCACGCTCAACAAAAGGCAGACAATTAGTTTTCTTAAGCGACAAATCAAGTAGAAATTAAGTGGAGACGGGTGAAGGCAACTCGCAGTGGCAGTGGCAGTGGCAGTGGCCGTGGCATAGGCAAAGACGCTTAGCTCGCTGCCCCACCGACTGCTGTCCTCGTGGGTGGTTCAAGGCGTTTGGATAAGGGGCGCGCGAATGATAACAAAACAAAAGTGGATTATTGGCTCTTAAGCACATAAACAATAGCATGTGCTATGCGTGTTAGGAGTGTGTGTGTGTGTGTGTGAGTGCCTGTGTGTGCGTGTGTGTGTGTGCGTGTGTGTGTGTGTGTGTATGTGTTTGTTGATTGCTTGTGTATCTTCTTTGGCTTGTCCACTATTTGGCATTGTTGCCGTCGCTGCGGATGCTCTCGTTTGCAAAGCAGTCAAAAGCATTTGTTGTACGAGTTGAGGTTGAACAGAGTCTCACATGCAACATCTGACAGTGCAACACAAGTACTTGTCTATGTATAACAGTTGAAAGTTCCATAAATGAGCTGAAATACTGGGAACATTTCCTGCTTGCTATAAAAATTCGGAAAGTTCGAACTAAGCCCAGACACAAATCATTTCGAACATGGCAATGCGCAGGCCTGAGTGAAGTCGAGAACGAAGCTGGCGAGGACGATGAGAAGGCGACTCGTTTGCACGCAAGGACTCGGAGCGAAGGCAGCGCGACTGCGACGCCGGCAGAATAGTGGTAAATTTTATCGGACGATGTCTTTGACTATTTGGGAGACCGACGAGCGCGCTTCGCATTCAGTTTGAATTGTGTCCTCGTAAAGAAAGGATATTCGTTACATTGTTGTTAAGTTGTTATTATAATTTCCAAACAAACCAAAGCAAACCGAAAAAAACAACATCCAACAAAAAAAAAAAAAAAACCTATCTGCAAAAGCAACAACTTGGAGACGGAAAACCAAATACAAAGTACCCAAAAGCAAATAAATATAAACCTAAAACACAAACTGACGATTCAGCAATTAACGACGCGTATAATATAAACAGCAAAAGCGACTGCAAAAATAAATAATATAAAACGTTCTAAAAGCGGAAATATATAAACAAAAACATAACTGGCTAAATAAAGTTGGCAAATGTAAATAACGATGATAATAATTTCTAATTATTTAGTTTAACTTTTAAGAAAATATTTAAATTTCTATAATTTTTTGTAAGATTGAAGGATTCGCTCATTAGAAATTTCTACTTAATTGTAGATAATTAAAATTAAATTCCTACAGCACAAACTTAAAGTTGAACCATTTTTAAAAGTGAAATTGTGGGGCAATCAAAGTTTGGGCTGATAAATAAAAGTTTCTGAAATGTGTTTCATAGTGTTTTTGGTAAAAAAGGAAAAACATTGCACAGTTAAATAGATTACAAGATAAACTCAGTTTTTGTTTGTTTTTTAAATTTCCCCAAAACCGAGCATCGATTTTGGTTAGAACTCAACGATTTTTGGCTTGCATGTATTTGGTTGTTGTTCTTGTCTTCTCTGGCCACATTATGTACGGCAACAACAAACACACATTCTGTGAGTTCGGCTTATGTGCCACATAAACCGACAACGAGCAGCCAATAAATGCTTTCAGCCAGCCAACGCCGACTGCCGCCGACACAGTGTATCCATACAAAAAGTGCCAGTGCATTTGTGTGTATGAATCATATATAGACTCACACTCAGGCACACGAGCACACACACACACACACACACACAGACACACAAACATACACATCACTTGGATGACAGCGAATGCTGGGTGTTGTACATTTTTTTTATATTTGTGTGTGTGTTTTTTGTTAGCATTTTTGGTACACTCGTCGCTTTTTACTGCGTTTGTGTCTGTATGTGTGAGTCTTGGCTTTCAAAAATAAAAATATCAGTTTATATTTATACATAACATTTGTCTGTCTGTCCCACTGTCTGTGCGGGTTTTGTGCGCGTTGCGCTATAAAAACCGGAAACGTTAGTCTGACGACAACGCCGACTGTGGCTACGGCTGCGGCTGTGGCAGCGCCTGATCCTGACACTTGCCAACACTTGGCTCGTGCGATTTTTTGGAGTTTCAGAGTTTTGCTGTTTTCTGGTTTCTGGCTTCTGTTGTCTGCTGTCGGCTGTCGGCTGTCGGTTGTCAGTCTCTTGGGCGCGTCTGTCTCATAAAATCCACAGCGCTTGTATTCAGTTGCCTTTTATTATTATTGTTATAATTTTTTTTTATTTTACTTCGCTTTCTCTGTGTGTTTGTGTCTGTTACAGCTTCGCATTGCGTTACGCGCACTTTTGGCTCGCCTCGCATAATTTTTTTTTTTTGTGAGGCCATGTTTCGCTTTGTATGCGCTGAGAATACACGAAGCACACACAAATCGTAAAATATTAAATTTAATTTTTCAAATGATGTGTGAATGGCTTAGGCTTGATATATGATAATGCTTGTGCCCAGAATGTAATGTCTGTGCTCCAGAAAGCACATAAAACTGAAGCATAAAATGTGCAATTACCAAAAAAATGAAATGTTTTTTGAATTCCACAGAGAGAAAGGGTTATTTCAATGGCAGTTGTTATTATTTGCCAGATAATCAGATCAGTGTTGAAATGAAAAATATATTACTATGACAATTGCAAAAGGAAATCTGAAAAGTGTAGTCTTATCAATTAGGCAATTTTTTAAGGCAAACTTTATTTACTTTGGCTCAATTGTGTTATTTTTGCAAATAATTTTTAACAGGATTATTTGAAATTTATGTTTTAGCGTGAAACTTTGAACTTTTTTAGAAAGAAAAAAAATCTTATTGGTCTGTGATAAGTGAAGCAAAATTAAAACATAAAATAAAGAAATCCAGTTATAAAAAGCAAAAGCTGAAAATAATTGCGAGCATAAACCGCAAAGAGAAACCTTTTGAAATTAGTTAAATTGTAGAAATCATTTAACGCATCAAATGATTCTCATATAACATTCAAAGAACAAACATACAAACAAACAAACCACAACAACAGCAATTAAAAGTGCGGTCCACACACAAACAAAATAACAAAATAACAAAAATAAAAAGCAGCTCCGAAAATTATTCCATTAAAATATAATACAATTTGGTGATAAACATCAACTGCGTCGCGGCACTTCATTAAACATCAAAGCGAATTGCGTCTAACCGCAAAACGTGCAACAGCAACACCTCAACGGCAACAGCAACAGCAGCAGCAGCAGGAGCAGGAGCAGGAGCAGCAACACAGATAATACATCAGTGAAAAGAGACAGCACATTAAGGTGCAATTTAATAAAATGTTGGCAATGCCCACGCTTATGATGCCAGCAACCGCACAGATGACGCTCAGCAGTCAGCCGTTGTCGGTGGGCGCCAAACCCTATGAGACCAAGCTGCTGGCCATCCACCAGACGCACCTGCAGCAACAGCAGCAACAGGCACCAGCACCGCAGCAACAGCCGCAGCAGCAGCAGCATCAGGCCAATGTGAAGCAACAGCAGCAGCAGTCGTCTCAGCAAATGTCCATTGTCACCACTCAGCAGCAGCAGCAGCATCCACAGTCTCAGTCGCCCCATCAGCAGCAGTCGCAGCAACAGGCTGTGGCAGCCGCTGCAGCAGCTGCCGCAGCAGCCGCTCATCATCAACAGCAGCAACAACAGGCCGCCGTTGCCGCTGCCGTCTGTGCCGCCCAGCAGCAGGCCGTTGCCGTGCAACAGCAACAGCAACAGCAGCAGCAGCAGCACCAACAGCAGCAACAGCAACAATACCAAATCCACTCGCAGCAACAGTCGCCGCAGCAGGTGCTCAGCATTTCGCCCAAGCAGGGTAAGCTAATAATTTCACTAGCCATCAATTTGAATAAATAAGCAAATGACAGCTTTTACTATTAAATAGTTGGTTAAGTGAATAATAAAATATAATTACCAAGTACATATTTTAGGCATAGGATCTTGCTTTATTTCGATTAGCTTTCGGGCTATTCCAACACTTTGGGCACACTTATCGATTTGATTTTATTGGCCTGCACTTTACGAGTTTTACGAGGCAGGCGCAGTTCAAGTAATGCTTTTTATGATGCGTCGTAAAAGTCGGCCAAGCCCATAATGGCTGTCTAATGTTATTTGGGAACTTCGAAGCAACGAGATCCGCGTGCGCCTGTCAAACTAGACTTTTCCACTTTCCCCGCTCAAAATAGACGCAACTAGCCGGGCATTCCAATGTACCTGGTGCTTCAATTATAGAGGTGCTTACTTCTATTTGTTGTTGTCGCTGTTTTTGTTTATTTTGTTGTTGTGCTAAATCAAACAGAAATCAATTTGAAATTATTGACAATTTCCACTTTGGCATTGGTTCAACGATTTGATTTTGATTTTGAGTTTGTCAAACCCGTTACTAAACGAAAGGCAAACACACACACACCCACAAATACACACACACTCACACACACACACACACACAAAGGGGAAGCAAACAAAACTAACGTCAAGTCAGACACTGTGGAGGGCAAAAGTAAATAGCAGAAGAAAGTTAGGCAGCGCCAGGATAAGCCAGGGGTATGGGATGGGGATGGTTCTGCTGTTTGTTATATATATATTTTTGTGTAACGCCCACAAAGTGAAAACTGCACTAAGCAAACAGCCGAAGACAGTGCGGCCCAGACGAGCAGACAACGTAGACGAGACACTGCCAATTGTGCCAAGTTGAAGTGCATTGGATAACGTGGCGCATACGGAATATTTAAAAGCACGTCCACACTTGACCAGCTGAGAGCAGCGAGAATTGAAAATCGAAACGAAATGAATCGAATCGAATTGAAGTTTGTCTTCTTTTCGTAAAAGTTTGTTGCGTTGCGGCAAATTTGTTTTGAAATTTGTAACGCTCGTCCTGCGTTGCTTACTGCTCGTTGCTTGTCGCTCGTCGCCTCTCAACTGTCTGCTAAAATTTTTCAATTGAATCCGTTGTAAGATGCAGTAACAAATTGCCAAAAAAAAATAAATACAAAAAATTGGAGCGACGCAATGGGAGGCTAAGAGCAGCAGTTGTCGTCATGCTTGTCCTTCCAAAAAGCAAACAGACAAAGGCGCACTGCAAGCAACAACAACAACAGCAGCAACAAGCAAGCGTTGAATTTGGCTTGTAAAGTGGCCCGGTGTCTGCCTCGTCCTATATGCTGTCGGATTGTCCTTCTTTGTTAAACTCTAAGGACATTGACTGATGCGTTCACCCAGCCGTTGGCACAGCTGCCAAGTAGCCGCCATTGTTGCTGCTGTTGCTGCTGCTCTTAGCCCCCAGCTCTATCACATCTCGAGCGACTCTGAACTTTAAACAGGTGATCGATTTTTCGTCGTTCTCTGTCAGTTTGGCACTTTGGCTTTAAAATGTTTGCCAATTGAATCAAATTTAATGCGACGTTAAAAAAAATATATATTTTCGTATAGATTTTTAATATATGCAGTTTATAAATGCGTTTTCAATGCTTGTTAATGAATGCGAAATGCATATGTTTTTGCACATTTTGAAATTTAAATTTCAAAACCATTTTTTTTTTATTGATTTATTTGATATGTAAATTTCTAATTACATTTCTGCATTTATGCATTCAATATTTTAAAATTGGTTTTAATGTGCTGTTAATTAGAAAAGCACGTAAATTCCAACTAGTTTTTTAATAGAGCAGTTGGATTAGTTTCAATAACTGTATTGCCCAAACTTTAATTAACTTCTCACTGTTAACCAAACGATATTGCAACACTGGCACTGCGTAAGCTGGCTAAGTTCGCTGGCAATCTATTTAGATCTACGCACACCCAAACACACGCAAAAACTTCTGCACAACGATAATGATGATGACTATTATTGGCAGGCAGCGTATTTGCCACTGCATGCCGAATGCATTTTGTCAACCTGTTTGCGGAGGCGAGCAGGTTGCGGTGAGGCGGTCTGCCAAGTCGTTGGCCATTATTGTCATTATTGAAGCCGTTAAGTACGCTTGCAGCCATTATCTTGGTACACGCTGCCATTGACTGTGCCTTAGTGTCTGCCTCTATCTCTGTCCGCCTCTATCTATCTCTATCTATGTCTCTGCCTGGCCCCTAACGAGTCTCTAACGCCCGTAGTTATGCTTTAAATATGCCAGAATCAACTTGTGGCGCTTCGTGGCAATTTTCCACAGCATTTTTCCACCATTTAGCTCAGACTTGGCTATTTGTTGTTGTTATTGTCGCTGTTGTTGCTCTTGATGTCGTTGGTTGTGCTCCAAGTGGTCAATGGTTTTGAAAATTGAAAACCATATATCAATTGCCTAGACTAAGAGGATAGCTCGCGGGTGGCAACTGGACGCAAGAGTCTCTCCATTCTGCAGTTGCTGTTCTCCTCTCCGAATTGGGCGCTGTGTCAGCCATTGTCGCCTTTAGTCGTTGCTGTTGTTGCTGTTGTTGCTGTTGTTTCTGTTGTCTGTTCTTGTTTTTCTTTTCTCTCCTTTTGCTGTTGTTGCGCTTTCTTATGGGCTTTCATTTATTTGCTATTAACCTGTCATTGTTCATTTTTATTATTGTGTGGTTTTTATGCTTGTCTGCCTGCCTTCCCTCGCACCGCCCAGTACTGTCCAGACTTGTCTGTTGCTGCTGTTGTTGCATTTCTGTCTCGCGGCATTTTCCGGCACTTGGCAGCTGTGCATATGTGTTTGTAAGACTGTGTGTGTGTGTGTGTATGCGTATACATGTTTTTTGCTCTTTGTGTGCGTGCAATAAATTGTTATTATCGCCCCGATGCAGCCTGTCGTTGTCGTTGTCGTCGACGTCTTCGTTGCTCTTTCTGAATGTCCACATCCACATCCGCATCCTCTCATGCACCATCTCCATCTCATCGTGAGCGCCGACAGCCAATGCTAAGATTTATAACTTTTATTATTATTGAAGCTTACTCTCCGTTTAATATTTGTCGCATTTATCTGGGCACGTTCAGCTTACAGTTTGCTGTCAAGCTGCTGTTCGCCTCTCCATGGTTTATGGCTAGAAAATCAATCATACGCCATGTTGACGGGAGAATAAACCTTAGTTCGCTCACCTGCCTCTTGCCTTCACATCGTATCAGATCGGATCTGTCGTCTTGTGTTAATTTTATTAATAAGAAGCCAACTGACATTCATTGATAGAGAATGTCAGTGCTGTCTGTTTGCTGCTCGCTCTATAGATAAGTTTATAGCTATACATACACATATATGTATACACAATAAAATCAAGCTTAAAGTAGTCCAATAAACGCCTGATGCCCAAGCTCAATGATCGGAGCTCTCTATCTCTCTCTCTCTCCTCTGTCAGCCTCTCTCTCTCTCCCTCAGAGGGACAACATGGAAACACGTCAATGATGAGGATGAGAGAGAGAATGAGGATGAGGTGGACTGGACAGATTAGTATGCTCCTCGTATACATGACCAAGTGACTGCCGTTCATTTTCTGCATTCGACAGGATGACAGAGACACACACACACACACACACATACACAGCGGGACTGACGCCTAGTTATTAAGTGGGGGACAGCTGCAGACAGAGGCAAAAGTTTTTTTTACAGACCCCCAGCTGGCCATGGCTGTTGTTGGTGCCACCTCTACGATAGCTGTTGCCTGCTGGACTCGTTTCTTTTTGTTTTCATTTTTTCTTTTTTAAATGCCTGCAAACAACAAAAGCAGCATAAGGCCGCTTGGACAGCTGGGATGAGTATACAACTACGTAGCTTATACTTAGCAGCCGGATTAGGTTCAATTGGAGCGGGCAGACAAGCAGGACATGCAGCACAAAACAACAAAAAATCTAAAGCTCACTAAACCATACCAGAAACGAAGGCGAAAGGGAGACAGAGAGAGAAAGAGAGATAGGAAGTTGGTAAAAAAAAAAACAGCAATAAAAAGTACTCTTGTACACAGCATTAAAGTTTAAACGTTGGTAAATTCCAACAGCTTCCGCTTAGTTGGACCACAACTGCAGAGACAATGAAGCCCGACAAGACTTTTCTATGCGTGCACGTGTGTGTATGTGTGTGTGTGTGTGTGTGTGTGTGTTGTGTGCGGCAGGTGCGTTCATGCGCATAGTTGGGTGCAAATGTAAAGTGAGATTACAAAAATCGATCAGGCTGCAGGCAAAAGTTTTAAGCGTTACTGAAAGCCCCACAGGCAACCTTCAGTTTATTAATGAAGCTCGATCTGTGCTAATGGAGTAGCTTGCGGCAAGGATCAGCAAATATGTCGAAAGAACACATACAACGTATACAATTCCGTACCTCTATGCGCTCCCTGAAAAAGAGCTTTTACTTAACAAAGAGGAGAAAAAATGGCAGCAACAGCAACACATAATAAAAAATTAAAATATGAACGTAAAGTAAAAAGGAAATAAATGAAACAAAATATATCAATGAAACAATATATATATAGTAAACCGATTCCTGATATATGTAATGCCTGCAAGTACAACACATATAAAGCTGGTGATGCCATCTCATTTGGAGGGTTCCCTCATGTTCACAACAAATTTATAATGCCTTCAGCAAGGGTGTACAAAACACAAACATATATATCACGTATACATATACATATATATATATTTATATATATATATATAACTTTGTACTCTCGATGAGTTGACATTGTGCCAGTCTATCCTGCGGGCAATGTTGCCGTCAGTTTTGCAAGTCGTCAATGCTGATCAATATTTCATGTACAATTTTTAAATGTCAGCTTGGGAGCATGCATGCAAATATATATATATATATATATATGTTTGTATATATGCACGTACGTCGGGCGTTACACCAAATCGATGCTGCTGGTCGCTGCAAAAGCATCGCCGAGCTCGAGGTCAGTTTGGGGTCAGGCGTAGTAAGAGGAACAGCAGCAGCCAAAGCAGCATCCAAAGCAGCCGCCACAACAACCGTTGCAGAGCGACGCCTTGCATTCATTTTGACATTTGGTCGCAGTGCGCCTTTGTCTTTGGCGTTGATACAGCAGCAGCAGGAACAAACCGACTCCCCAACCGGGTGCCGTGGCAATGCCAGTTCCTCTCCTGGCTACACTTTGCACAATGCGCGGCGAGCACATGACATTGTCGTGTCTTCAACCCAGGGCCATCGTCAGCGTGGCACTTTTGAAAATGACTAACGGCAGATGTGGTAGTGAAGGGAGGCTGCGGGGCAACAGGGTAGCAGCAAGCAGCGGTTGCCGCACACAGAAAAACCAGCAAAACCACATCCGACTGTGAGGGCCTGTCCTTTGTTTCACAGCTGCTGGATTTCTGAGCTGCTGGTCTGCTTTCGCAGTCCGTTTTGTTTGCCGCGTGACCAGCCAAACAAGCTACCCCCTCCAAAACGACGATAACAAACGAGGAGACCAACAGACCCACAAACCCACAATAACCACTCACCCACCGTGTGGGTCAGTCGCTCGCTTTGTTTTTTGCCCCGTTTTCCCGTTCGCTGATTTGTATATTTGGTGGCAGCATAATTTATTGATTGAGTGTTTGGCCAGTCACCAGTTTAACCCACCACCCACTTCCAGTTCACCCCAATTTCCCATTGTCATTCTGCAAATTTCTGCAAGTTTTTGTTTATGCTCTGTTTTCGTAATTTTATTTATTTTGCTTCTTTTTTTTTTTGATATTTTTTTGCTATGCATTTGGTTTGATATTTCCAGCTACGCTTTGTTGCGCTTTTCGCCAGCTCTTCTGCTGCTGTTAACTATATTTTAGCATCATCCAGCACCGAGCATGCAGCTCCCAGCTACTGGTTGCTCAGCAGCCACCAATTCTCTGTGCTTGCCGGATCCTGGCACCGCTAAAAATTTAAATTGGTTTGTTTTGTATTGCGGCTTCTTCTGTGGATGGTGCTGCTGTTCGTTTAGTTTCTTGGTCCTTTTGCTCCTTCTGTTTTCTAGATGCGCTGCCATAAAATTGCAAATTGCAATTCGTCGACTCGTTGGCTGACACACAGACTTTTTCCCGCTGCTCCCGCCCCTGCAAGATGCCCCCAGCGTCGCCACGTTGCGCATCGTTGACAAAGTTACGAAACTGTGGTAAATTTTATTTGAATTTCCAATGCTGCAGCAACACAGGCAGCAACACAGGCAGCACCACCAGTTGTACACTCAGGAGAAAATTCGTTTGGATTTGTAGAAAATCGCAATTTTAATAGCTTCAAGGACAGGTCATCTCATGTTTTATCAATCAAACTTTTCTAAACGGAAGGCTTTTCTGCAACTTACTTTTCATTTCCTGGATCCAAGATGGATGTTTCAAAGCTGCTAAGTCAATGAGTTTTTTATTTGTACATAGAGAATTATTAAAATTGGAACAAGGTGTCAAATTGTATAATAGGTGTTTGCATTTCTAACTTAAAGAAAGTTATTTCTGAGCAATGTATAACTCCTTCAGGGCGATTATTATTATAGCACGATTTCGCAATTTATTATTATCATTGCGTTTTTTTCTGAGTGCAACAGCAGCAGCAGCAGCAGCAGCAGCAGCAGCAGTAGTAAGAGCAGTAGTAGCAGCAGTAGGACCTGCTACACATTGCTATTCCTCACTAAAATCTGCTGCGTACCCATTCTCGATGTTGTTGCTCGTTGCGGTTAGGAAGCGTTGATGAATGAAGTGCAGTTAACACCCTAAAGAAGCGTCACTGGTTTTGGCTTCACTCTTGATTTGTCGCCCAGCATGCAGCAGCTTGAGCGTACCAATTAATCATGGCCAGCAGCAGCGGCATCTGAAATGCCCGAATTATTGATCTAAGAAGATGGCAAGCCATTATTATGTCGACCACACAATGATAAGTCAGGCGAACAATTTTTAATCATATTGGGATCAGTGGCAGGCGGGCAGACAGGCAGACCCAATCTCATGTCAAACTTGTTGAGGACGCCTCGAGAAACCCGCATCAAAGCCAACAACAATAAAAAAAACAACAACAAATGAAGGGAAGGTGGCCCACGGTGGTGGCCCACGTAACAAGACAGTCAAACAAGACAATATGGCAAGCGAGGGGAATGCGAGTTGGGCTGGGCGGGAGGTGTTACAGTTTAATGATAACAATAAAACAGAGCGCACAGCGCAGGGCATCAATGTCACAAGTGGGTCCCCATAACACACATGTGAGCGACTGTGTTTGTGTGTGTATGTGTGTGGCACACAGCAACTTTTCTGCTTGTGGCAATCTGGAAAAATATGAGGGGCATACCACACATGTGTGTGTGTGTGTGTGTGTGTGTATGTGTATTTGTTGTTGTGCCTTTGAAAAATTGCGACAGCAGCAGGAGCCTTAAATCAAAAAATTATATTGTCATATAGGCAGTCAAACAAACCCTTGGCACACACACACATGAGAGGAGCAACATGTTTGCCATTTGAGTGTGGGAACATTGGGTTTCAAGTGATAAAAGCGATAGCACAAACAACAAAAAAAAAAAGTGGCAGGCAGGCAGCAAAGCAAACCGGCAACCGGCAGCCAGCAGCAGCCGTGGATGGTAAAAATTAATTTATAATAGGCATCCTTTATGAGATGACAAGGATGCTGAATAAGATAATGGCATCAACAAGCAGCTGGCTGACTGGCTGACTGGTTGGCTGACTGGGTGGTAGTATGAGCAGACAAATGGCGCGAGCACCAAAAAGGCGTAGACCTTGGCGGCAACTGGGACCCCGCTCCCCCTCCTACGAATAGGGGGCGTGTGCGGGAGCGCCAGCTTGTGTTCTTGAGGGCGTTGGTCGCATGCTTGGCAAATAATGAAATTACTTATCGCACGAGGCGAGACCAAAAGGCAGCAACAAACAAAAACAACAGCAACAAAAAGAAAATAGGATGATGCTTGTAAGCTGTTGCTAATAAATATTTAAAAATGTTTTTGCTGTTGTGTGTGTGTGTGTGCGGAAAATGAGAAAATGTGATTTGTTGTCGTTCGCTAGCTCGTTGATTGCATGGCAGGCACAGTGGTGCAGAAACCAGATACCTGCACACACAGAGATATAGATAGAGAGAGGGAGAGGGAGAGAAAGAGGGTCGATTGTAGTGCGAAGAACCCATTAATTATGTAACAGGAGAAGGGACGATTTAATGTACAAAATATATATATAAAATACATAACACGTGTTAGGTGGCTAAAATGAGTTTTGTATTTCCGCAATGTAATTAGTTCAATGAACTTGAACGCCAGGTGTGATGCAAGTTAATTGCAAGTCATCATGTTGCAAGAGCCAACAACTGTGTGAAGGAGCTATATAAGTTATTAAATGTGACACAAGTGGATATATTGATCCCACATAGAGCTGGCAGTATTAAAATGCTTTTATTGTAGCTGATATTATTTAGTTGCTGTTTGCTTTGTTTTTGAGTTTATAGTAATTTTGAATTGTTAAATTTGCATAAGCTTTAACCTTTCTACAGTGGGAAAGGAATATATGCAAATAGCAAGCGCTTAAAATACACATTTAAAAATTTGGTTATCGCGTTTCGTAAAGAGGAAACTCAGCTTTAAATTGCATAATCATCAAAAAGAATAATTCCACAAAGTGCGCTGGAGACCACAAATTAGTTCTGAATAGAAAAAGGTTTCCTTTATGGAACTGTTAGAAATGTTGTCAATGCGACATTTGACCAACTTATCGGTTTAATTTCAAGTTTATGTTTCGCTGGCCTATCTGCAAATGAAATCTGCTCATCTTCCAAGTTTCTAGACATTGTGGCATTAACTTGCTCTATGTCTCTGTACACACAAAAATATATAAAATGTATATAAATACACACACCAGCACACACACACACACCCCAAGTTAAGCATACCTGCCAGAAGTGAGCCAGATACGTGCACTGATAAAGGCGACGGCAATAAAAAATATTTTATGAGCAAATTATGTTTATTAGCGCGTCAAAATGTCAACATTATGCATGCCAAAATACGTATTAAAAGAAGATACGAAGAAAATGCGAAAAATGAAAAATGAAGCGAGACATTAAAAGACACACACACACACAATCATAGGACCAACAGCAGCTGGCTAGACGTGTAGAAAATTTCATGAGAATGCCACTAAAACAATTCGCTCCATTTGCATTTTTGACTTGTTGGTCAGAGTGCGAAAGAGCCAAAGTGCACTCAAAGGTCACTAAGGAAGATGAAGACGACGAAGAAGAAGAAACAGCAGCAGCAACATTTGTAACGCGGTCTCGTCTGGTTGCCTACTTTGTGGCATGCAGTAAATATAATTCGATTTGCTAGCAGCAAGCACACGTTAGGAATATGAATATGTTGTGGAAAGCCAGGCTAATACTTTCTCTTGAGGCGCAGCCAACAAAGTAGAATCAAAAACAATACAACATGCAAATTACAACAATATGGCAAAGGCAAAGGCGAAGACAAAGACAGGGGCAGTGGCAGTGGCGGTGGCACAGACATAGGCAAGTAACATTGTTGCAACACCAAACGAGCCACGATGCATGCTAAATGTAATGCACAATGACAAACGCGTCCCCAACCCCTAAAGGCATTCAAATCCCTACACACACACACAAACACACACATCAACACATATAGATGGGCGTATAAAAATAGTTGCTGCCAACGATTGCCGACAACGCCAACGACGAGCAGCGAACTAAAGACGAACGCTGCGCCGCCCACCCAGCAGCACAGAAGGCACAAAGGGGGGGTGTATCAGGTGGGGTGCAATGGGTTGGGGTGGGGGAGGGGGTGGTTGGTTGTAGACCTGCAACTGCAATAGCAATCGCAAGCAACGCGCATGACGCGGCTGCTCCAACCGACGCGTGGGCTGGCTGGACTTGCCACACTGCCTCACTGGCTGCCACACAGGGCTGCTGTCCCACTGGGCAGGCAGGCGGACGAACAATGAGTAGGCTGGGAGGGAGTAGAAGGCAAGGCGGAAGCTGACGAAATGTAGCCGATGCGCTTTGCTAACGATGTGGGCAAAAACAACGCAACGCCTACGATGGCAGGCAACAAAATTGCAGCTGCATTTGTCCAAAGTTGCTTTCTCCACCTTCAGTCGGTTCTTTTCATTTTTTATTTATTTTAGTTTTTTTTTGTTTTTGCCACAAGTGGGTGGGGGTTGCATTATCTTTATGCGTGTGTGTGCGTTTTTATTTGCCGCTTGTTTTTGCTGCTGATATTGTTGTCGTTGTTGCTGTTGTTGCTGTTGCTTTTTATTTGTCGTTTCGGCTGCCTCACTCATCGTCGGTTGGTCGCAAAACTTTTAAATTAGAAATTTTTGTTCGTGGAGGCTGCCAACCGGTGGTTGGGGTTTGGTTCTGGTTGCGGCGAAATGGTGGGGAGGGATGCAATGAGCAGCACTCAATAGTTTTTTTTTGTTTTATACTTTGTTAGTTGGTTAGTTTTTGTTTGCAACAGCAGCAGCAACAGCAGTTGTTGTTGTGGTTTCCATTGACACTCGCTAGTTGCTACTATTAATTTTTATTTTTATTTTTTTTGTGAGCTGCTTTTTATTATTGTTGTTGTTGCTGTCGTGTGAAGCATTTTGCGGCTGTAGTTGAAGTTTCGAAAATTCCAAAGTTTATAATGTAAATTGGCAGGTAGTTAATTGATTTGCTATTGATGTGGTAACGGCGTGAAACGTTTTCATATCGTCACAACTGGTTAATAAATAATTGTAATGGTTAATCGAAGTAGCGGTTAGTGTCATGTTAAATCAATTGAGTCTACAGTTTCTTAATATATATTTTCCCCATTACGAGTTCACACCCGAAAACGGTTGAAAGCACTCATTTTAAATCTCTCAGCGCTCGATAGAGATTTTGTACGTTTTCATTTAGCCATTTTCACGTTTTGTGCGTTGCCCCAAGCTGTTATTATCTTTTGTTTGTTGTGCGGCGACGAGTTTCACAAAAGATGATGTGATTGAATTTACTCCGCCTCTCGCTACACCCACGCCGCAAAGAAAAAGGTGGTGGCACAGATAATTTTAGCAGTAGGCGTCACCTAATGGCATTCCACAAATTGTTTGTTGAATAAAAGTGAGGCAAGAAAGCCATGTGAAAGGCGGCCTACTTTTTACCTAAATGCTTGTTAAAATGCTCGAGTCCTGCCGGGGTCCAGACAAGGCACTACGTAGAAAAAAAGGTTGTCATGCTGCCAAGATGAGGCAACAACAATGAAGATGATGACGAAAACGACGACGACGACGAAGACGACTACGACGACGACGACGAGTACGCCGATAGTGAAGTCGATGGCAAAAAACAACAACTTAATACCCAGCTGATGCCTATTAAGCACAGCATTTGTGGCACCCCTCCTATCCACCCCCCGGTTAACTCCTCAGCCAGAGTTGACGACCCCCCTTTGGCTGTGCTGGGCTGAGCAGCGCTGCGTGTGTTTTGCCTTGATTTTGAGGCTGTGATATTTTCATTTGCTTGATTTGTTTTGGCATAATTTCGGCATCGACTTGACTTTGCTTCGTTACGTCACAATCTATGGGGGATGCTCTGCAAAATTATTGTGAGTGGTATATATATACATATATATATATATATATGTGTGTGTGTGTGTGTGTGTGACTATTGGTGTGTATGCGTTTGTGTGTTTGTGGTTGGCATTGGTAAACCGCAAATCAGCAGTTTTTTTTTATGTAGATCCTTTTTTCTTTTGCTCGGCCCGAGACAAGCTTTGAATAATGACCAGACTCACACGTATTAAGGCTACGCCCCGTTTGCCATAGATTCAGTTTCAGGAGTAGCCGCTGGCTTGCCCCATGCGTCCCGCTCACTGCTGCTGCTGCGGCAAGTGACGACGCACACGTAGCAACAATAATTTCAGCTAATTGCTCTCTGAACAGCCATTTCAATGCGAAATGAATTCTGTGCATCGCCTGCTGCTGAGTAGACCACCCCCAAACCAACCCCACCCAAAAATATAATAGTTGCGTCCCATTCATTTTGGCTGCGACTGTGACTGCAACAGCATCGAATATTTTGGCATTTGGTCCGTTTGTTCAGCTTGGCTTAACTTGGGCAGCTGTAATAAAATTACGTATACGCATATGAAAAACGAATTTGGGTCCATGAGCAGACCGACAGGCTGGCCAAACGAGAGACGGCGGAAGGAGGATCGGGTGTTGGCAATCGGGTTCATACTAACGACTGGTCTCTAATACAATGACATACAGAGTCGGACAACCGGACGGTCGGACAGTCGGCCATTTGGACGGCTGGACAGTCGGGATAGTTAGAGCGGTACTCGTCATATATGCCTGCAATGACTTTCATTGCCTTTTATATCTAATCGCACTCCCTTGCAGTTCGCCCCCATCCCTTTTCCCTCTCTTGACAACCGTCTGTGTGTCTGGCTGCAAAAATTAAATTTGTCTCTTGACTGACAAATGTCCCCCGAGTGGGCAAAACCAGAAAAGTACTTGACGATACGTAAAAGTCAAGTCAAATTGAAGCCAGAAGGGAACTAAAGGGAACGAAGGAAAGGGAAAGGAGTAAGCGCGTGGAGGAGGAGCATGAGGAGGAGCACAAGGATGAGTGTCAAACCAAGCTATGCTTTTCCTCTTTCATAAGTCTGCTTGTAATACTGTTAAGCGGGCAAAGATACTGTCACTGTAGTGGGCAAAGCACACTCACTCAGCTCCACATATATCTGTAGCTTTATATCTATGGCTCGAGGCAGCGCCCAAGCGACCAAGTTGTCGACCAACAACACTGGCTACATGGCTAACATGGGAACTGGGGGAAACGGGGGGCATTTTTAACGGTAGCGGAGAATGGGACTCTGACTGTGACTTGTCCTCTGGCTGAAGAGCAGCTGATGTTGATGATGATACACACTCAAGTGCGCTTTGGGTATAGCAAGCATTTGAGTAAATATATATGTTTATAGATAGATATACGCACACACACACACACTCACACTCACCCATACGCACACAGACACACGCAGAGTCGCACAAAGGCTATGCTGACAATATGGCGAGCACACGAAGAGGCCGCCGTTGCTCTTACTTATTTATGCCAATTTTGTGTGTGTGTGTGTGTGTGTGTGTGTGTGGCAGTGTGTGTGTCTGATTTGTGTATACGAGTGTGCCGTCTTTTATCCCATTTGTTATTGTTGTTGTTGTTGATTTTTGGCGTATTCGCTGCTATTTAAACATTTAAAGCAAGATGCTACGTGTGCCGCATGTCAAGACGTATCAGCAACAGTGGCGTAAAAACAGTCAAAAAAATATATTTGCAGAGGAATCTGCAAATGTTTTCATTGCGATTTTGACTCATTGTAAATTGTTTGGAACATATCCATATTCTGATATGTCTTTTTAGTTTAGTTGAAGCGAAAAAAGAAGAAATTAAATGGTTGCCAGTGGAGAGGGACGTAAACTGAGTTACTGCTATACAATTATGTTGGTTCCACTGTTACAGTTCCATGTTGAATTGACTTTGACTGATGTGGCTGACAGTTGGGTAACGATTCTTAAAATGCGAAAAAGAACCAAAACGAAAAAAGAGAAGAAAAAAAAGAATTACAAGCAGTTCTTTGCCCCCTCAAACAGTCAAAAAATAATTCCCTAAGGATTGCGGGGTGCGAGGCACTCGCATTGGTTTTATTTCATTAGCTTTGCGTCAATTTAAATATTTAACGAGTACTTTCGAGTTGATAACATTTGCCGGCAGCCTTAAATTGACTAAAATCGAGCGCGGCTGTGGCACAGATTGAATTTCCGCTCTTATGAATGCGCGTAGCTAATAGAAACACGAACTGCATACACAAACATACATAAACATATAGACAAATATGTATATATATATATATATATGTATATATGTATATATGCATGTACTTTTGTATGTATGTTTAGGTGTTAGGTTTGGTGCCAGCTTGCCATTGCCGGTTGATCTCCGGGCCGGCGTTCGTCGGTTTCAAATGTCCGAAAAAAGAAATCCAATTTGCGCGACGCGAGCGTTGGCAATGCCCCGAGGACAACATGCGTTCAGAGCACAGAAAAAAGTGGCTAACAAAAAGTGGCCAAAAGGACTATGCAGAGCACACAAAAAACTCTGGCGACGGTTGGTAACGAGACCAACACACCATGAATGGCTCTGTGGAACGGCCTGACCGTATCCAGAAACGTGTAGAAAATAAAAATTTCTATTTAAATGGCAAAAATCAACAAATGCAACGCAAAACAATCTAAAACACAAATCGAAATTAAATGACCGCACTTGCACAAAGGAGTGCGATTCACACACACACACACAGAAACACACACACATTGCACATGTACATGGCAAAAACAAGCCACTTACAAAAAAGAGAGAAAACTAAAAAAAAATGGAGAAATTGAAGCGACTGACTGAAATAAAGTGCAGCAGCTGCGCAGCCCCAATGGGAGCAGTCGAGAGCGCAGGATAAAGGAGGGCAGCTGCTGGTCCTGCTCCGGATGTATGCGTCACGAGGCTTGGCGAGTTGCTGATGGAGGAGAGGTTAGCCGGTGGAGGGTTAGTCTGACAAATGCGGATGGTATCGCAACGTGTCGCGATGGTTGTGCTGCTATTTTAACATTTCATTCAGCGGCCGTGAAGCGAGTTTTGAATTTGATTTCGAACTTTTTTTGTCTGCGCGCTATTCCGTTTAGGTTATTGTTAGCGTTTGTATTGTCCGTATTGTGCACACTAACACAAATATATACACACACACACACACATACACGTTGAGCGACCATTTTTGCCCATGTGCAAAATGAATATCCCGCTGGGTATTCTGCAATTTTTGCAACATTGTTTTTAACCTCTTGCCACGAATTTGGTCAAATGAAAAGTATCGTCAAATATTGTGCTTGTAGTCAAGGTAAATAACAATAAATTGATGGATTAATTTATGGCTGGTAGAACTTAAGAATTGAACTGAATTACGTAAAAGAAAATTCTATTTTCTATTGGATCTGTCCAATTTTGTAGCTTGCAGCAATCTAATGAAGAACCAAGAATTCGCTTGGTAATCGCAAATATTTCTTCAAGTGATTACAGCGAATTTTAATTATATAATCGAATGCTTGGCTTAATTAGTGAGAGTTGCACGCTGACCTGTTCGCCTTTCAAATTAGCTCACTCAACACCTCCAAATAGTCGTTTGGCTTTTGCGCACCAACACTCATTGCTGTCGTTGTCATTCATATGACCTGGCAACAAAATTAATTAACTGTAAATGTGCGAAACTAAATAAAGCCACTTTGGGTGCACAGTTTTTTTTTTTTGTTTTTTTTTTTTTGTGGTGGGCAAAAACCCGAAAGCCGCATCCACAAACATAGCAAACACCAAACTCTTCACAATTAACAGTCCGAAGCGAGGCAACCTAATTTGTGGAATGCGACGTAGTCCCTGCCCCAAGCTTGATTTTACGGCTACAGTTAGAGACGCATATGTACCAGTCATGTCATGACCCCGACAGCCCTAAAAAGAGCGTGGTCGCCTTTTAGGCTAATGTCTGCGCCAGAAATGGCACTGTTACCGGTTATGTGTGTGTGTGTGTGTGTTAGTGTGGTTACATCAACACCTACGCTTACACACGATAGAAACTAGTGATACCCCATATAAAAGAGGAAGGGGAAAATGAATAGGACGAAGAAGAAAGAATAAAAAATAGGAAAGTGTCTAAAAAACTAAAACGGTAACCGCAATTTGACCCAGGTTTTTACTTGCTTTTGCCTCTCGGTGGCTCCCGACAAATATGTAGATTGCAGAAATCTCGGGGCTGGGAGTTACTTCACCTGCGTCGCGTTTACTTTCAACATGTGCTACCTACAACAACAAAAACAACAACAATAGAAACAATAACAGCAGCAGTAGCATTGCTGCTGCTGCAACAACAGCACAACTCTCCGCAGGGCTGTTGGTCTGCCAACTTGGCCCAAACCAACTCGCCAAACGCTAGAACAAATGTCGTTTAATGTACGTTGTTGTTGGATTGTTGGTGTGTGTGTGTGTGTGAGTGTCTGTGTGTTGGGTTTGTCTGTCTGTTGGGTGTGCGTTTCGTATAACTACCCAAAATCCAATGCAAACACATGAGCGCATAGCCCACGACCAGTTCTATATAGAATCTTTGCGCCCCTTTTTGTTTAGTCGAGCGCTTTCGCTTATTCAGCCCTTCAGAGGTGGTTTTGCTGTTGTTGTTGTTGTTAGTGGGGCTTAGGTGTTGGTTGTCGCTGCCCTTAAAAGGCAAACATACGCAATTTCTATTTCGTTTTCAATGTACTCAACAGTCAAGTGCGTGTGTGCCTGTGTGTGTATGTGTGTGTGCCTGTGTGTGTGCCTGTGTGTGTGCGTGTGTGTGTGTTAGAGAGTGTACTGTCTAATTTATAAGGCAGCATGTTCGTTTGCTCGGCTTGGGAGCACTTTAATGCACTCGTCGGGGTCTGCTGTACGGCCTCTTTTCGATTTCTCATACGCAAATTTACCATTTCTTTCTCCAAAGGTCTTTGTCTCTGCGAGTCACGCTTGTTGTGAATTAGACTGCCTGTGTGTGTGTGTGTGTGTGTGCGATTGAGTGTGTGTGTATGTGTGCTGCATTGTCTTGTCCTGCGACGCTTTTTACACAATTGTCAACACACAGCAAATGCAAATGGCAGCGGCTTACCGCCCACACCCCGCCCGTGCCATCCTTTTGACCCCAGTGAATAGGCAAACAAGCGCCTATGACTGGCATTTAAATGCGAAATTTGCACGCGAGCAGCAAACCAGAATAGAACATGCCTAAAAACATCTCCATACTGTCTCCCTCTCTCCTCTCTCTCTCTCTTTCTATCACTTCCTGGTCTGATTGCTTTATAAGCACAGCCAACAATACACCTAATTTTTTTTCCATTCTATTTCTGTCTGCCTTTGTCTCTGTCTCGCTTTCCCTTTCTCTTTCTATTTGTGTGCGAAATTTAAATCAAATTATTGACATTTGTTTAAAGACAACGCAGACGACTTGCATATAAATGACTTAAATTTTTATTGGGGCAGAAGGACTTTAAGGCAACAGCAACAGCAGCAGCAGTAGCAAAATCTACACAAAATGTACACAAGCCGTAGGCAAAAGGGCGCCCTGATAAGAGGCTTATCGTGGTGGCAAGACGAGGTGAGGCGAGTGGATGAGGACGAGACGTTGCCTCGGGGGAAGCAACCCTTTGCCACATTTGCTGTTGTTCTTGTTGGTGTTGTTGTTGCCGTTGCTGCTGCCATGTTTTGTTTTTAATAGTTACTGAATCTCATTAGAATTTAGATGAGTCTTAATGAGTCATTGTTTTACACGTTAGACGGTCGCGACGAGGACGAGGACGAGGACGACGATGAGGAGGAGGACGACGACGACGCCGGTGGCAGAAACAACCACAACAATATCAACCACACAACAACAACAACAACAGTGTCGCGCACACAAGTAGCTAAGAATAGTGCAACGTAGTCACACAATAACCCAAAAAGTTTTCTGCGGCAACGGCACGAAAAGGTAGCAACCTGGATGTCAGCGACACCCACAGCAGCAGCAGCTGCACAGATAGAGAAACAAACTCGCAGTCATGCAGATTTTTGAATGAATGTGTATAAGTGTATGCGTGTGTGTGTATATACAATACTTAAAAGGCATTCAACACATAGAAAGGCGTCGCATCGCGACGCACAACACAATGAATTTCATTTGATCTGCGCAAGCCGAGAACTTGATGAGGATGCTTTTGGCCCGTTACAAACAGCAGCAAAGCTATTTTCACATGAAATGTGGAAGAAATTGTTGCCAACTTTAAATGAACGTCAGTTGTGGCATTTGAAATATCAAATATCTATTTAAATTGAATAAATTCTCGCACGAAATACTCGAATAGCCTCACAAAGTGTAATTAAAAAACAGAAGCAGATTGACTTGAATAAATCTGTACAAAGTAATGCTTAAAATATGTCTTCGCTGAATTTAATTGTCCGTTTTCACTATCCCAAACTTTTCCGATATTCTTAACATTTCGCGATTCTTTCAAATTGAAAACGATTTCAAAACCGGTCGCCAAAACAAGATTTGCAAGATCCTTGAAGAATTTAAGAAATGTTTATAGGGGAATCAAACTGTAAGGTATCAGCGAAGGTCAAAAGTACATTTCTCATTCAAATTTGCTCAGAGTGAGTTCGATTCAGGTTAACCTTAGAGCACCCACCTTGCCGAAGGAGCTTTGCAATGTGGAGCCATTAGCATTAAGCATCAAGAGCATTATCATCTCGAAAGCGGCGTCTAATGGCGCTAATGTCAACGATTGACTTGAACAGCGTTGAGTCAGTGTGGAGAGTCCTTAAAATAACTACAGTGCAATGAAACAGACAAACAGACAACAGCCAAGTGGAGGTAGACATCACCCGGCGATGGTGGAGTTTGGGGCTAAATAAGTTGATTGGCTTTCAGTTTTGCGAACTGCTGGCGCACATCTAGCAAGAAGGAAGGCAACATGCAGCAGCGCGACGGGGCAGTTGCACTTGCAATGGGTACTCAGCAGAAAGGCATTTACTTAGTTGCGAGTGCGCGTAATTAAGTTGAAATTAAAGTGCAAAGTTTGCTTTAAGTTGACGCCAGTCGCTGTTCTCTGCTCGCTGGCCCGCTCGCTGAACGCTAATTAGATCTTTTAGTTTCATTTAGTAAGTCGCCGCGCCCCCTGGGTCCCTTGGGTGCCTAGATGGTCATGTTCCATGCAAATGAATGAAATTAAAAGCACATTATACTTTATAATGCGCTCTGATTTGAGCCAGGCAAATTTAATTTAAAGATTTGCTGAGCCAAGTCGCTTATCATTGCCCCCAAACAAGCAGCCCCTCAAACCTCCAATTTAGTCAAATTGTATCTCATATATCAGAGCGAAATGCCAGCATGAGCGAGGCAGAGAGAGAGAGAGAGAGAGAGAGAGAGAGAGAGACAGAGAAGATGAGCATATTTTATATAGACCCAGCATGTTCCTTTTTTCTATCTCGACTGCTGTCCCTGCTCGCATCCTATTTAAGGAGATAACCGCAGTGCCAAATTGCGGGCATAAGTGACTCTCGAAGGCACATAAATGCGGCAAATGTGGAATGGAATGGACCAAATTGATTGGGTGCCCCGGCATTGATCAAAGTCATAAGTCAGCGGCGGCGGCATACAAATCTCCATGTAAATATCCTTTTGCAGTTGAGTTGTCCTTTTTTGTGTGCGACCCAACACAGCACGTCTAAGCAACTGGATTATTAACATTTCAATATAATTTGTGGCTGTGCGGCATTCATATTTTGCTTGCTTTTTCCTGACGGTGGACGGAGGCAGGGAGCGGATGTGAGGAGATGGGAGGGGAAGGGATGCCAGGGTGAATTGGACCCAAACTGGGCACCGATTTACTTTTCTGCTGACGTTTGGGGAAAATTAACGCGCCTCAGGACTTTGATCCTTTTTTATATGCATACAAATTCACATGTACACATACTCATTGTGTGTGTGTGTGTGTGTGTGTGTGATATTAGTATGTATGGCAGCCGGCAGCGTGTTAGTCTTGTGTATTTGCTTACATATTCATCAATTTTTGGGGTTAAACTGTGGGCGTTTCGGGCATTGGTTTTTTTTTTTTTGATATTTTTGGTGGCGTCCGTCGAAGCTGTTCTGTCCAAAGCCCAAACCAAACCAAACCAAACCAAACCACTGGTCGTGCACGTTTTGCGGTTGTTAGCGTCAAATTGTTTGCTTATTTTGGGCTTTTATATGACAGCGGGCAGTCCCAGCAGTCGGTTGGCTGGCGGTTTTTTCAACTAGCCGCTAAACGCTTTTAGCTTTAATGCAGTGCCATTTAGTGGCCCTGAGTACATAATTGCCATTACGATTACGCATACGCCATGTGGTCAATGGCCGGATGGAATCTGAAAATGATTTTCTATCATAGCACAAACAAAATACAGTGCCGCCACCCAACTAAATCGATAACTCACATATGCAAAGTTGACACACATTTATCGAAATATGCACATACATTAATTGCTACACACGCTGGTCGGAGTTGAGTTGAGGTCGCTATCCAACTCAAGGACCGACTGCCTACTCTCAGACCTTATGCGGTTACGGGTAATTAAGCGTTGCAGCTTATGTAAGACAAACAGGAAATAAGGTATAGCACAAACGCATAAATAACAACGGCAAATCAGCACACACACACACACACACACACACGCACACTCGACGTCTCGACATATACAAAGGCAACACAAACAATGCAAACGGATAACATAAAATTTACAACAACTCTGACAAACGCCAACTAAGTAAAGCTCTAAAACACACACACACATACACACAATCCGAGCTTCCGCCCATGCTAAAAAGGTAACTGGAGAAGGCGTGGCAGCCAAGTCGCACTACTGACACACTTACCAGCCAGCTACTGTAACCAGTGTCCTGTTAGCGCTTTCAACTCGCGCGTTCTCTGCAAATATACAAAACACTTGTAATATCCGTGTGCCTGCCTTGGATTTATAATTAATTTATGTGCACGTGTGCTGGCCTATCTATATGTATATACATACACATGCCAAGCAGGGGTTGGAGGGACTCTATCAGCGCTGCCGAAAACTTAATTAACTCATTACGTACGCACAGTTTTAATCAGGCAAACGAGTTGACGAGCACAGCAAGAAAGAAGTGTTGCCAGCCAGATCCTCGACATACGCCGACACCCCCCAACGCAACAACAAAGTGGCTGGCAAAACGAGCTACCAATATCCGTAGAAGGAAAAGGACTTCTCTGCCCGACCCGCCTGTGTGAAGTAAATTTAAAGCGGCCTTTGACTGCAATTAGCGTTTACGTTTGACTGCTGTCTCCCTCACACGCCATAAACCCCTGTGGTTGCTCCCCCTCTCTCTTTCTCTTTCTCTCCCTCTCTCGTTCTCGGAGTCGCAAGAGCAATAAGAACTTTGCTGTTTCGTTCCGGTTCATGAATATTACATTCCACCGGCTCCAATAAGCCAAGTCTGCCTGCCAACCAGTCAACCATCCAGGCAGCCCATCCAATGTGAACTCATTCGCATTCGCATTCTCATTCGCAAGTTGCGTGCATGCCTCAATTGTCATTTTGCCTTTGAGTTGACAACAGCAACAACAACAACAGCAGCAGCAACAACAATAACAACCACAGCAACAACAAGAGCCACAGCAATAACAACGACACAATTGAGTCACAATCATGACAACTACTCGAGCTGTGAGTCACACACAGAGTTTGAGTCTGCTGCTAGTCGAGTCTTCAATTTTCAATCTGAGCCACTGAAAAAATGGCAAGTAGCTAAGCCATGCCACTGACTGCCTTTACAATGGGCTCATTAATGTTGGCGTATACGCAATTTCCAATTAAATAAAAATGTGCACACACACACACACACACACTCCGACACATACACGCACACAGTTACAGTTACAGTTACACATAACCCAGGAGCGATTTACTCGTTTTGGTTGGTTTTAAAAAGCCAACATTGCTGCCTTTACAGCTCACACTGGGTATCTCTATCTCTTTCGGTTGTTGTTTCGCTGTCTCTTTCTGCTCATCATCACAGTGATCATCGTCATCATCATGATGTGGCTGTGGCTCGGCACTGGCGAATTGCTTTTAATATTTATTTAACACAAAAGCTTTCCGCATTACGTTTCTGTTCTGCCGTTAATTTTTCGCTTTGCTTTTCATTTTCGCAAAATTACCGGAAATGTTAATTTCTGCACGTGCAGCAGACGACGACGACGACGACGATGACAAGGACACAGGACACAGGACATGCAGCAGTCTGTCGAGCTGGCAGTCAAAGCCACGCCACGCCCATCAACGTCGCCAACATCGTCGTCGTCGTCATTCCCCAGTTGAATAGTGCTAATTATTTGGGGTAAGACTATAAGACTGCTTCTGTAAGTGTGTGTGTGCGGGGTGTGTGTGTGTGTGTGTGTGGGGGGTGTGTGTGTGTGAGTGTGAGTGACGACCCCCAAGAACCCATTGCGCTGGCCCTTAACCCAGTGCCACCCAAATAGCAGTAGCAGCAGTTGATGTTGCTTTTACTCAGCCTTAGAGCTGCGAGCTAAGCTGACACAAAAGCGTACGAAGGACAACGGCAACCTCGTCCTGCTGCCACCTCTGCCGTCGACTTCGGCTTCGACGGCAACGGCAACGGCGACGACGACGACGTCGAGTGAAACGTTACGACTTTTTCTGTGCCAAAGAGACAAAGCACACAAAAATAATAATAAATGATTGCGTTTTCAGTGTGTGTGTGTGTATGTGTGTGTGTGTGCCTGAGTGTGTAGTTGTGTATGCCTTGTATGCTTTCCTCGCATTTGGTGTGTGCGCGCGCCTGTGTATATGTGTGTGTGTGTGTGTGTGTGCATTGTGCATCTTGCTCTTTGCATTTGTATATGTGCAGCCAGCATGTCAGTGAAAGCCTTTGAATTTGTGCACTCACTGAATTCAGAAAACGTAAGTTACACATACATAAATACACACACATATATATATGTAAATAAATATGTGTATATAAATTTGTAGATATATACAAAGGCTGCATATGTCCCTCAACTGTGTGTACATAATGCAAGCCTGTCATTTGGCCTAATACAACACACGATTTGAAAGGTGTGCGAGTAAGCCAAGTTTACTTGCAATTAGATTAGTTTAATTAGTCATAATGGTAGCACACACATACACACACACACATACACATATACACCGCAGCAATTAGGCTTTCCAAGTCAAGGAAACGGAAACTTCAGTTTCAATGTATCAAGTCGAGGCACCTTTTGGGAAATCGATATGATACTCGCATTCAACAATACCACAAATCCCATTTAGCTAAAAGTTATTTCCTTTTTTTGTGTGTTTTTTTTTAATTACATTAAAACCTATTTCGCTTCAATTCATTGTTTAGCTTTGATAACGTGTACTATATATGGAACTACCATCATGAGAGTGAACTTTATCGTCAGAACTGAATAATCTTTCTACAAATGGCAGCGAATATTTTCCAGGCATCTCATTCACCACTTAAAACATAAAATGATTAAAAGTACTAACAAAAGAAAAGAATATTTTTTTCCTTTAATGCCAGAAATAAAGTTTCTTTAATTTACTCTACCTACCTGTGTTCTGAATGTGATTTATATATCTTCTGATTTTCTTCTCTTTGCAGAACAATTCCACATTTTTGTGGGTGATTTAAGTTCAGAAATTGAAACTCAGCAATTGCGCGAGGCATTCACACCATTTGGCGAAATTTCGTAAGTATTAAAATGCAAATTTTTTCTTTTCATTCGTTAACTTTCCACTTTGGCATTCATCGTACTTGCCCACCTACGTACAGAAGTGGGAGGTGACCGTGGGGCTTGAGGCATGGGGCATGATGTATTCGCATTTGACTGTCGCGCTGATTATTGGCTGGCGCATGTGATGTGGTGCAGCCCCACACACTAAGCCGCTTGGTGGTTCATATAAAAAATTCATAACCGCGCGAAAAGTACATTTATGTAAATTTCACTTAAGCAAACTCTTTTGGCAGCCACTGTGCTCAGCCTGTCTGCCTCCCTGCTTTTAAAAGTAAGCAGAAAGTGTCGCTTCGGTTAAATTGTTCTGCATTTAAAACAGCAACAGAGAGAATATCAAATATTTAAGTTACTATTTTTCGGCATGGAAAGATCCAAGCGGCTAAAGCTGATGGTCAACAAGAGCAACAGCAACAGAACCACCAACAGCCAAGAAATCAAAAGCAGTTGTAAACTTGACTTAATTAACTGCTGTTCAAGCGCAAAGTTTTGGCTCAAATGGCTGACAGAGGCTGTGTGGCATGTCCTGCCCGCCGGCGACTTGTATAAAATGTTGGCAAAAGTATTTGATTTTTGGATTACGCGCTTGTTTGTTTCATCAATGTGCGCTCCAAAACCAAAACCAACCCAAACACCCACAAATAGCCATTGCCACCCATTATGGGAAGTAATTTCGAATGTTAATAATTTGAAACTCATTAAAATGATTACAACTTTGATTTCGCCGGGAGACTATCAACCATTAGCCGACCACTTTGACGTGCTAATGAGCGCCGTATGCCCTTTCATTAGCGCCGTCAATGGTTGCCATGGACACACAAAAGTAAAGTTCGACTCGCAATGATAGCCATGCCCAAAAATAAATCACCTCAGCTGAGTTCGCATATATCGATGACAACGTGTTTAAGCCGCCGCTTTGACGCCCTATTGAGCAGTCGATTGGCACCTCAGCGATATCATTAACATTGACATGTTCATATATATATATATATATATATATATTAGGCAAGAAGAACGGTTCAGGCAAACGGAAACGTAAGGAATCCACGTCGCATCCTGATTATCTGGGTCTGAGCCTCTGTCTGGTGGCAGCTGGGACTTAAATAACTTTCTTTTCATACTCTGCCGGCATTTGTCGTGGCATTTGCCGAGTTCTGAGTTGGTAGCCAACATGTCAAAACGCTTAATGCAAACAGCTCAGACGAACTTGGATACAAATATACCGTATCGGATACGGACTCGGTCGTGCGGCGCTTTGGGATCAGACGCCTCCGCTTTTCTTTTTTCTTATTTTCTTCTTAACGCGGGGCCAACGACTTTTTTGTCAAAAGTTTTATGCGTGCGTCGTTGTTTGCCCTTTTTTTTTGTTTTTCCATTTTTTTTTTTTCTTTGGTTTTCTTGAGGTTTTAGTATCATTTTGTTGATGTTGCCTGGTTGTGGCATTATGTTTGGAGGCCCTGCCGCATTTCTGGTTCCGTTTTGTTAAATGCGCGGCGCGTGTGAATATTTAATAAGCCGTCTGCCCGCCCCTTCGCCCGTTCGCCCCGCCGCTTGACGACGCGTCGCCTCTGCCGCCAGTTTACTTATAATAATCATAAAAAGTTGCCGGCCAACATTGCCAACGTCTTTGCTGGCACTGTGTTAACTAAACGGCCAGATCGGGGGGTAATTGCCAAACTTTGCTGGCAGCTCAGCTTAGTTTTTGCCCTGGCATCCCCAAGAATTTTTCAACTCGCTGTGCTGTATTGCTGTGGGAAATCAATTTGAAACGCCATAGCCGAGCAATCAGCTAAATCGCTCTTAAAGTGCTGAGAGCTGAAACGGTCGAAATCATGCATATTTTCATATTTTAAATATATAACTGCCCTTAAAGTTTGATGTATTTATTGTTTGCTTCTCATGTCATGTCCAGCGATGCCTGCGCTCAAAGTCGACTTAACTGCAAAACAAATAAAAAGTTTTCTGGATGAGGTTAGGTTTCTAATTTCCGAAATCCATCAACCCACACTTGAACTGGCACTTTTGAATGTCTGCATAAAATTATACATACCCATATATATATACATACATATACATATTGATTTATAAATACTTTTGAGCTCTGGCTCAGGGTTGTGGAGAATCTTAAAGTAGCTCAATAAAAATGATTAATATAATTTCTCTCTTTCTCTCTCTTGTAGGGATTGCCGTGTGGTGCGCGATCCGCAAACCTTGAAATCAAAGGGCTATGGCTTTGTGTCCTTCATCAAGAAATCGGTAAGCACTGCACCCACACTTAAATGCATTCTCATGGCTCATTCTTATGGCTCATTATCTATATGTTATTCTCGTGTTCTCTCTACTTTCTCTATCGCACCACAGGAAGCTGAGAGCGCCATTACGGCCATGAATGGCCAGTGGCTTGGCTCGCGCTCAATTCGCACGAATTGGGCCACACGGAAACCGCCGGCGAGTAAAGGTAAGGAAATCATGACTGTCACCTGGCTGGGCCCCAAGCTTCCGGCCATGCGTACGAGTATGCGTGCACCAAGCAGTCGGGTCAGCCAGGTCAGCGAGCCAGGTGCCTTTGCTCTTGTCATTGTTATTGCTGTTGTTGTTGTTGTTCTTGTTGCTGTTGTCGGCGCTTCGCTGTTATTACAGGAAATGATGGCAATGAATGCCAAAGGTATCTCTGTGGCATGACACGGGGCCACAGCTAAAAGTAGTCGCAAAGCCAACCGACCGAGGGGTCGTTTTCGGTTTCGACTGCTATTTATAAACGTGTCGCAGCAAATTTTCTGCCAGATTATGTTTTCTTTATTATTTTGCTGCTGTAAAAACTGAACGCGCTTAATTTCCGTAATGGGTTTGTGTCCAATAAAAAATTTTGGTTTAAACTTTTTCAATTAGTTGACTGCCTAAAGGTCGACATAAAACAAATGTAATGCGACATATTCTATTAGGCGCAACGAATCAATTTTATTTATCATTTATTGCCCCTTTTAACTCCCAAATTGATAGTCGGTAGTCAGTCCGGCGTAACCACAGAACTAGCTGTAACTAGCTGTAATCATTATAAACAGTTGGCAAACGGGGCGAATCGTTGCTGTTGTCTTTCATAAATCAAAACTTAACGCGTATTTGCATGTTTTAACATAATTTTTATTTGTTTCACATACACACACAGTCTAAGAGAGAGAGAGAGAGACGGAGTAAGAGAGGAAGGGAGGAAGAGGTCGCAAATCAGATAAATAAATTTTTCCAACACGAAACTATTATCATAAAAGGCACACACACATAGAGAGAGAAGCAGGAAAGCAAAATTTCATGGTTATAGAACAAACATTTGGCATTCTTTTTGAATGCCCCCCCACACACACACACACACACGCAGACACACAGCTACAGAGTCAAGGTGGAGTTTATCGTGCGAAGGAAGGTCTGACATGTTGAAGGGTTCCCATTTTTTGGGGCAGCAACAACTATGAGCATGAATTTTTGCTTTTGCATTTATATTGTTGTCATAAAAAACGCCTATGAAAGCCTAAGCGGATTTTTATTGGTCTCATTGTTTATTTGCCTTTGTCACGGCTTTGTCTGCTCCAGTCAAGAGTGGGTGGTTAGCTGTGGTAGTTGTAGTTGTAATACAAGTTATTATTAGCAATTTGGCTGCGAAATAATTTGGATATTTTGATGGCTGAGTAACTGGAGTATTAGCTGACTCAGCAGCAAACGACCCAAAATCGAAGACGCTGCCAAAGATTTTACACAATTACGAGTAGTCGTTTAGTCAACGCTCCAAAGGGCTCACGCATGCGTGTGTATTGGTGTGTGTGTGTGTGTGTGTGAGTGTGAGTGTGTGTGTGTGTGTGTGTGTGTGTGTTGGAATAGGTTGAGTACTTTATGGCCTTGTCTAGTTGTTAGGGGCGCCTGCTGGCAGCGTTTACGATTTGTAGCACTCAACTCATTTCGCATTTCACATTTCACATCTCGCATCTCGCATTTCACATTTCGCATTTGGGATTTGGCATTACTTGATGTTTTACGCTGCCACTTTCCCGCTGTGCGGATGCTTTTGGCCAGGCTTGTACTGGCATTTTTATGTTTTAAGCAGGCTGCACATTTTATGGCCTTGGCAATCAGTCCACAGTTACAGCATTTAGTGAGCCACTCGCCTGCCACTATATGTATGCATATATGTGTGTGTGTGTGCGTGTGTGTGTGTGTCGCCTCCTTTTGTTGGAAAGATTTACGAGCCGACGCAATTGCGCATTTTACAGTTGTGACAATTTTGGCGTCGCTTTGCAATTTTCTAGTCGTTGTTTTGTTGTTTTTTTCATTTTTTTTTCTTTTGAGTTCAGGGCTTATAACAAACGCATTTGGCATTTTATATTGTCGTAAGCAGCCCATGGCGAAAAGTTTTGTCAAAGTTGGGCCTTTGTTAACCGGTTAAGGCCTAGACTCAATTTCAATGCATGCCATAAATAAAGGCAAAAATACTTACAAGCTCATTATGGTAATAACTTAATTAACCTGAAACAATATGCCGGTAAAACAAAGCCGACGACAAAGTCGACGTCGACGATGTTGTATGACAAATTTCTGTGCCAAAACTATTTGACTTCTGACTGTTCTACAAACGCAAAGTGCCGAATATCAAGTGGGTTTGGATGCGATGTTGGTTGGGGGCTGGTTTGGGGGATGGGGGGCACAAGCTTGAAGAAAATTATTTAGTGCTGTTCGCGTGGGCTGCCTACTTACCTGGCAGTCGTAGTTGTCGCAATAAATCAACATTTTATGCAGAGTTGCGCACAATTAAGTAAAAGTTGAAATGCCTCAATGCGCTGCCCAAGCACTGCTGACTGTTTTTGTAATTGTATGCAGGAAAAGTTCCAACTACTGCTAAATTATGTGCTGCGGCCTATGCACATACATTTTATATACCTGTACTTAAGGTAAATTAAACAATGTTGCTTTGGCTATGATTACGATTTTCCATACAGTCAGCTGAATTTCTAAAAGGGAGTATTAAGAAAATATTTTCGAAATGCGATAAATGATTCTGTGTTGTGCATGAAGTAATTATTGATTTACAAAAATACTGATACTTAAAATGTGAGAGAACAAATTGTAATGGAAATCTGAGCTAATCACACAATCACATTAATTAATAGACTCGATAAAATGAATTTGTTTTTTGGCTGATAAAGCCCCAAAACTATAATGAACACGCCCCCGAGGGCAGTCCCTCATACATATTAATTAGTTGAAAATGAATTCGACAAAATACATTAAATTTATCGCGCTTTTCTTGTATGCAAATTGTTGTGTTTCTGAGTGCTACATATGTGTAGGGGCTTTAATTATTTACACTTATAATTGGGTGATTAATTCATCATTAAGTTGTACATGCCAGTAATTGATCATTAAAATTTCAGCGATAGACGTTAAAAGAGAGTGCAAGACGTAAACTCTGTGTGTGTGTGAGAGAGAAAAAGACAGTTAGAGAGAGAGAGAGAGAGAGAGCGAGAGAGCGCGAGCGAGAGAGAGAAATAGACAGTTGGTCACCCTATTTATTATTTATGTTGGCTGCCCGCGGGCCAGAGGCCATAGTTTTAACGTGATAATTATGACCACTCATGCAGTCAAAGGTACAGCCAACTACGAGGCCGGGCACTTTAATTTGAAGCAGACATGAAATGAAATGTGGCAAGGGGCGGGCGGGGAGCTGAACAAAGGCAGAACAACAACCACAACAACAACAACGATAACGGCAAATCACCTCAAGGCTAAGCATGTTGCACAAAAATGTGTTTGTGTGTGGGTGTCGCGTCCGTTTGCGCAACTCACAGCATACATACATACACCCATAGCAGCAAACATACATATCCAAAATTAATTACACGTATTTAAAAGTGTAGAAAATAAAAAAATAACGTCAAGCAAATGAAACGAAGGCACAGGCATAAGGCAAAGTGCAAATTAGTGAAACACAGCGCTGAAAAATATGCAATGCCGTCGGAAAGTACGTCAGGGCATGCACACACACACAAACTCACAACCACGCATACACACATATGTGCGTGTGTGTGTGTGTGTGTGTGTGTGTGCAAGAGTGAGTAGCAAGGCGTATACATTTGTGGCAAAGCTTCAAAAATATTTGCTAGCTTGTTAGTTTATTCAGTGCACCCTCGCTAAAGCCTTTGATTGTTGTTCTTGTGCTAGTTGTGTGTGCGTGTGTGTGTGTGTGTGTGTGTGTGTGTGTGTGTGTGTGTGTGTGTGTGTGTGTGCGCGCTTGTGTAAGGGAATTGTCCTGTTGCATGTTATTGAGCCATATTTTCGTTTGTTGTTGCTTGACATGCTCGTTGCACAGCCCAAAGTTCCAAGAAAGAGACAGGCTGTAACCGAAAGAGATGCACATATAACATGCAAGTGCGAGTGCGAGGGAAACAGCTGGAGCAAATCTAGAGCGAGTAGGGTGCAAAGGTATTTTATTGAAGGGGTGAAATTGCAGCCTTGCGGGGAACAATGTGGCTAATATTATTGCCAGAGATGCCCTACACCTGAGCACATTAATTGATGGAATTATTTTTGAAGAATTGATATGCGTGCACCAAACTTAGTTGTGTATAATTAAATTAATGCTTTTCAGCTAAGGAAATCTACATTTAAAGGATTGCGCCTTACTATTTTTGAATAAGTCTGGGCAATTGAGCTTTTTAAGAGCTCGACTTAAGGTTATTACGACTTTCAGTTTATAAATCTGTTGGCCGGCATGAAATTCGTTAATAAAACTCATAAGCTTGCCAAGGAACTTTTTTTTTACAGCGGTAGCAGTAAGTGGCGCACAGTGCTTGTAAATTGTTGAAAACTAAACAAAGACATAAACACGCAAGCCTGTCATTATTTTAAAAAGTGCAAATTTTGTTTTAACCTCAAAGGAAGTAATTAGTGAAACAAATACATATACTAATGCCATATACCAACCGAACTAGGGCCAATAACAATAGCAACAACGGAAAACTACAATATGGCGGACAAGGCTAGTTGCCAGCAGCAGACAGCAGCATTGAAAGGGAGGTGGTGGGGATTTCATATGA
Source organism: Drosophila picticornis (assembly GCA_035043845.1). NCBI lineage: Eukaryota > Metazoa > Arthropoda > Insecta > Diptera > Drosophilidae > Drosophila > Drosophila picticornis. Next base: position 2,404,531 of record JAWNMR010000362.1, read on the forward strand.
AAACACGTTAAATGCTTGTGCTTAAAAATTAAGGATAGTTAAAAATATGATGTGTAACAATTTTTAAAAATGCCGCAACAACGATCAACCCAACGGTGAATTCCCTCACTCACACACACACACACACACTCTCGCACTTCAATATTTTGACTAAGTGTATTTTAATTACCAAAACCGTAGGCAACCACCGTTGTCGCCGTTACTGCTGTGGGAAAACCCATTAATTAATTTACATATTAATCATGCAGTTTGTAGGAAACAGTTAAAACGAAAACATTAAAATTAATATACGAAACAGGCATAAAACCTGGAGCCATTAATTGCGGCTTGGAGGCCAAAATGTGCCACATAACAATGCATTTGCCCCGTTGAACTTCGTAACCAATTTGTGGTCTTATTTTTATTTGCCACCCGTAGAAAACATCAAGCCGTTGACTTTCGATGAGGTCTACAACCAGAGCAGTCCCTCCAATTGCACCGTTTATGTGGGCGGGGTCAACAGCGCCCTCACCGCACTCAGCGAGGAGATTTTGCAGAAAACTTTTGCACTCTATGGCGCGATACAGGAAATTCGCGTCTTCAAGGATAAGGGCTACGCATTTGTGCGGTAAGCTGCAACATAAACACTTTATTTTTATTTTTATTTCCTTTATTCTTGCTATTTACTGATACTTTTTCCAAATTCTTAATGCTTGAGCTCATTATTTCAAGCCGTAGTCATCTAAATAAATAATGAACATTGACAACACATGAATGCTGATTACTGAATTAATTATTTAGGCAACAAGTTAATTCTTTTTACATCTTAACTAAATATCTATCGATACAATATTATTACAAAATATATATTAAATATTTATTATATTATTATTAACATGTCTACAAACTAAGAATATAACTAGAGTCAAAAAAGAAAACATCCACAGCATATCGCAATTGCAATTGTGTTATTTATCGACAATGTTGCTTGTAGGTGCTGTGAGGGTTAATATTCCTTACAATACTTTTCAAACCTTATTTAAATTTAAAATCAAATTCCCATTTTTTTACACAAATGAGTTTTTAGTTTCATTTAAAATCGCTTGTCACAGATATTGGTTGATGAGCAAGTTGATGCCAGATGCGAACAGCATAAATGAATTAATTAATTGCCAGGGCGTAACTCATTTGCCACATTTAAATTTGACTTGCTTGCAGCTTCTCCACCAAGGAGGCCGCCACTCATGCCATCGTCGGCGTGCACAACACCGAAATCAATGCACAGCCTGTGAAGTGCTCCTGGGGCAAGGAGAGCGGCGATCCCAACAACTCCCAGACTATGGCCAGCCAGGCATTGAACAGCGCTGCTGCCGCTGCCGCCGGTTTTCCGTACGGCGTTAGTGCTGCAGCAGCCGCAGCTGCCGCCTATGGTCAGCAGCTGGCAGCCACTGGGTGCTGGTATTCACCGACGCCCACTTATCCGACCTCGTCGGCCCCCACCGCCGCTGTGACACCGGCTGCAGCGGCGGCCAGCGCTGCAGCTGTGCAGAATCAGTTCCTGCAGGGCATCCAGGGCTACCACTTCAGCCAGTATGGAGGCTATCAGCAGGGCTACATGGGGTATGTAAGCATGGTGTTAGTGCCATCGATTTATGCTTAATTATTTCATTAGCTGATGTGCCTGCGTTTGCGATTACCTTGCTCTCTGCCATTGCCACTGCCACTGCTACTGTTATTGCCACTGCCTCGTTCGTGGGTGGCACTCTATACAAAATGATTGAACCGCCACCGGGGATGGGCAGCGACAGCATGACGGATGAGTGAATTCATTTGCTAATTGCTAAAGTTTTCATTTGCGACGCCGACGTCATACAGCAGTACGACTACCTGGCATATACCATATGGCATACATTGCAAACATGCACGAATCGGCTGTCAGCATACGGCTTGTTGGCACTGTAAGCGCATTTAGCGTAGTCGCACTCGCAGTTGTCGCACACGGCAGACTCAAGGGAGACGAGCGCAGGCAGATCTCGAAATGTGTGTGTTTCTATTGGCGTCACCGACTCTTGTCTGATGAAGCTCGTTGTGCATGTTTCTGTTTGTATATACATTGCAGCATGGGCGTACAGATACCAGCCACTTGGCAAGGCGTCACCCAGGCCCAGATCTCGCCGGCACAGCAATTGGCAACGGGCGTCGCCGGCACTGCTATACCACAGGCCGCCGGTGTGGTTGCCTATCCGATACAGCAGTTCCAAGTCAGCCCACAGGTATGTGATGACTAACTAACTCATAAGAATACATACACACATTTACACACAGACACACACACACACACACACACACACACACACACATATACACACAAACACATCAACATTTGTTCATATTTATTCGAATTTCGCACATTTATAGTATGTTCGAATGAGTGTTTTGAATGCATTCAGAATTTGATTCGTTCGCTTCGATTGATTTGGTTCGTTCACATTCATGTTTTTTGATTAGTAGCGGATTTATATATTTTCAATTTTATACATTTTCTGTTGTCTATTGTTGCCTGGCCTGTGAGTTTTCACCTTGCGCATGAAGTGGTGGAATTTTTTAAGCGAAAATACAGCGAAAATAAACATATTTCAGTTTATTAATAAAATACTCTGCTTGTATAATTATGGTTAAATGAAAAAGTTTATATATGCATATGCGTGAATAAAAAATAATACAATAAATTATGTTGAATAAAAATAATAATAAAATATTCAACGTAATCCAATCAAATTCTGCACTTCGAACAACTACGGACAGCAAAAGCAAGATATTCTTTTAAGTTTACCTTTTCTATGCTTCAACGTAAAAAACAAATAACTTTTATATTTTCCCTCTATATTTAAAATATGTGTTTGTCCACTTTTGCGCACATAATCCTTGAAAGCATGTGCTTTGAATGTGTTCATACACAACAAATATTGTAAGCATTATTTACATTTTTTTAAAAATTATTTTTAAGCTTTTGCATTTGCTTTACTCTCACATAGATTAAATAGCAAATCAATTATGTTTTTTGAACAACACACAAAAGTGTTGTTGAAACAAAACAAAAACACAATGTTGCATCATGTTTTCTCTGCATTATAAATCATTTTATTCCTACTTCTATTTTTTTCCAACTTTTTACTAACACCCATATTATTTTTTAAGGTTTATCCTTTACTTTTGCAGGCACAGTAAGCAACAATATAAAAAAAAAAAAAAAACGAAACAAAAAAATCCAAATTTTTTAAGTACAGCAGAAGTTCTGAACAGAAACAAAACCAAAATCAGCTGTAAATAAATGCGATGCGCCGAAAAATTAACAATTGACGTCAACTTGGCGTCCAACGAATGTTGAGTGCTGCACCAAAACCCAAAAGTAGAATCACAACAAAAATTATGCTAAAGCACACAAAAAACATTTACAATTGTTTATGCTACATTTAGTCCATAAACAGTTGTAAGCGGTACTTGAATAAGCCTTAAAAGCAAAAAAAAAGGAAAAAAAATACACAAAAATAAAAAATAAATAAAAATTAAAAGTAAAATTTAAAAATTACAAATTTCAAAGTTGCTTATAACATACAAAGACAGATCGCAACACATCCCACATACATATACAAATTTATGCTTTATATAAATGTTTTAAGCATGCTGCGTATATAAAGAATTATAATTAATTGATCAAAATATGAAGAAAATCAAAAAAAAAAAAAAAAAAATTAAGGAAGAAAATACAAATAATACATATTGCGTACATAAGTAAAAAGCAATTTGGTGAAAAGGGATAAACATAAATTAGGTATGCTGTTTTCTGTGTGTATTTGTGCAAAGCAGCCCACACACACAACCACCACACTCATACACATAAACTTACGAACACTTTCATACTCAAGCGTGGAATTAGATAAAAATAAACATAATTAAAAGTGCGTTAAAATTAATTTCGCGCACACAGACACACACACACACGCAGACACACAGACACGTACAAGTACACACACTTTTATTTAGCCAAATTTATATGACTGTGTGTGCTCTGACACTTGTACGGACATAACAGACACAGACGCCCCCAAGAGCCCCTTCGCACTCGCTCCCACACACACGCACACACACACGCACACACACACGCACACACACACGCACACACATTTAACAGAACCTGTACTCGTACTCGCATATTATTTAGCATAGCCTTCTTTTGTGCGCAGCTTTCGATAGTCGCCTAGCAGCATATATCACACGTACACTCACACACACACACATGTACTTTTACACTGTAAGACTATTTAATATCACAATGATAATACACATAGCACTAGTGCCTATTACTATCGTAGATCTAGATGAGAACGCCATCACATTGCGATGTGAGTCTCACTCACACCCACTCACACACACACACACACTCTGACACACACACACACAACCTACAAACACTAGACTACTGCCAAGCCTAGCCAAGCTATTGGCAAACTCGACATTTCCTGCTATCATTTTCCTAAAGTCTGCAACAAAATGTTACAAAGAATTGTAAGCCCATTGCAAGCCACAAACTAGTTAACGCACTAAAGCTCAAATAACTATATAGAACTTTATTTTGTGATTGCTCAGTAATTGAAAGACATGTTCCTACATACAGCTACATATTAATACACACATACATACAGACAGCCCAACCATACACAAATACAGCCACAAGCACTCGCAGTTAATGGTATCTGAAAGAACATGTGACATATTCGTAACTATTTATTAAATGCTGTTGTTAAGCACAACAGAGTCCAATGCAATCCAGCCACAAGCTAATCTCAAAGTTGAACTCGAAATTTGAACTCGATGTAAATGACATGAAGCTTAAGTTTATCTGTCTCACAGGCTTTGTAATTAATAGCAGCAAAGATAAACACCTATTTATTTTTTCTTGTATATTTTACTCAGTTTGCAATAATTTCATAATGGTTATGATTTCATGAGTTCACTCGATTTGCAAAATTCTTCAAAAGACATGTACAAAGCAACATTACCCAATTCTCACATAAATATTTTGACTTCCTTTCGAACTATTATTATATTAAATTTTTATACTAAATAAACGTATAAAACGTGTATGTTTTCATTTCAGTTGCAGGAAGATGAATGGTTAGCTGCAAATTTATTGTGTTAGAACAAGCAAGACAAGATCCGAATTATGTAAAAATATATATACAGTTAATACCCAGCTGTTCCACAAGTCCCTTCAACTTGTCATTTGCTATATTCAGGAGTAAAGTATCTACATTCACAAATCAATATTTGTTGTGCTCAGTTTAAAAATACATTCATGTTAAATGTCATATCGCTTCGTCGCTTTGTTCGTTGGAGTTTTTATACATATTTTATAGCCATACAAATGAGTATTAAAAACAAACAAACAAACAAACAACGAGTGTAAAAGATTTGTGGAATGTTTGGGGAACAGAGATTAGCAAACACTAGAGGAAACGCCAATACACAAGTACATGCATATACTAATATACTCGTACATATAATGAATACAATCAAAATATGCCATCGAATGATATTAATTGATATTAGCCATAATAAATGCAAAGCCATAATAAAATACATATACATATAGCAATTAAATGAGCGCATATCCAATGCGCTTTACCAAAACAACTAAAAATACTATAATGCAAATTCCGAAGGTCCTGTTTAATTTTATGCATGTCCAACAACAAAAAACAACAAACAACAAACAGCAATTAGCGCATACCACACAAAACAGTCAGAGAGACATAAAGGGAAATAGTTAGTGAAATTTGTTCACAGACCCCCGGATTATATTGTAATTGAGATGCAAATATTCAGACACACTCATATGAGCATACTCTCATATAGAACAAATAGAATTTTCGAGGTGACACTAGCCGAGTCATTATAGGGCTCTACGTACTATCATCTCCATGTGGCTCTCCGTCTGAGTGTGTGTTCGTCTGCCAGGCCACTGGAAATCGCAGTTCAGCAAATGTCAAACATGAGTTAGTTATAACAGACACACTCACGCACACACACACACACACATACACAAACACAGAGACACACACTGACACATACAAGAACACATAAACATAAAAGTGAATTAGAAATGTAATGGTTTATATAGTAAGTATTAAGAGAAAAAAGAAGATAGAAAACATGCTTATATAACGTACATCAATACATCAACATATTTAGAAATATACATACACATATAGCATAGTAAATATACATGCATATATGCCATAAATGTAATCTAGTATAAATCTATATATATATATACAATTATATATATATAAACAGGCACATGGAAAATAATATTTATGTAAGTGTTCTACGTATATACATGTACATATTTATGTATATACATATGTGCGAGTATGTCTTGGATGATAAATCACAAATAATTGTTCAAAATAAAAACCAATTAAAATTAACAAAAAAAAAATCAAACAAAAATTCAACCAGTGAACATGTAATAGGACGTTTGTAGTACGAGTGCGTATCGAGCAATTTAACTAAAAATCATTTCAGTCAGAATGTGCTATTTAAGGGGCACCAGGTGGAGATCGGGGGTTTCGATTTGCATATTGCGCGTTTTATCTCCATCTTTTTGGCTTATTGTTTTATATATTTTTCATATCTTTTTTATTAATTTTTATGTGTGGGCATTTTATATATTTTATATACACACACAAGCAAATTTAGTTGCAATTTTGCACATGGGCGATATGTGCAATAAAAGTATTTAGGGTTATAGGGGCAAGTAGTACTATAGTTCAAATACATAATTGAATGTTGTGCATGCATGTCTATAGCTAACCAAGCTCACATACGCAGCATCGCTGATTATAACCTTAACCTAACCTAATCGAACCATGACACAGACATATTAGCCTAAGAAACTAGCGAGTTGTAATGTATATTAAGATTAAGATGTTTTTAGCACTAGAACTTACAGAGTAGTTGGACTATGAGAGGCAATGCATGTTTCAACATGATAGGACACGACATAGATGTAGATGTGATTTTAACCAAGAGGCAAAACCGTGCGATCCATTTTCAAAGATTATTGCTGATGCGACAATTGCATTTTTGTGTTGTTATTTTATTTATGAAAAAAAAAACATAAATATAAAAATAAAAATAAGAAGAATAACAAGAATTTTTGTTAAGGAAACGATAACTTAGGCAGATAAAAATTTAAAACATTGTTGACCAAACCAATAAAGAAAAGTTAATGAAATTTGGCTATAAAAATCAGCACATTTATGAAAGCAAACTTTATATGTAAAACGAAACAAAATACTATACAGAAAAAGATAACAGATTATATACAAATATTATTGGTTTGTTTGTTAATGTTTGCGCAACATATCAGTAAAGAGTTAAACGAGTAGTTTCCATATAGAAGCTAACCCAGAGTTGGAAACTAAATCTATAATGATATATAAATATTAAGATATAGTAAAGTAATATAAATATAAATATATGAAAAAATATTAAAGAAAACAAAAACAAAAAAATCGAAAAAAAAGTATTAATGTTGTGCAACTATTGAATGTGCTAAGACATTTATATACGTCTACATATATATACAAATACTAATTATTTATATATATACAGTAACGACAACAACCACAAAACAAAACAAAATGACAGCATATTTATAGGCATCTAAACGAAAAATTACAAATAAGGTTAACCAAAGCCGGAGGCCAACCGATTGAGGGGTTTATTGTATGCATTAAGTGAGTACATTAGACAAGGTAACTTGACTACTGAATTACTAAGTACTCAATCAATTGATATTTGTAATACTCCCTTATAATTTTATAGTTTACTCAGTCTTTATTTGTTTTTTTTTTTTCAACAATACAAAATATGTGTTATAAGTGTCTTGGTGATTTTCTCGCTGGGACGAATTAATTTCATAGCTCAATTGATATATATAAATATCTGTAAATTTATAATGTGTTTATATTTTGTTCTAATTTATCATTAATGTTCAAGTTAAAGTGTTTCTAGTTTTGGACAATGTGGAAAGGTAATAGCAAAACGAAGTGAGATACAAAACCAATTGTAGATTATAATTAGAAACTGCAATTACAATTTAGTCAATTTGGTGTGTAATTATTGAAAAGCAGAAGCTGGAGCATTAGCAAAATTTTAGAACACAGACACACTCAAAAACAAACAAACAAACAAACAAGCAGACAAACATGGATAAAGATCGGGCCAAGGGTCAGTCTGTAGTTAAGGCACGTAGCATAAATTAAATGAAATGAAATGAAAATGAAATCAAATTAAAACAAAGCAAAAACCGAAAATCAATCAAATAAAAGTATTATTTAAGCAACAATACAATACGAGTATAAATAATTACATAGCATATATTTACATAGAGCAGTACTCAAATTCAAACCGACACCCAACACAAACCCCAAACCCCAAAACCAATCGAACCACATTGAAGCGGTTTATTTGTTAGCTAACAAGAAACCAATGAGCGCAACATGATTTACATTCATTGTAACATGAAAACTTATGAATAAATGTACTTTTTTTTGGGATTTTGTTTTGTCGAATGCCTATCAAACACAGTCTGTTGTCTAACAACAATTAACAGATTCATAAGACAAGCACTGGCAAAATTACTTCATGAAGAAAGCATAGGGACGGTCAGCGGAATGTTATGTCTCGTCTCATATGCTAAGGTATACACAAACATATGAGATTAATTATTTATATATATTAATGAATAAACCATCCCCAAAATATTTAACGTTAAACTAGTAAACTAAATATATAATAGCAATGTAAGTAAAGCTAGAAATAAAGCCCCTTCAATAGAACATACATACAAATCCAGCGAGAGGCGATTTGAACCAGTTGCGAAATGCATTCGAATGAAACGATCCATAATATTTTTGTGCAATATTCCAGAGGGTGTTAGCATGCATTTTATGCATTTAAAATCATAGTAAGATTGTAAACACAATGCAAATGTAGAAGAAATCAAACAATGAGCAAATAACCAAAAACTGCTAATAAAAAAAGTTTAAAAAAAATTACAAAACATGCATAGTAGGTTTTGGAAAGCATCACACTACAAAGACACGGATAATCTGTGCACAAAAAATCAAAACACAACACACACGCACAAACACTTACTCACACACAACCATTTACACACACACACACACTCACGAAGTAAGAAATAAAATATAGTAAATGTATGTGTAGACTATATATACATATATGTATTAACACAGAAAATATGTTAAGAAAATAGAAAATAAAGTAAACAAAAAATAGATATCGACTGCAGTACTGCAAATATTTTGTAGAAATTTAAGAATGTTTGAGTGTGTTTGAGGACAAGGATTAGAAACACACACGTAAAACCAAAAAGCAAACAGGAAAAATATGAAGCAAAAATGAAGCAAATCATAAGTGGAAAACAAACAAAATGAAAACCAAACAAAATAAATGAAATCAAATTCATAAGCCATGTTTTAAATATACAAAAAACAAAAACAAAAACAATATATAATATACAATTATGTGTATGTATATACATAACATAAATACAAATATGACATTAAACATAGACATCACACATATACAGTCACATCTATACAAATGGCGTTTGCATAAGAAATCACATGTGAAACAACGTAACGAATATTAAAAGGTTAATCAAATTAAGCATAGCAACTCCCAAAAAGAAATAAAAGAAAGAAAAAAAATATTTATAGTTAAAACAAAAAAAGGAAAAAAACACAAAAAAAAGAATAAAAAAATGAAAAAAACTCAAAATTTGGCTGCGTTTTTGTATACCAACGCGCCAAAAACAAACCAAATTAAAGGCAAGCGAAATATTATACAAATTATATACAAGAAGAAAAAAAGCAGGCTACTAAAAATGATGTTCGAATGTTGTTATAAAAGGCCAGTGCAGAAGTTCGGAGATAGTCGGTGAGTTGCTAGCAAAAAACATTAAGAAAATATACAAAGCTAAACAAAAAAAGAAAAAAAGCAACATGCAAAACAACTATTGCAACATAGAAATTATGAATAGAAGTAACACGTAAATATAATATAAAAATAAACGGCTAAAAAAAAACAAAACAAAAAACTTATATTATGTATACATAAATATATTGAAGGAAAACAAATAAAACAAGCAAAAAAAATTTTGTAAAAATAACAACGAAAATTGCATTTTAATTTCAAATAATTATCATTCATACCAAATGAATGCTCTTCTCAGAACACAAATATTTGTAAAGCCACAGTTAAGGTTGTTGCGCAATTCTGGTTGATTATGTTAATTTCAAGAGTTTGTCTGTGGATGTCTGTGTTGATCTTGTTTTTGTACTTTCCGTTAACCAGAAGTCATTGGACAACAGGCCAAAAGTATGTTGGCAAGATACTGATAACCTACCTGCTCTTGAGGTGCTCACGCAAGTAACCCACTCAGCTGCATACACATGGTGCGTGTCTGTATGAGTGTGTGTGTGTGGATTGGAGTACCCTAACCCCACAGAGTGTTTTGAGGCTCGTTTGCCCGCCAAGCATAAATTGTCATAACAATGGCAAAAGACAACACGTGCAACAATAACAAATCAAAAATTTACAAAAACACAAAAAAAAAAAAGAAAAAAAAGAAACGACGTCGAAATGAAAACACGCACAGTTAAAGCAAATGCTTGCCGTGGGGACTTGTATGGAAGGGCGGCGGTACGGCTGGAGAGAGGACAAAGTGTACTCCGGATGACTGCCGGTAACAGGAGCAGCGAGCAGTGAATAACGTAAAAATGCAAAGTGGAGGAAAATGTTTTAAACATATTTTTTTGCCAATTTTTTTCTTATTTTGTTCTTCTTTTTGGACTTGTTTTTACGCCATGGCTGCTGTCGTTTTGCTGTAGTTGTTATTTCGCTCTTTGCCGCAGGTTAAGACCAGCACACACACACATTCTATTATTGTGTGTGTGTGTGTGTGTGTGTGTGTGTGTGTGCGTGTGTGTGTGTGTGCGTTATTATCGCAATGATTTCAAGCACACAGCAGAGAGGCAGACGGGCAGACAGATGTTCATGTGCTTTTGAAGCAACATATGCGCCATGGTTTCACTTTCATTTCATACATATTTGCAGGTGGTTGTGTGTGTGTGTGTAAGTGTATGCGTGTGTATGTGCATGTGAGTAAAATAATGGCGCTATGTTTGATTTGCATTGCAAATCGTGGCAATTTTGCAAAATGTCTTCCTATATAAGAAACAATATGTTTTATTTACTTACATTTGACTTTGATTTCACCGACTTTCTGCCTCCGACTCCGACTTCACCTCCTTCTTCCCTTTCGGGTTTTCTCGAAGGCGTGTGCAGTTAGACTTCCATAGGCTTTGTTCTATTTCAACTTGAAATTCCCAGCTCAGATATTTTATACCAAAAGGCTTTAAGGGCTGGCAAAGGTTTTTGCTTTTCAATGATTAACATTATACATGTTAATACTCTTCTATTCTGTAATGCTTTTCAATAATTATGCCAATGGTTTCATAACCAAAAACCCATAACCAAGCTTAGGATTCTGTTTTGGCCATTGCCAGCTTAGGGACGGCTCACAAATGGAATCAACCGAAAACATTGACTAAAGCTTGCCACATAAAATGTAACGATGGGTTTAGCAAGGGCAATGGCAAGGGCAAGGGCAAGGACTTGGGCGAGGCGTGGATAAGGGCAGGAGGCTGGGCGCCCGGTGTTGAGGCCCCTGGGCGCATACCTACACACATACCTACACACTCTGACATGGGTGGGTACCTTACACAATGCACACATCATAATATTTTTGCAGACTTTATGGACGCCATCCACTGGAGCTCGAAGCGATGCTGCATTCTGGAATGCAGACGACATAACGTGCATTACCTTAACGGTGTGGTGCTCTTGTGTTCCTTATTGCTGTTGTTGTTTTCGATGCTGATGCCGCCTGTTTAGTTAATAATTCCCATACACAGGGCCATCGCCTGGCTGGAGCGACAACGACAGTGGAATAAGAAGCATTCGGTGTGTAACAGGATATTTGCTGCACATAAAGAATGTATCTGTGGCGTCATGGGAGTTGAGTTCGTTCGTTGAGAACGTGCAGCTGCAACGGAAACCGGAAATGCGCAAATAGCAAAGTACTGAGATCTTGACGCTCCTGCTCTGCGTGGCACTGCATAGCAAGGGCTTGTCTGGCAATCGACCACATGCAGTGAGAGCCAGTTTCAGTTGCATCTGCAGCTGCCACCCTGAGTGGCTGCACATCCGGCTTGCAGATGCGACATCCCCGAGGCTGATGGCGGTCTGGCATCGAATAAGTGGTTTTGGAATTAGGAATGAACAATGAACATGTTCAAATCAGCTAAAAATCTTTGCTTCTACACTGACAACTGACTCATTGTAAGCAGGGAATTTGACACTGGCCTCAAAATGGAAGGACGCTAATTAGTGAATGCGATTTAGTCATTTAAATAAAAATTCGATTCTAACAATGTGATGTTCTGGGGCTCTCCTCCTTTGGAAGTTGTTGGTTAAATTATGTTCTTTATGTTTTGGGGCGAGTCGAGGCCAAGTGTAACCGTGGCTGGCATATTACCGGACGCTTATGTCCATTAACTGATACAGATGCCTCCCCAGGAGAACACGCGCCGGCCGCAACGAGGACATCATGAATCCAAAACTTTACACATACACACACGGACAAGCATCGTTGTGGCGTGGTCGTTGTGATGTCCGGTTGCTGTGCGAGTAGCCAAATAATATACCCAGTTCATAACACGAAACAGAACAAATGTCCTTTGCTGATAAAGCCTCATAATAAATGTCGACCTTTCGTTTTTCCATTTATATTATCAACTGCGACTCGAGCCGGGGCTCAAGGTCCACCGTCTACCTTACCTTGGCAGGCTTTGAGCAGCAAAGATGTGAAGCTATTGCCTTTGTTGTTGTTGTTGTCGTTCTGGGTGCTCTGGCAGTGCGCCCCTGCCTCTGCCCCTGCAACTGCCGGGTCACTCTATGAGTATCTTTTACCTGTGCTTGCCGCACTGCCTGCAAAGTACCCACATACATACATATATTAAAATGTATAATAAACAATGCGCGGCCGCCGCAGCAATAACAACATAATGTTGGGTGTATAGGTGTGTGTGCATTAAAGTGAACAAGTTTTTTACTCACATACCCTTCAAATGCGAGAAGGCCTTATGAATTTCTCAATACAATAGTAACTAGAATTCAAGTAAACTCCAATTGTGAATACATCTAAATATTCTAAATGAAATGCAAAATGTATTTATAATTTTCTAAATTAAATGCAAAAGTTGGATATATTTTCTTTTCTTTGTTTTAATATACAATACAAATAAAGTGATTGGTGTTTAAATATATAGCTCTTTAAGAATAGGATAGTTGAAGTCTGTTTTCTGTTGATTAGAACATTTTTTTTAAGCAGTCTTCAATCGATCGATTGTTGCTTGATTTTGACTCTATTGCAAAATCACTTTAGCTAAAGTAATTAAATATTTTTCTCACCTTTACGTAGCAATTATATTTAAACATTAATTAAGCTATAAGGCATTGATTTTTAAAGGTATGAATGAATAATAGCAGTGAATGAAAATCTATAACACAAACATAGAACTGATTTTAGCAGATGGTACACAACAATGTATCAATGTTGATATTCGTTTGGTAAATTTAGAGCTAGGAATCAATTCCAGAATTAGAAAGAGCATTTGTCTGTTAACATTAGGATTTCAAGCAGTTTACCCTCAATGCTTTTTTTTGTGTGTTGTGTTCTTTATTTTTAATAGACCGGACCCAGGCGAATCAAAGGGACCCGGCAAAAGCAGCAGCGGCAAGTGAATTTATGTTATTTCCTTGTTGTTTGCGTATCAGATAAGCTAATAAAAAATATTATAATTACGTATCTGTAGGGCAGGCAGACAGGACGCTGGCAATGCAGGTGAGCATTGAGGTGGGCATTCAGGGGACATTCAGGAGCAAGTTGGTGGGGGGGAAGTGGTACAACAGACTTTGTGTTCAGATAGTTGGCTTTGTTGCGTTACACGCGCTTTTAATGTTGTCCCTTGATGTAGCTGACTGGCTGACTTGCTGTGCCCCAGAGTCAGCAGAGAGGGGCCACCTGCCCGCCGCAGCGCCTTGGGGCATGCTGCGCTGTGTGTGTGTGTGTGTGTGTGTGTGTGTGTATGTATGTGCAGTTGAAACGAAATAAGCCATAACGACAATTTAGACTTTGAAGTGCCATTGCCATGCGAACTTATTTTAATTAGATGCGCACACATAAATGCTTAACGTGTTCGCCGCAGACCTTTTCTTTATTTTTTTTTTTAATGGGCACCAGACTCGAAGGCCTCGAAAAGACAATGCGACAACGGCATTAAAACAGGTGGGTCTCAGGTGGGCGTCAGTTATGGCGCCTGGGCATGTCGCTGTAACACACATTAACCAATGCCATGCAATGCAGCCATAATAACAACCGAGCACAAGTTTAATTAGTGCAGCCAACGAGGCCAGACCCAGCAGGCAGGCAGGCAGGCAGGCAGGCGGGCAGGCAAGGAAGCATGAAAGGAAGCCTGTGGCCAACGTTGCGTATGAGCAATGTGTGTTCGTGTGATAAAATGGCCACGCCACGTCAAGGCTATGCCTGAGTATTTGTGTGTGTGTGTGTCTGTGTGTGTGTACTTTTATAGCTGTCATCCATCTGAGAAGTAAAACTCTTATGGTCATAAAAACTCTAGAACGCATTGCGAAACGAAAAAACAATGCCAAAAAATCCCGATAGGATTCGCCCGAGCAGAAAAAAATGTCAGAGTGCTGAACTAATAATGGCACATGTCAAAAATTCGGTGGACCCGCAGGTGTTAGGGGACAGTGAGTAGTGGTGTGGTGGTGCTACGATGGTGCTGTGATGCGGTGGGGCAAGACAGTTGGCAACTTTGGTCGAATGACGAAACCCAAGTGACATTCAAAGTGATTTCGTTTTGGCAGTTTTGTGTCATTTGTTAGATTTAACCGATGCCAGCTCGCCCACACAAACACACACATAAAAGGTCGCTTTCGGTCTGGGGCGTGTTGCATTTGATCAGCTGGATGCTCCAAAGACAGATGCCGCTGAAAATTGGATGAATAGGAAAAACAGCAAGAAATAGAAAAGAGGTGATGAAGAAGGGCAAATATCGACATTTATCACTGGACAGCAAATCTCTTAATAACTACTAATTCAACATAAAGTAGTGAAAAAGAAGACATTTATATAATCTGGAACAACGCTGCTCGCAAATGTGAATTTGACGACAAACCCTTGATGTCCGCTGCATTAGCTCTGACCTTTGGCTGTGATACCTGTCACAATATTATAAAAATGAGCATAATCATACAGCGCTCAAAATGAATCTAAAAAAAACTCGGACATGGACGTGGACATAGACATGGGCATGAACATCAACATGAACAGCAAAGAGCCAGCCAACATTAAAGAAGCCGTGCTCAGTCCTCGTATCGGCTGTGCCATACGCACAAATTGCATGCCAATGTCCGTTTCAGCATATACAAAATGAAAAGTAAAGCTTTGAGAATATGCCATAAAATTTGTGCATATATAAACATATATGTAGCAGACATATTATATATAGATTTATGCAATGGACACTCTAAAAACGCAGCAGCTGGCCAAAGTCAAAGGCCAAAGCGATTCTGTTGCCAAGACAACTGCTAACTGGCAGTGCACTATGTGTGTGTGTGTGTGTGTGTGTGTGAGTCTGCGTGGTATTTCCGGTGACAATGTGCCATGATGCCAAAGCTGAATGACTAGGAAGTGAACAAGCCGGATGAAGGCGCAGTGGCCAGCATACTAAAACCCAAAAGCCGCTGAAAACATTGCATCTGTGTCCTATCTCTATCTCTCTCTCTCTTTCGCTCCTCTCTTGCTCTCCCTTTCTCTCGCAATTGGCCAATATAGTTAATACATATAAGTATGCATATGCATGTATGTGTAAGTGTTTGTGAGTGTGGGTTTCTGTGTTCTCAAAGCGATGCGAAACAGTTGCCATGTTGCAATATTTGAAATACATTTGAAAATTGCATTGCGTGGCAAAAAGGACATTTATCTCATTCGTGGTCCCTCCCTTCAGCTGGAGGACTGTCAGTTGTGCCTCCAGTATTGCGGCGGCTGACATATGATTTATAGTGATGGGACATGTGTATTATAAAGCTCATAAATTTATCGTTGCACCATGCCAGGACCTGTCGACAAAACTGACACTCGCTTCTCTCTCAATGCGAAGAAGCACTTACAAATGTTGCTCCGAAGTCCTGCACTAGTTTTTATTGGCCTAAATGTAGGCCAAATTAGCCCGCACGAATCTGCCTCATGGGTACTCTGCCTCTGCCTATGATTGGCTCTTGTCTTTACTGCCAGTCATTTGACTTGACATTAATGCGTCCAATGGCAACAAATGCAACAATAAATTCAATTAATTGCATTTTATTTCGATTACGCGAGGATGCCGCCTCACCATAAATGTCAATTGTGGTCATTGAATATTAGAGATATCGTCGGTGCGGGCAAAATTGTGGATTGGGTGGCGCACAGTGTCTGGGATGGCAGGGCGCTTAGAGACTCTTCCTCATCTAATTTTTGCTCATTAATTTCATGCAACATTTTTATGCATTGTCATAAAACTAATTTTACGATGCCAGAGCGCACATACAGAGACACTCACACAGACAGAAATACCCAAATACACATACACATATATGTCTTGCTGTTTGCCTAATTAGATTAGTTAACTGCGCATTTCGCATTCTTTGTCTGCTTTGGTTGTTAATTGTTTAGCGCGTGGATTTTTTGTTGCTTGTCATATAGCAAATCATTTCTCTTACTCGCTCTTTCCCTCTCTCTCTCTCAGTCTCTCTCTCTCTCTCTCTCTCTTTCTCTGCCGTTTTCTTTCGTTCGCTCACTATTCGACTTTAAATGCCACTTATAAGTTGAGAGCTGCGTTAACCCAAATTTGAATAGCGATTGAAATTTCATAGAGCAATTGATTTGTTGATTTTATGCGCTTTCCGCTATTCTTGGCTGAAATATCAAAATATTTCCTTATGCGATTTTATACATTTTTGAATGTATTGCGTTTACGCTTGATTTAATGGGAACAACAGCATCTGTTGTATGCAAATAATCGTGCTATGAGTTTCCCAAATGACATACAAGCGCACGATAAGCATTATTATCCAGATGACCACAGTCAAAATTGGCTCGTGGGGGGTTAGAAATGCGAATGTGCAACTAAAAATGTATATGTCTACTTAAAAACTAATCAAATTTTATCTGAAATACAACTGAAAAAATTGTGCAGAATGGAGTTTGTGATTCACTTTGGCATTTTCGGTATTAAAAATCCATCATCGAGCTAAAAGCCATTTTAAATACAACCCCTGCAATGCCACTGGCAGAAGTGCAAATAGAGAAATATTCACTGATGGCTTTGGCAGGAGCGCACACAGACACATGTACTTAAACACACTTTCACATCGTGCTATATAGCCGGCAGTGAAAGGAGTTGATTTACAATGGGCTAAAATGGTACGTTATCAGTGCGTATACTCGATTTTTATACGCACACTTAAGCAAATAACTGCAGGCATTATTTCAAAATTCGAAAATTAAAAGCAAACAACATAGAGAAGAGGTATATATGCAGGCTGGGTCATGCCAGGTGGCTATAAGAAAATAATCGTGCAGAAAGAGATGGCAGTAGAAAGCAGTAGAAAGAGAGACAGAGAGACAAAGAGAGACAAAGAGAGACGGAGAGAGACGGAGAGAGTGAGAGAAGAGCGCAAAGTTTTAATGTAAAGTGATGTGAAATGTTTTCTTTGCGAATTTACCTTCAATTTATGCATTTATGAATATGTAAGCACATTCAAGACCAAGCTCTTGGCTGTGTGAGCAGTCAAGTGGTAAACGTGAATTCAGAAATAAACACACAAAGACTCACATACACACACATACACACACACGCACTCACTAAAATACTTGCACGCACACAAGCACTTGGCAATACATTCATTAATAAAATGCTTTTGGGCCTTTGCCCATTCACATTTCCACATTTCATATCTGAGCCGTAAGGCAGCTTTTTTAAAGAAGAAACAAACCATAAATAATTTATTGTGTCATGTCTTTCAATGCTGCTTCTGAAATTGCACAAATTGCTTACCGAATGCAATCACAAATTCGGTAGAAAGCAATTTAATTGTATTTTTTTGTCAAGCAAGTGCAAATCTGGTACTTACACATGTCTCTGCCAGGCGATTATCGTACAGCCCTGCAAATCTGAATCAAAGTTAATCAATTACGAACAAAGTCACAACTTGTCAGACATCGCATATCAAACCTTTCATCCTTTCCATTGAGATCACGAAACATTTTGCATAATACCCAAAGTGATAGGAGTAACCACGTAGTATGCCTCAGCCCCATCGCTCCCCACCACCGCAGTGGTTCTCAGAGTCAATCAACAATATGTCGACATGAAAAACAATTATCGTGATAGTTTCGCTGACAATTTGAAATGTTGTCACCTATGCAAGGTGTCGGTTATTATTATTTTACTTTTATTATTTTTTGTTCCCACACCGACCGACGTCCAACGAATATTTTTTAGCTATTAAGTTGCGCATACCACATGTTTTCACGCCTGTTTATTATCGATTTATTTAACCCATTTCATTGAGACTGACAAGACTGAATGTAAAATTTAGATTTTATTTGTTGATTTTCTTGGGCTGTGCGTATAATAAACGAATTTCAGCTACCATTTCCTGACGGCAGTCAATTTATGACATTTTCTTGATAGGCAAATGGCACGCGCTAATCAATGAGACATTCTCATATTTCTACTTGCTACCGTCACAAAGAGACTATAAATGACAAACTTCCGTTACGCATCGTTTGCTTGCCGCATGCCTCCATTTCCTAATAGTCCCGTGCCACGAAACAGAAACACGATTCGTGTTGGTAAAATTAAATGCGCATTGAGACAATTGGCGAAACAATTGGTAACATTTTCTCGACTCGATGTTTTTTATGGCCGAGCAGTGATATGACGTTTTATTGGGTGAAAAGCAACTAATTTGGAATTTTATCGGCTCAACAAATGAACGACCGCAACCTAAAAAGAGCAGTCGTAATGAATACGCATTAATGTTTAATCAATTAGACAAAATGTTTGCCTGTAAATATAAACTTTAACAACTTTCTTGCAAGTATATTAGTCAATAAAATCTCTGGTTCTTCAGATTTGGCTACTGATAATGCCTAGTTTTTCTAGGCGACCTCTTAGTCTATAGTCAAGAGACAGGTGAGTATTCTAAGCCTGTTTTCATCCATGAAGTTATTGTCCCTCCCGTTGAGTATTCAAAGCCTGCTCTTTCCCATTACCTTGTTGCCATTGACTCGATACTACTGAGAAGTAAGTAAGAAGACAGACATGATAGGCATGATCGAGTTATCGTAATGCCCAAGCCATCTTCTATAGTAATAAAATAAACTATATATTATTACTACATGAATATAAATTGCTGAAGTCATTTCATCATTATTGTTGCCGAAAATAAATTAAGAATAACACAATTTACACAATGTATTATTTAATGAGGGACTTTATGAAATTGACAAAGTCATTAAAATTCTTATGTGACGAAAAAGCTGCCAAGAAAGCTGGTCTTACATTTTAGTTACTAGCTGAAATCTTTATATCTTCATATTTATTTTATTTTTTGTTGAAGTCATCGAACCACATTTATTTGGCTTAGCATGCGCATGTAAATATGAATATTTGCCATTTTATGGACGCCGAACTGAGATGGTAATGTAGGCGCCCTTTTGGGTACGTAGTACGTACTTAGCATAAATCAGCGGAAGCTTTATCATAACGTGCTCAAAACTACAACAGCCATATCTAAAAGCTCAAAGAGTACTATAACCACAACAATAACTATAACAGCAGCAGCAATGCCAACGAAATCAACAACAAGCAGTGGCCAGCAACAAAAGTGGCAATAACAATAAAAACCAAAAGTACTTTTACACGCACTTCAAATACAAATAAAGCAGTCGCCGCTGCGAGTGTATGTAAATATATGAGTGAATGTGTGGGTATGTGTGTGTGTGTGTGTGTGTGTGTGTTTCTAAGCGCGTGTGTGTGCGCATTTTTGAGTGGACGATAAATAAATTAGAAAGTTGCAAACGCGAAAAACCATATCGCTACAGTTGAATTTTCTCTTTCGAGCTATGGCGACGCACTGCGACATAATGGCGTCCACTTTGTGTTCTTATGCTTAATTTGCTTAAAAGGGTGCTGCAATGCCCTACCAAATTGCACTGTTGCCCACTGTTGCACACACACACGCAATCACAATCAGAAAATGGGGTGTGCGGAGTAGGCGCAGTCAGTGAATGCGGAGTCGTGGCGCAGAATTGAACGGGTCATAGACATGGACACGCAATGCAAATGCAAATGAGAGCGGTGTGAGTGCTGTCAGTGAGTCGACTAAGTGTATTTTACATTTCACGCACAATTTTCCATTTTGCATTGCACGCAATTTGCCGCTTAACGCACAAGTCGAACACAGTCTGTGCAACGCGCGCCAACTTAAAAGCAACCATCCCACAACCCGGGCACCGTGCTTCATACCACGACCCGCTCGAAACCACCTCCTTTTTGGCTCATAACACATGCTGAACGGCATGCAGGCGACAGCTTAGCTAACGCTAAGCAAGTCCAAGTCCTTTCCCTGCTTAGTCGCATATTACATCACTCGCAGTGAAGTTCGACGCTCTCTTTCCAGCCATGTCACGTTGTTGTTAGCATTCTCTAACTGGGTGGCATGTGGCAAAGGGCCATGCAGCATGGGGCATGCGACATGTGCGTGGGCAAATAGTTAAAATAGTTTGATGCGCACTTTTCAGCGGCTCTGACTTGGGCTTGGCCTTTGAACCCTCACTGTCTTCCATCCCCCTCTACAACCACACACACTCACACACACACACACACACACACACACACACATTTTGCCCCTACGCATTGCTCGTTGAATTGTTAATATCATTTTAGGGGGGTGTACGCATTTAAATGAGACTCACGTACGCGGACGATTTGTCACAAAATAATTTTTACGACTTTACGACTTCATTTGGCAGTGACCAAACCCCAATTCGAAAGAAACACACAGCGAAATATCGCGCATATAATTTTCATGCTTGCTGTTGTTGTTGCAACTGCCATTGGATTTGTTGTCTCTGTCGCCAACTGCGACAAAAATGCTTCGATTAAGCCCGAAACGCGCTACACACTCGACTTCGTTGCTGCTGACGACTTCCCTTGTCTGCGCGTCACTTAAGTGAAAGCTCACTTGACATTTGCTGATTGATCTATGTTGCCTGTACAAGTATTAAATACCACTTGTTTTTTATTCAAATTGGGAGCAAAACAGTTATGCAAGTGCAAAATGGAGTGGACGGTAGGAGACATCCTTAACTCGAATGTAATTTATAAATAGGTCTAGGGCCAGTTTTTTAAGGCTCATAAGAAAAAAGAAACCTTAAGTTGAGGTATTTATATAGTCACATTAAAATATATAATCTTAGTCGAAGCTGTGCTTTTACGCCTGTGGGCAAATATGACAAATATATTCCGTTCTCCAACGACAAGTTTTAATTTGTCTACTACTAGACTACTATAGTGGCAATAAATAAATCCGTTTACAATGTGAGATTGCAATAAGACCTAGTCTCCTCTTGCTATGAAATGTAGATGAATATTTCGAAAATTATACTATACACATTTTTTAATTAAAATTCGCATTAGTTCATATCAAATTTAAGATTTCGGTCTGGAGTACAAAACATTAAACAGTCGCCAAAGAAGGTCTGTCAAAAAATAAATAGCTGATTTTAAGTAGAATCAAAAGGCATAGTGAAATTGTAAAATATAATGAAATAAATATAAATATAAAACCATATATATACATATATATATATATGTATATATATATATAGGTGGCGTTCGGTTTTTTATTGATTTGTTTTGAATTGAATTGTTTTGAAAAATTCAGAGGTGAGCCCGAATCTGCGGTTACTGCGCTTGCTATACGATCATTCAAACTTCATACAAATGATGGCAGTTGCTTGTGTGCTTGTCAGTTAATTTGATGCCTGGCCTTGTGGCAGACTCAATATCATTTACAAATTGAACGCACAAGGCAATAATCGCTGGAAGCGTCGAGTCAACAGCTGCATTCCGATCTAAATCTAATTAATCGTTTTTCTGTTGCCACAGTTGCTGCTGATGTCTTACCCACTTACACACACACACACACACACACTGCGATACACCCACACACATATCAAGTACAAGCTGACAATTTCAAATTTAAATGACGTGCGAAACAAGAATTTAATTTTCTACTCGTGTTCGCAACATGAAATTCACTTTCTATTACTTCCGCGAACATGGCAACCAATGCCAATCCATGCACTTGGAGAAAAAACGTGTAACATTTAAGATCTGCATGATATGGCAGTGTTAATAGCAGGAAGATTTCAATGGTTTAAATCATACCTGCTTAATGCAGTACGCATATAAAAAATCGAATTTCATATTTTGCAAATGAGAGTAGTTTTCAAATCTTTTATCAATTTAATTTGAATTTTTTTTTTCATTTTTACTTCGAGTGTGTCGGAGACAATTCAAGTTTATTTACTTCGGAGCGCGCAGTTCATTTTTTGTTGCTATCGCGAACTGGTTACCAATCAGCCTCGTAGTCAGTGTCGTCGTATTGCAACTCACACCGCTACACATTTGGCAAAATGACAAATTTGCCGAGCATGCTGTCGCTCAAAACGGGCAGTGGGCGGACCTGGACGCAGACCGGGCGCTGCCACTGAAATTAGGGGTGCAGCAGGACGACAGCCAATGGCGCATCGCTTGGTTTTAGTTTCAGTTACCAGCCGACATTCGCCATACGCCATCCGCTATCCGCCATCCTCAATCTGCCATCCGCTATCCTCTGTGCTGACGCTGTTTGTCTGCCAAATGCGTTGCCTACTTTTAGGCTGGCATAATGAAATTCCAACTTTTGACTTATTGGCGACAACGACGACGTCGACAACGACAACGCCGAGGACAACGACAAGTTCAGTACCAGTTTACCAGCTAGCAACGTCACGTGTCATTGTCCTTGTTATTGTAGTTGTTGTTGCTGTTGTGGTTTGCTCTTGCAGGCGACGCAGCGGCGCTTGCGCCTTTGTCACATTTCTTACGAAGCATAAATTACTATTCGCATTTTCCAACAGAGAAGAGAGAACAGCACTTGGAATAACATGAAATTAAAGTCAATTGAAAAATATGCCAGCAAATTTAATTTCACTTTAGACTTAATATCAAATATTTGATCTTAATTCGTGCATACAAATTGAATTAAATATTATATATTTTCGGTGAGTAGATTTGTTCGTCGTCAGATGTTGAACAAAACACAATTAAACAGCACAGCAATGAACTTATAATGAACTATCCAACTGAGTAGACTTAAATCTTGTCCATTTATTATCCATTTATGATATGAACACACACATAAATAATTTATACTTTTATTGAGTTGGTCTTGGACTAGAATTTAAATTGTTTTGAGTTATGTTTTAAACGCAGTAATTCGGAAAATGTTGTTTGGAAAAATCAAAGGAAATTGCTGCAAATTATTGTATTCAAACTATTAAAAACATAACGAATAAATGCAGTGAATGGAATCCCTTTGAATTGAGAAACTAGCCAAATACAAATATTTGAAACAAAAAAGACTTCACATGCTCTGGTTGATTGTTAATTGAGCGAATATTCTCAAACAAAGCGGAGGCTTACAATTTATGTTTTTATTATGAATGCCATATTATTATTTATTTCTTAGCAATATTAGTCTGTTTCTTTTGGTTGTTACATTTCACGAATACGTGGCACATTCTCTTAGTTATGGGAATCTGTGTGTATATATATTGGTATTGAACGAGTTAACTGACAGTTTCTTAGAAATATTTTAAACAAACTATTAAATTCCTTTATGGTTACAATTCACAAACGATTTGCATTTGCTTCTCCTCTTTCTCTTTATGAGCCTTTTTTGTGATTGTATTGAAAGTGCAGTGAATATTAAGTCCGCGTTAAATAAGTATGCACTGCGAAATATGCATTTTTTTTGTTGTGGTATTGGTTATCTGCAGGCGCAGGAAATTGCTCAATTTGCAAGATGCTTTCATACCGCAATAAGTTGAGCGGAATGTCTTTAGTATTTTTGTTTTATTGCTTTTGTCTGAAGCTGTTAAATGCATGACAGGATTCACGCCCCAATGGGCATGTCCTTTTGATGGCAGCACTCGCACCTTTAAAGCAATATCCGCTGGGCTTTCACTGCCCCAATGAAAATTAATTTTCATTTTAATTGACTTTTACAGTGTACGCAAAAAGTGAGAATTTTTAGTGTTTGCTTGAGGCGAGCTGCGTGGGATTGTCAATATTTGCATGCTATACATTAATTACACAAAAATACGCACACATACATACACAAAGGCACACAGACAGGCATATTTAAGCAAGGGCATTAGGCACAACAATGGCCAATTTCCTGGCCAGTTTCATGGAACACGCCGTGGGCGAAATAACCAAACTGAGCAGCTTATTAGCTGGCCAGGTCAGCACGCGAGTGGCAGGTCAAAACCAAGTGCCGCAGTAAGGGCTGGCAATCAAAATTATCCAACCCCCTACACCCACCGAATGGCTGGCTAACTGGCCAAAGCCATCGAACTTTTACGCATTGTTTATGTTAACAAAATGTAAATAAATGTTCCGTACAAACGATGTTGACGATGACGAAAACAAAGGGCAATTAAATTTCTGGCCAAAATAAAGGCGGCGGCGCACGCAAGTCGTTGGGGACTTGGGACAACAACAGGTGTTCAGGTTTGCCAAGCAAAAGAAACGAAAACAACAACGTCGACAATGACTTGAATGAAAACGAAATAAATCAAATCATGGGCAGACAAACGGAGCATAACAAAATACATACACACACACACACATACAGAGAGAATTTGAACTGGCCCTTGTCCATTGCATATCGAACAGTTTTATTGAAGTGGCCACCATTTACGCAGCCAATTCGTCGTCGCCTTTGTCGTCGCCGTTTGTTTAAGTGGCTCGCGTGTTAATTGTCGGGGAATGTGCCTGCCACGGCGATAATATTGGACAGCCAACGATCCAGCTGAGCAGCTCCTTAGTCGCAGCAGGACGACGCCTGACGTGCTCGCTGACAATTCAAAGTTAACGGCCAAATTGTAGCAAAAGTAACGCGTAATAAACTAGAACGCATAAACAATAGAAACTACTCAGAAAAAAAATACAATAACTCTAAGCTCGATTTGAGAGATACTCTGTTCACGACTTGTGTAGGTAACTTAGCATATCTGGTCCAAGTAATCGCCTCATCTAATTCTAATATTCTTTAAATCAAGCTGCATGCGACTGTTGTGATCTCTTTTCAATAATTTGCAACTCCCAAATATATATATTTATTTTATTTTTGGTCTATCAGACACTCTTTCATATGCGTGTAGGGTAAAATGGAAAATTGTATGGCAAGTCAGATATAGACACGAAGCTTGAGACTTGAGCAAAATTTGAAGGGGGTACAATAATTGGGCGTAGTAGCAATATTGGGCTGTTGAATACGTCAACGGCGGCTGATCTGTGGTTCAAAGTGTATTTTTAGCAGCACTCCTCGAAAGTGTGTGTATGTATTTGTGTGTGTGACTCTTGATTGAACTTGTAAGTCATCTAAATGCTTGCGGGTGCCCCTGGTCAACAGACAACAAATGTACAATCTTACCCGTAACGACCATTAAATGCTGCCTTCTGCCATTAAAGTCACATCCGTTTATTTTTTATCACTTTTAATTGCATTTTTTCTCTATTCTGTTTCGCGTGCTGTTGTTGTTGTTGTTGTCTTTTTTGTGGCTGACTCATTTGTCGCCGTGTGCTTGTTTGCTCGTTTATTTTATTTAGCAATTTATTTCACACGTTGCCGCAAAAGCATGCCACCACACTGTGAAGTGTGCCTACGTATTTGCACAGCGCTGTGAGTTTTTATATATGTGTGTGTGTGTGTGTGTGTATGTGTATCTACTGACTGTTTTTAATTTTAGGCTATTATGAGCTGTCCCCTTGCCCGCTGACCGGTGCCCGGACTTTCGGTATGTTGTCGTCTGGGCTAAAATTATGGCTACACATATAAATTGTCAAGCGGTCATTCGTCTTGTAGAATAAATGTTGCAATTTGTTGGCTTTTGCGTTGGGCGCCCGCGAGCCCTCCAAAAAGATGGCGTCCAAGATAGTCAGCCCTTGTTCAGCATCCGCTGCGCACAAAAGTATGCTACATTTTTGCGTATCACTTCCGAAACAAGCGCTTGGTTGGTTTGCTGCTTTGTTTCTACAGCGCCGGCGTGCACCTTCACTGACCACTGGCCGGACAACATGAGTATAACTGGAGCTGGTAGTGCCATAAATTCTATAGCAATGCATGCGACTCCATGTGCCAGTCGAGACACAAATAACTCACAGTCTGCTGTGCGCCTCGCCTTTTATTAGTAGTAGTAGTTGGGCAGAATAGAAGCAGAGCAATGGGAACCTCCGCTGACCACTGGCGGCATATATTTGCGCACAATTAATTATTATAAATGTCGTAGTACCCACCCGGACTCGGACCCAGACCCGGATACGGATACGGACCCGGGCACAAACAAAGCCACACAAAACGTTCTCCGCTTGCAAGCCAGCGAAATTGTTTATGAAAATTTATGATTACAATATTTGTCGTCGTACTGCATCTTCCACATACCCTACCCCGCTTTCGCTCCCCCTGTCTCATCTTTAGTATGGTATTTCAGTTTTATTTATCTGAGTTGACGCTTTGCTATTGCATTCCATGGTTGCAACTGCAACGCGTTTAGTCTTTAAGTTGACCAGGTGCTATTCCTGAGCATTTTTTACCTCCAACAACCAATTTTAACTATTGCCTTTCAATAGGTATTCATATATATATATATACATATATATATTTATATGTATACTCTCCCTCTCTCTACTTTATTTATTTATTCACAGATGCGTAGCCTCACGTATGTGTTTGCCTCTGTATTGATACTTTGTTTGCAATTGATTTCACATGACTTCCTTTATGGTTATTCAAAAAAAAAAACTTTTTAATGCCTTCGAGAATAAACACACACACATTCACACACTTCTAACTGCGACCTCTTACACACAACTTGAACGCGAAAAAAGTTCATTCATTCATTCATTCGTTCATTGATTATATTGGTTGCCTTTTCATTTATTTTCATATTTATTTGGTTCGCTTTCGATTCTTGTATCTTGTTGGCTTATATTTGCTGAAATGATCTTTTATTTATTTGTTCAATGCCTTTCGATTTGTTTGCCTTGTTATGGATATGTTTAGACTGTTACGAAGTTTGTTTTTCATTGGTATTGAAAAATACAACAGGTATATAACATAATATCATTCCTTAATTTCTTTTCTTATTATTATTATTGATGTACAGACCGAGCACTACAACCTGCTGGGTTTGTTGTGCTTCTTCCTTGGAAATGAATTGGATTCCTTGATCAATCTCATGATGTACGGAATGAGTAGTTTTTGGGATCTCATTTCACTCATATGTAGGGTGCTTCCCTAACTGAAGGACTCTCAGTCGGCTTATTATCGAACAATCTTCCAGAATGTGTGCTGGAGTCTCTCATCTGCCCGCAGCTATCAGATAGTTCTTTAGATAACAGCTGATTGAAATCGGTTATGTAATTGCTATTGTAAGCAGTTATGCAAGCAATTTCCACTTATCCATCATTACACTTTCACATACCTGTGAAGGTTCACTCATTATATTTGGCTCTGTAGACTGCATTTACAGCTGGTCCATTATTTCCACATTCATCATTTTGGCATTTTTCGCTTGAGCGCCACTTTAGACGCCTTGTCCACCTTGCGCACACCATTGCATGGCCTGCTGCGGGTTCGTTATCAAATTCCATGCAGCTAATTATGCGCTAAGTAGACACACATAGCATAAGAGCAACAACAATAGCAGCGTGACGGGACACAGTGGAGAGCGGATAATTTATGGCCGCGATTGCAGCCAAAAATCCTTTGTCGAAAAGTTGCAAATACCTGGAACTTAATGTTGGACTTTGAACTGGCTAGCGACTCTACGCCCCAACCAAAATATGATAAATGTTGTGCGGAAGTTGGCGGCTGACACAGTACCACGCCCATGCCAACGCCCACACCCACGCCCGTATGGCCTTTGAGCCATATTCCACAGCCTCTCCGCTACTCCTGCCGCACTCGCTGCCACAGCCACAACAAGGTACGCAGAGGCCGTCAATTTGCGAATATGCGCGCCATCGAAATTCCCATAGACATAAGCATTGGCATTGCGAGAAGTAGTTGCATTCCTATCTGGGTTGGCCAGTTGCATTGTGTGTGTGCCTCCATTATGAGCAGCCGTTTTGGGGCATTATCTGGCCTTAGTGCCGGGGCGTGCTGCATTAGAGACAGCAGATAAACACAGCCAAATGCTGGGAAAGTCATTGCTTATTTGTCATACACATTGTTTAGGTGTGTTCTTGTGTGTGTGTGAAGTGTTGTATTTAAAGTGGGGATTGCTTGAGGTGCATGGTGCGTATGCGTAATGTGGTGTTGTTATTCGCTGCACAAAGGGAAATTGAATTAAAACTCAAAGCGAAAACGCAAATTGCAGCCTATTTGCCATTTTGCACTTTCCATTTTGCAATGTCAGCTGGCGTACGAGAAGTCGGCTCGAAATTAACGACAGTCATAACTTTTTGAACGCGACATTTTAGTTTTGGGCTGCTCGGCGTTTCACACGCTGCCAAAACGTTTCCGCTTCCGCTGGCAGTCATAACTTTTTGCCGCTACCATTACTTTTTTTGCTATCTTTTTTTTTTTTTGCAAAGTTACGAGCATGCCACTAACTGTGACACACTGCGAGGCAGGCAGCAAAAGCAACTTTGCCGACTTCAGTTAGTGTAACTTTCGCTGCCATTTGAACCTTGCAGACACCAGCGGACATCACTGCCAGCAGTAAAGGTAAATAAGATGGCAGCATGCAGCAACACCTACGTATCATGCGGCCACTCGTATTGCCTGCGTCACCATTTAATTCGGTTGCGTGTGGCTGGTGCACGCAATCCAATTTTTATTGTTGCCCTAAGGCCAACCCATTTCAAAACTGTGCCCAATGCGCATCACAGTGTGAAAAGCTCATCTGTGGACTTATTTATGAACTGATGCTGTCCATTGATACCTATGTTGATCCACATTCAAGTACTCAAACAAGTTACTAACCCAATCGAAAATTTCATAGGCATCATGCCTATATCAGATATGAAAACCTAAATAAGTCTTAGTCTTAAAAACTGTTAAAGTTACATTGCTGCCTGAGAGCAAGCCCATTTTCAAATTATATCCAATACTCATCAAACTGTGGAGAACACATCGGCTGACTCATTTATATACTGATGCATATTGATACCTAAGTTGAACTTGTAACTCCTTTTCAGCTTCTGTTTCATTCCAAAATTCCCATGACACCGTTTATGCCAACTTAAATATCCTTTTTGACTGTTGACATAAATTCAACATAAGTTTTTAAGACTCAAACAAAATAGTTAACTCGGAGTTAAATTAAAGTAATTTTATCCGTACAAATAAGTTAAAAAATTTAAATTTGTATTACACTAAATTTTTATAATTTTGTCCAACTTTGAACTAAGCCTGAAGGATATTAAATGAAAATGAAAAAGCTTTCAAAAGGCAGTAATATTTATTTGTTATTCATTCCTAATAATTTGGATCAAAAACAGCTTTTGAAAACACCCTAAAAAAATGCCCACCCCCTACAAATACTTACATTAGCTAATTGAGATATAAAAAACATAAATTTCTGACAAATTAATGAGTTATATATATATATATATATATATATATATATATTTCCCTCAGTTTTAATTATTATTTGTATCTTTCAAAATGTCTGAAATTTCTTATTTTCACGCTTTAGCCATTTGACTTGACACATTTTAAAAATCATATTGCATATTATACGAACTAAGATGGAAAATTGCGTCTTGTTTCAGGGTCGTTTGCTGTCATTCTACACTCATCTCCCCTGCTCTCCACTGCTCTGGTTTCCCTGGTGCTTAAGTTTTGAAACCACGCACAAAATATGCACTTAGCACGAACCTTTTGCTTATTACGCTGACAACATTTGCGATTAGAGATGGGCGAGTTTGACCCATGAGTGGCACAACACTGGAGTTGCTAATACCATATCTTTTGGAGCTTTTTGAGCAAAGTAGTGTTGTGTTCGTGTCACGAAGTCACACTTGAAATTCACACATCTTTAGTATCGATGTCCTCGGTTTCTGTTCGTCTGGTTCTCGAACTCATTTGGCATTCTTTTTTTCTAATTACTTTAGGGATTAATTTAAAGAAGCAAACGAAGTACACACACACAAACACATTTATATCTGGGTATTTACATACATATTCTTCACTTTTAATTTCAATTACTTTTATTACATCCAGTAAATGCGTTCAAATGAAGCAAAAAAAAAGGTTATATATTTATACTTATAGGTATAGACAAGCAAATACATATACATATATTTATATTTACGTATATACAAATACATATATATATTTTATATACATATTCATACTTGATCACACGCACGTATATATTAACCACATGCTCTGGAGGAAACCTGAGCGCAAAAAAAGTTTACTTATTAATTTTCATAAGAGTAATTTTGTGTATTTTATGTTTGGTTTGTGCCTGAGTGTTGCTGCTGTTGCTGTTGGAGTCGGTGACTGGATCCAGTGCTAGGGCGCAAATATAAGTACGAAAAAATAAATAAAATAAAATGAAATAAAAGCCGAGCCAAGCCAAGCCACAGCCACAGCTACAGTGGCAACAACAAATGGCAGCTCATGAGCGTGGCGGGGCAACGTTAAACGGTTAAGGACATGCAAAAAAGGGCGCGCTCTGATGAGTTGATGAAGTGTTCAACGCCTGGTTGGACCCCAAACCCCCAACAAACCCCGCCCGAGCGGGGTGGGGAGAAGGCTTAAGGGTTTGAGCTGGGTGCGATCCTGAACTTTGGGGCTGCCCGCAGCGCAAATAAAAAGTCAGGTTTTTAACTAAATGACTTTTTGTTGTTGTGCACACGCATTGCTACACATAAACGCACTCAGTGTGACAACAACACCAACAACAGCTACAACAAAAACAACATTGCCACACACAAATACTGTACATATGCATGCATGTCGTCGTGTATCGTAATTATTTTGATGGAGGCAGCCTTTTTCTACAGAAAAATCATACTTACATACATATACATATACGTATATGCATATGTGAGCATGTGTGTGTGTGTGTGTGTGTGTGTGTGTGTGTGTACATAGGTGCCCAAATGCGTGGCAGCGTTAAGTAAAATTGCTAGGACCTCACCTTTATTTTTTTGTTTTGTGTTTTTGGTGTCTCTGTTTACCTTTTTTGCTCTCCAGTGTGGTCGACTGCGGCAGTTGGGTTGTTGTCT
Source organism: Drosophila picticornis (assembly GCA_035043845.1). Lineage (NCBI taxonomy): Eukaryota > Metazoa > Arthropoda > Insecta > Diptera > Drosophilidae > Drosophila > Drosophila picticornis. The sequence goes on from JAWNMR010000362.1 coordinate 2,436,384, forward strand.
CGTTGATTATGCGCTGATAACAAATTATTCACTTGGGAGCAGGCTTCAACCAATACAAACGCAAACATGGCTCACAGCACGCAAAACACATGTGTTTTCTTGTGTATGTGTGTGACTGGCTTACATGAAAGCATTAGATGTAACTGGGGGCGTGAGCGCACACACGCCTCCAGTCAATTTCCGTTTGGGGTCTTGGGGTCTGCGTGTCCAAAATTAATGAAAAGCCGCCGACGCTAAAGTAATGCCGCGACGCCGGCTTTTTGCCTATTTGCTGTGTCACCTGCATTTTTTGTATGTGCTTTATTATTCGAGATTACAATCGCTAAGCAGCCACTGACATTACACAAAATATTACGCATACGCAACGGGGTCACACTGCTAAGTACAAGCATTTGGGACCATTTTGTCCAGAGCTCCAGTGTGCCACAAAATCGATGAATCGATTACAAAAATACTCATGTATATTCACAATATGTACACTTACTAATTAAATCAACCAAATATGCTCTCGGGCCGCCAGCTTTGTAAGTTTGTCTATGGCTATTGTAATTTGAGAGGCGTTTATTTATAGGTTTACGCACTTTGCTATTATGAAAACTCAATAGGAACAACATATACCATTTGTTAAACTAAGCTTTTAGTAGTAGTATACTTATGAACATCATTAGTTCAGGCAGACAGATCGATATCATTGAGGTGTAGAGTTTAGTACTTCAATTGTGTATTTTACTTTTAACATATGTTGTTATTAGTTGTCTGCCATGCCAGAAGTCACAAGTCCCATTACAAATTTTGGGATTGGATTGGTATATATCTCTTTTCTGAACTCCTCTCATTAGTAATCTTCTGAGATTATCTTTCTTGAATGCTGAATAATCTTAAATACAAATCTATAGTTAGTTTTGCCTTCTGAGATCCGTAACAAACTTGGCCAAATCTTTGCTGGTACGGTGCATCTAGGACCCATACAATCAAAGCGTAAAGTTAATCGTTAAATATTTCAATGTTATGATAGAAACGAAACAATCGGTCAGGGTTTGTGACTAGAAATTATAAGTTAGCTATTGGCGTTCCACTTAATCCAGGAATTTATGACACCCACGTATGTGCACATGGCGGGAGGTGGCAAGTCCCTTGACACTGCTGCCAAATCTCCAGCAACAACCGACGTCAAACACTTCAAACCATCAACCATCAGCGGTCCAACAGAATCGCTTTGGCAGAAATTGGCCTTACAGGTGGCAGCTTGTCTGACCCTCTTCTATTTCCAAGTTGTTTTAATGACTCTGCAAATTAAAATGAGCAAGGAAACGTTTTAGGCATGCTAAATATATAAAATAAGTATTTCTGATGATACGCAATGAATTAGTTTGATGTTTCAGACAGATGACAGCAGAAGTAACCCTTTCAAAATGATCGAAAATGTTTAACTCACAGATATGAAAGAATGAAAAGCTGCAACTAGTCACATTGAACTTATGACCGACATGGAAATAAAAACCATAATATTTGCTCCCTAACTGTTATCCTATATAAAATAACTTAAACTAAGATCAAAAGTAATGTTTACAATTATTACGTTAGTTTCTAGTCGCTGGAAAATTCGCACCTAGATCTCAAAGGGTTAAAGCTGCCATTTGAGCAGGTGAGTTTTTGAAATAGATTGTTTTGTTCAAACTTTATTCTGATCGACTTAATGGAATCGCTTAAGATTTGCCTTGGAGTGTCGCCAAAGGACAACAATTATGCGAAGGTTTGTTAACTTTATTACTGAGTCTCTGGGGAACAGGTAAGGCGCGACTCATTTGTGTTTTATCTATCGGTCGGAGCCCTTGCGACACGTTGCAATAACATGAAACTAACAATTCTGAGATCAAATGCAAGCGGAAATAAATAGCACAACTTCCGGTGAGCCAATAAAAATAAAAATAAAAGAGGACACAACTGGCCAAACGCACCCCAGAGGCCAGACGAGCCGCCCGGAGCCTTGGACGCCTGACTGTAGATGTTCCTCCAAAATTCTCACTTTTGCTCATCCTGCTTTATTATGCGAAACAAGCGAAGGAACAAACAAGAGGCACGCCAGCAAATTTGTGTTTAAAAATAATAACAACAATACATACAACATTCACAAGCAACAGCAACACCAACAGTAACAACAACTACAGTAGAAAACAACTGCCGACAAGAGTCGAGGGTAAGGATGTCTTGAGCTGTGCTGTGCTGTGCTTCTGGGCAGCTGCGACAGTTGGCCGAGAGTCGTTTGGTCCTGGAACGAGTCACCATTTATCTTAATCTACCTTTTAACTTATCTCGTTGTTGGATTTGAACTTCTTCCATTTGCTTTCTTTTGCCTGATTCGGTTCGTCTCTCTCGTCTCTCGTCTCCTTGTCCTCGCTGTTTCTTCGCTTTTTCTCTATTGTTGCAACAAAAATCAATTAATTATTTATCACTTAAACTCTCCGCCACTTGTCATTATGTCATTGTTTACTCATTGCCCCAGAGGGGAAAACGACGACGGCAGCAAGCGAACATTTTCTCTGCTTTCAACTTTATCAATACTCAATTGAGATGGCGATGGCGATGGCGATGGCGATGGTTCTTGGGTTTGGTCCTGGGACACCAGTATTAGCTGACCCCATTGATGTTTGGGCGCTTAACTTTGCGCCGGCAGTTTGTCTCGACAGGCCTTAGGGCGTGCGGGACGAAGTAGCAGATGGGATAAATGAAGGGTGCACCCTCCCATTGTCAATGCGATGCCTTCAAGACAGTCAGGCAGCTAGCCGTTATTCTTTCTATTTTATTTAACTTAATACTTATGTTGGCATTTTATTTTATTTTTTTCTTTCCGGCCACCTTCAACGACATCGATGTCGTCGCTGTGGCCTCTTGCAACAATCGAAATCCCCAATTGACAAAAAGAAAACCAATTTAGTAGACAACGACAACGCGTCGTGGCTAGACGAAGGGCCAGGGCGAGGCAAGAGTCCCTTCGAGTCTTGTGTCTCTCCGTTGCAAGCATACGTTGTGATAAATTCATCAGGTGAATGCCAAAGCATTGAGCAAATATGCGCCACTCGACTCCTACACCGCCAAGCGCCTAACCCCCATCTAGTAGCACGCCCCAAAACAAATCCAGCTGCTTGATGCGGCTTGTTGTGTCGCCGCATCAAACGACAATTGAATTTGCCATGTTGAAAACTTGGACGGCCGCCGCAATATAGACAGATAGCTTGTTGCTTTTGGCCAACGTATGTTGGCCATGACTAGAAAAATGTAGCTTGGAACATCTGCTTCGCATTCCAGTTGGCCAGTTGTCGTCAGCTGTATTTATTTAGCCGTGTTTGCCATCGGCATGCTTTCAATTAATGTCAATTTGTTTTTAAGTAAGCTATCGATGCCAACTTGGAAACGACTGCATAGGCCCCCATTCACTGGACAAAGAGGGGGGGAAAAGAAAGTTGTTTCGAGACAGGTGGAAGGGGTGGGAAGCCGGTGTCAGGGCTCCTAGCTGACAAAACGCATCAAATGAAATGAGAACGTATGGGCAAGCAATTTGTTTATATTTGGATCAACTATCTAATAAACCCCCGAAATGAAGCCCAGAACGCTCAATGCTAGCCCCCTAACTGGGTCAGGTGATCAACCTGACGACAGCTGATGTGTGTGGATATAAACTTAATGTTAATGTCTTGTCCTCGTCGTCGTCGTCGTCGTTGGTTCCACGTCTAATAGAAGGCTAGCAGAAATGTTTTCCATTATGTTAGAATGCAATAAATTACCTGTAAAGGCAACGACAAAAACCACACACACACTGATAAACACAAAACGCATGCGAGGGGGACAGGACGGGGGACAGGCATTGGATTTGAGTGTGCCAACAGCTGAAGTGGGGCCGGGGTTGGGGTTGGGGTTGGGGCTCGGGCTGGGGCTGGGGCTGGGCACATGTATATGCACGCACATTAATTTACTTTTGTTGTCACTTTGCCAGTGGGCCACATTTGAAGTGCGCTGCCGGCAGGAATATAAAACAAATACAAATGACAAAGCAGAGGCAATGACAGACTATGTATGTGTGTGTGTGTATGTATGTGTGTGTGTGTATTTGTGTCTGTGTGTGTGTGTGGCTAAAAAGTAAGAGGGGTCGGCGAGCCAAATATAAAAGGCATGGGACTAGGTTCAGTTGGACAAGCAGGACAGGAGACAGCCTGAGCTATACTCAACTCGCACTGCTAGCTGCCAGTTTGATATGTAAATGCGTTTCGCACACATTTCGGGGCCGAGTGTAATGGAATTGTATGACATTACTTTTAATTAAAAGTGCTCGACATTTGGCCAGCAACTTGAGTGTCGAGCCAACAGTAGGCACTTCTTCCCCCTCCCATTCTTGATTACCCTTTTATTTTTTTATTTTTATTTTTATTATTATTATATATTTTTTTTGGTATACAGCCGCAGGTGTGAAATGCTTTTTCCTTGCTTGGCCTTACAGTGCACAAATTTAACACACTCACACACACTCACACACACACACACACAGACGAACGCAATCGTTTATCAGTTGTATTAAATCAAATGACAGTAGAGAAAATCACAAACAATTCAATTCCACACTTGACAGCAAACAATCAACAAAAGTACAAGTGCAAGCTGCTACGATCTCCTCATACAATTCCGCTGTCAATCCAAGTACAATGGCTATAAGTTCAAGACAACGACAGACCCTGCACATTTATGCCATCATTTGTACGGCTATGCTGTTATATTAAGTGTATTTGATACCTTTGGTAGACAGTAGGTCTTTTAATGAAGTCGGAGGAGTTATCAATCGTGCCTTTAGATTTTGTTTAAGCGAGTGATTTTCTGTGGTATTTCAAGCTTTAATACTAAACATCTTCTCTTTGCTGATCCATCTCAACGAAGTCGAATTTATTAATTTCAACTAAGGCAAATAAGGAATTTTAATGTTGCAAGCATAAATGAAAATTTCTGTGTGCGTAGGAAATAATCACTAAACTTAGAAATCAAAAAAATAAACTAATGAATACTTACATTGACTACATTTTCTGAAGACATAGTTTTCCAGTCACCATCCACCTATTTGATATGTGCTTCATTGTAAAATATTTGATAAACCCAATTGTAATAATTACAGGGTATGTAGACCGAGTGCTTGTATGTGCTGTATCTCATCATTGAATGACCGTTCTGCTTTATTGGATTAAAAATAATAGTGCTCAAGTTTCGTTGTTGGAAAAGGAATTCTTTGTGTGTTATAAATCAAAATTGTAAAGCATTGTTATAAATTGGAATTGTGATACTTATTTTGCAATATAGTTACTCTGATGGATTTTTAAATTACAATCTACGTATTGATTTTTCTTTAATTGAACAACAAGAACCTTATAGAATCAAAAGTTAAATGTCTTGCAATTGAAGGCCATTTAACAACAGCCATTTTTCTCAAAGTTACCTTGATACCGCCAATTTTTCACTTAGTTTTGAAGTTATCTACAGATTTCGCGTTTTATGAAATTCAAAAAAAAAAAAAAAAAACACCACCACCCCGTTCCAAGCCCCAATGGGAACTTTATGAGCTGCGCGTAAAATGGCAAACAAGTAAAAAACCGAAATTGCAAATAATGCGAATCACGTGGCGCATTTGTAGCCGGAGCTCTGACCCCTTTTGCACTGAAACCACAACTGAACAACAACAGCAACAACAACAAACACTAAATGAGGAAAACCCCGCATACGCCCCCTCCTCGTATCGCACAATCAACCATTACCGAGCGCGATTCGAGTCGAGTGTTTCGATTTGCAGGCAAATCATAAAAACAAATGTATAAAATCAAATGGAAAATCAATGAAGCCAACCATCAACTGTATCAATGCCATCGCCCGCGGTTTGTATAAATTGCTTTATTGCCTAAATAATACAAAAGAGTTTGCATGGAAAACCCTGCCTTGCATCGCCTGCCTGCCCTAGCAGCCCCTTCAAATTTAATTTAAAATATATATATATATATATATAAATATGTATCACATTCATATTTTTGGCAACTTAATGCAAGAATAACATCAAGCGACGAGAACAAAAAGAAAGACAACATGCATCAGGCACCCTCCCTCAGCATCTTCAGCTACAGCAACACTTAGCTGGCAGTGCTGCCCATAGTATGTGAACAGAGCGGGGGGTGGCTGTGGTAGGCATGTACACAATGGCTTCTTTGCATTCGACCGCCGAACCCAAAATAATTAAAAGTATTTGGCGTCTGTAAAGTAATTTTTAATTAAGTTGAAGTGCGCTGAAGTGGCGCGGCTGATGGGTTTTTTTTAAAGGCTGGTGGCTCAATGGCTGGCTGGTTGGTGGTGCGGCTGCTGGTTGCTTATTACCGTGCATAAACATAAACAATTTTAGAAATTAAATGATAATTTCGGAATATTTACATAATTTTATGCATTATCCCCAAAGGCTGGTCCAAAAAGGCAGCCACCCATCCAACCACCAGCACCACTTAGAAAATGGACCAGCAGCGAATCGTTTTAAGTATTTTCGTAGGTTTTTCATTTTTCGCGCTCTACCAAATTAAGATACAAGCAATGGACTGGTTTGGTATATATATGTTTACTATACAAATATATATATATGTGTGTGTATATAGATATATATATATATCTATTTACCTTACGAAATTTCATTCACTTTACCGTTAATCTCAATCTCAACGATTGCTATCGCCTGGCCCCAAATTGATTTTAGTTTCATTTGCGCTTCCTGCTGTTCATTTTCGGCATCCTCATTGCATTTGGCAACTCGCGCAGTGCCGCCGCATAAATATTTATGACGAGGCCGCATTGGAGAGGGGGCGTGGCGTTAAATAGCGGCTGGTAACTCTACCAGGCAGCCCAGCACAACTCTTGCTCTAGTTTGGATGTCAGCCAAATGCAATGAAATTCTGTTTGAGCATTTGCAATGTGCCCGTTTCACATTTTTTTTTTTTTTATCCACTTCTGAGTGAATCTTCATTTTGCGCGTCGATTTTTTTTCCTTTTTTAGAGCTTAAAGTTTTAATTAAGTGCAAATTATAAAAGTGTAAATTTGTCTGCCAAAAAAAAGAGGAGAAAAAAGCACAATGCATTCTACCAATTTGAAGGGAGCAAACGATGAGAATTGTTAGATATACTTAAACACAATAATAGACTATGCCCAAGTAGCTATCACTTTACTTCTAAATAAATCCAATAGCAGATCACATGGGGTGTGTTCGTTATGGCAGCATAGACATACTTTTGTCACCTTTGCTTATTGTTGCCAGGCAATTATTGAAACACATTTGACGTGCTTCTTACAAATGTTGGGGGTTGGGTTGTTACAACAGCCACATGGAGTTGAAATCCGCCCAACCCAGTGCTCGATGCCTAATGTGAGCTGCTAATGAGCAGGACTGGTAGACAGACAACAACACAGACATACAAGCCTTAATGAAATGAAGAAGTTATGAAACGTGAATAGGGGTATGGGAAATAATGGGAGAAAAAAAGGGGTAGAGTCGTTGTTTCGAAACTTTGCATATGAATGAATATAAAAGGGGGCCGAGGAGGCCGAGGGGGCGTGACGGCATAAAGAAAACATTAATATGCTGCATAATTATGCGATAACCATGGCATGTGGTTCCCCACTTTGCTTCACTCTTTTGAGTTTGAGCTGCAGAGAACATCATAACTGAACATCATAATATAATGCTACATAACGTTAACGCTAATGATGCCAGCAAAAGCGGAGCCATAACCAACAACAGCCAGCCAACAACTACAAAAGCAACAACAACAACAGCATCAAAGGTGCGTGTGTGTGTGTGCCAGGTGTGTAGGGCTATGTGTGTGTGTGTGTGTGTGCGTGCTTGTAAGTATTGGGTGTTACATGCTGCAAAGTACTCCCCAAAGTGCCCCTAAATGCAAGAAATGACAGTCATTTCATATTTGTTGTACTCTGCGGACTGCGCTCTCTCATTGCTGTTGTAGTTGTTGTTGGTATTGTTGGTGTTGCTGCTGCTGCTCAGGATACGCACACAAGTACATAGCGTGTCATAAAATTAAATACTTCACTAGAGAATTAAATGCAGTAAAAAGTGGGCGTGGCCTCGCACACAGCTCATGGCAAACAAGCAGCACACACCTACATCAGTTAATACAAAATGAGAACTGTCCAAGGCAAATAGTTATAATCGGTAGGGGAGCAGACGGTGAGGGGGGATGGGAATGCCTGGGCGTTGCTTTCTCTCACAACTGGTAAATGAAGCTAATAATAACAAGTTTAAAGCTAAACGTGTTTTCATTACTATGAACATAAAAGATTCGTCTCATTGCCCCCTGACGCGTTGACCAACTTGTTGTTTCTTTTAGCTCCAATTCAGATAGATTTACTGATGTTGCTTTAAAACGGGTTTGATACAAATATACGCATCCGCAATAAACACATAACTTTAAGCAGCTGACGCACATTAAGCTGACTCACGAATGCTTGAACCGTATTGACAGCTACTTTTTCGCCCGCTCGGCCCAGCCACATAAAAGGTTGGCTCAGGCAACCGTCCATAAAATATTGTGAAGGTGCATTAAGGAACCTGGCTTTCAGCTGACTTACGCAGCTGTTAAATAACTCTTCGCAAGAGAGCTGACCGCAATTCCAACTGTTGGCATACTGATGGGTCAAAGTATCTGTCAAAACGACTGCCAACGGACTTAACTATTAGTGTCTTGAATGACCACCAGGCTTGATTTGATGCCAACCACTTAGGTGCTCCCAGAAAACGGACTTTTGCTCAGATTTTCAATATCTAAGTTACTCATATTCTGTATTAAGTTGGGAACGGACGGTTGCAAGATTGATAGTCACTATATAAATTGAACCGAATTAAGTTTACAAGCTACATAGTAAAAATATCGTTTTGATAAATTGTTAAGAAAAAAACACGTTTCTTCTAATCGATGATATGCAATGCAGTCACAAATTAAGTTACTCCGGTATATTAAATAACTCTTTCCTATAGTTTTACTGGACACCTGTGAAACAATTACATTGGGTGTTTCTAAAGCTTTTGAGATATTTATCAGTTAAATAAATAAAAATTATACTTGATAACTGTCTCATTTAATCATAGAAATTATTTATTTAAAAACTTTGCTGACCTTTAAATAGTTTAAATTTCAGCCACATCAGCAAGGAGCACATGGGAATATTAATCAATGTTCTGTTCTGACCAGACTAGGCAATCTAGGAGAATGGCATTATGCACCGCCCGATTGGGGGCATTGAATGGAATGGAGTTTGCCGAAGATTGCATGAAACGGTTTGCTACAATTAAAACTAACCAGCGCTGATTTTGCGAATATCTCTCACTGCCGTCTTGCTGGGGTCGCCTCCATAGTTGACTGTCTTGAGCAGGCGGCGATGCGGTTTTGTTAAAATTACATTTGGCAAAGTTTTATCGCAGCTGCGGTGGCAGCGGCTGTAACTGCGACTGAGACTGCGGCAGTGGCAGTGGCAGTACCAGTGGCAGTGGCAGTGGCATGATATCAGGGCTGTAATTAATTGTGGCCGCTGCATTTCGGGGCGGCCATGGTAATTGTGGCGTGCAAATTAAAAGCCAGCAAGCAGAAAGAAAGCGTGTGGAAAAAGTTGAGAAGAGCAAACAGAACATTTTAAAAGCGCGCACAGAAATAAACCGAAACCAAAACAAAAGAAGAACGGCAAAACAGCAACAAAAAGGTCAATGTAAACAGTGACAGGAACAGCAGCTACAAAAGAACAGAACCAAGCATCGATAGACACTAGCAAATAAAAATATATATGCAACTTATGTACATATATATATATATATATATATACAAAAAAGAGCGGAAAAACAATAACAATAACAAAGGCAAACCACAAATTATCCCGCTGGCAATTTACGGTTAGGAAAAGTGAAAAGCAACACTCAGCAAGTCGAAAGGGCTAACAAAAAGTCTTCGATTTCAAAGTGTTTGATGATACCGTTGTTGTTGTTATTGTTGCTGCTGTTGCTGTTGCTACAGCCGCTAATGGGAGAGGTTGGAGTGTTGCCGCTGACAACAACACGGAAAGAGTTTATGAAGCAGCCCAAAAGTGTCGGAGCAAATTGAGTGGGTGGGGCAGCAAATCACATCAAAAACATATTTGAATATTTGCCGTCACTTTGCTTTCCAAGCCACTGTCAAAGGGGTGAGTGGTTGGGCTGTGGGGTAACGTGGGATACGTGAAGGTGTGGCAAGTGGTTCGATGGTTGCTTGGGTGTCAATGTCGCAGCCAGTGTGTTTGCCTAAGCGAAATGGAGGAAAACACTCTACTCTAGTCAACGCTATTCTACACTATCATGCAACACATCATGAACGTTTGATAGACTACAGTACAAAGTTGATACATGACTAATTCAATTGGCAAATTCAGTACACAATACTTCAATCCAGCATATTCAGCGCTGTTTTAACATTTACCATCAAATTGTTACCCCATTTCTCTTAATGTGTGATGAAAAACTTCTGCAATCTCAGCGAGTTACTCCGTTCGCTTTTGAGCTGCCTCGTTGTTGCCCATGAGTGTGCTTCGTATCTGCGTTTTAATTCGGCGTGGTAAGTAAAGCTTAACTGTTGCCAGACACCTTGTGTACATAACGGAACGGAAACGAATGGAAAGCACAAGCAGAGGTTTCTCAGCAAGTGTGTGTGGCATGTGTATTGTCAGTAAAATGCCTAGGGCAAAAGTGTGCATTACGACGTTTTAAATTACGCGAAAATACACACACATACACACACACATATATATATATATATATATATAGATATATATATATATATAGACAAGCAGCAACTTGGGCAGCCATATGTGCCACTACTGACAGAAGCCAAGGTGGAGAACGTTCAATGTTCAACGCTCAACGCTCCCTTATCGTCTTGTGTACTGTTGATTCTACTTACCAAATAGAACTGTTAATGGAAAGAGCAGAAGAGGTGGGGGCAAACCTCGACGGCAACATTTGCGGGCACAATATGTAGTCCTTTGTTGTATCAATGGCAACCCGAGCATTGGTGGAGAATTGGTGGAGCATTGGTGGCAACACAGACTGCGCTATTGCTGGCTGTACGTGTCAAAATTTGAGCAAAGGATATACAAAGCAACTCGTGCTAATTTTCCCATTGCTGCCCCATGACTAGGCTGCCAACTTCAATCGGGTCGCACACTTCAACCACTGCCTCATGCCTCATGCCTCATGATGCGATCGATGTCTGACACTGTAAGAGTCTAAGCTATGCCATAAATTCAAGCGACAAGTGAATGGTAAAAGATTATAGAAATTGAATGCTAAACACGCCAATTGAATTGGCTATGATTATGCATCCAATTAATATGGCTTACAAATACTTAAGTATTCTCTGTACTTTAGGCAAATAATAATTAATAAATTGTAATAATAATAATTACATGTGAAAACATTTTGTCGACGTGATAGATACACTTTCATGCACAGCATATTCATTATTATTCAATTTTAAATATAATATCTTGAAGATATACAAAAGGCTCGCCCAACAATAATTCCTTTCAATTCTCTGGTAATAATTTGTATTTGAATTAAGCTATCACATAAACGATTATTTATATAAATGATATAAGACTAAGTTGTATCAATTCAACTCAACGTACATTGGATGACCTTCTGCTACTGGTTGAGATAGCTTAAAGGTCAGTAAAAATTCAACTGCAAGTTTTGGTTTAGTTCGCTTCACAGAAATGCAAAAGATGTTGACAAGAACTGTGAAAGGTACACACTGTTTGCCAACTGGCTTGCACTCCCACTTGGCTTTCTCCTTAGCAGGCTTTGCATATTTGCATGTAAATACAAGGCACTATATACTCTGACATATGGCAGGAGTACAAGTCCTAAATCCACTCGCTCCCTCTCGTGATTGAGTACTAGTTGTAGACGACTAAATTGCAATTTGCCTTTTATTTTATCACATTTTAAAGGCAAAGGCAATGGCAATATCAGGATAGGCTCGGCCAGCTGTTGGCTTCTAGTTACTGTGCAAGCAAATAGAAAGGCAGCTGCTAATTGACTGGCCTATGTCAAGATCTTTGGCTTAGCAGTGAAACAGTGAGACCAGAGACCAGGAACTAGGGAGCAGGGCTTGCGGGCTGGAGGCCGGAGACCGGAGTCAAGGACTAAGCTTCACCCTAACTCTGCACGCTTTAAGCAAATACAATTTGCGGTTGCAATTTGCCATTCTTCACTTAATTTGATGCACTTTAAGTTGCATGCTGCAAGTGGTAAATGGCAAGTGGTTAGTTTTAGTGAAAGCAATGCATTTAAAACGATGCCATGATACCAACTAATTGGCAATGGTTCGTACTGATAACTTGGTCAAGACTGCTGCTGCTGTTGTTGCTACTGCTGCTTATAATTATTGGCCATCAAGACTTTGGGTGCACAGTGCAACTTTCATTGGCCCTCTACATGCGGGTGCAAAGCATCAATTTTTGCTTTTCATTCCAGCGACCCCTTTCAAATGCTTTTTTCTAACAGCTGCTAACTGTGCTAACTATTGCTGCCGCACAGATGTAGCTGACCCGGCAGCCATTTCGTTTAGCAATTCATTTCCATTATCATCATCAAAACTTTTCTACTTTTCCGCTTGTTTTTATACCATGTTGATTCTTATACATAATATATATATATATATATATACATATGTGTGTATGTGTGTGATTTGCGCCCAAAGATGAGATTGTGTTTGCCAGTCTGTGTATTTTTCTTAGACAGCATCATAAGTACTGGTAGCAGAAGCAACAGCAGCGGCAGCAATAGCAGCATTTCTTAAAAAAGTAATTACATTAAAAAGGATATGGCAGCGGCAGCCTTTTTTTCAGGCTCACGTTACGTATACGTAATCGCAATGCTCGCTTACGTGCCGCGCACACGACATCGCCAACGATTGTGTGTATGTATGTGTCCGTGTGGGTGTGTGTGTGTGTGTGGATGTGTGTCTCTTAAATGTTCATTAAATTGGATTTTTAGTGCGCATCGTAAAAAATTCAAAGCGCCCATTTAATTCACCCGACAACAGCATCAGAGACGACCTTGTCCAGAGGAAAACTTCATTTGGTTTTTGGCTGGAAACAGAAGGTGCCACAAACAGTGGCGTCTGATTTGCTTGGTCAGCACCAGCACTCGAGTTCCTCATCCATGGAGTCATAAAAGTGAACGGCAGCCGTTGGGCATCGATGCCGTTGGGCTTCGATGCGATTTGAAATATTTTGCACTTTTATTGATTTTCGGGTTACTGATGCACTGCATATTAAATGGGCAATGCAGCACCACCAAGTGCAAGAGCATTCGGAGACGCCACTGGGTGGCATTGCATTGCAGTTGTCATTATGCACGCCTGCTAAGTTTTTCAATTTGCAGCAGCATTCACATTAAGCAGTAGTAAAATCCTTTTTACGGCAAATTGTGCTGCATTTCAAGCGGAAATGATGCGCGTCCTGCGGCGGCACATCCTGCCCACAAAATGGCCATACCCATATTTTTTTTTATTCGCTCACCGAAAATATTTGCATATTCATCTAAACAAAACACCAACTTCCCACAGCAGGGGCGGAAAATGGCACAAAAAAATAAAAGACCGAAAAGAAAAGAAAAACACATACAAAAAATAAAACCTTTCAAAAGAAGAAATTCGCGAAACGACGATGGCAGCCAGTAATAGTCTAATGGCCAAAATGACCGTGACCACTGATGCGGAGGGGTGAATGTTGTGTTCGTGGTGCACAGTGGTGAACTGCTGGATTGCAGGCTTGCCAGCAAGTCATCTTTGCTGCAAGTTGGCCATTAACTCGTTGACTTTCGCCTCGTCATGCCCCGGCTTTGGCATATCGGCAAAAAATCTAAATAATTGACATCAAACACAGCAGCCGCCGCTGCAAAAAAACTCGAAGCAAACAACAAGAATAGCAACAAAATTCGTATGTTTTGGTCATTGCTGTTACTTTGGGCATTTTGGTGGCGCACCTGGCAGCGCCGGGCAGCTCTGGCGATTTTCTAATTGCCTTATCGCTTTCAGCGCTGACAAGCGTTCAAGCGTGATCGAGGAGTCAAAGTCCTTTGACGATGAGTGCACACTTTTCGCACCCCGTTCAAACCAAAACAAAGAAAAAAAAAAAAATAAACAAAAAATTCAATTGAAAATGCACACTCACACACAGGGCAAGCAAAGGCAATATGTGCTGGAAAGGGTCATCATCAAAGGTTGAATTTGCACTTGCAAATGGCTTTTTGCCTCACTGCTGATGATAACCCCCTCAAATATTTCATAAGTGTCGGTCAAAAGAAGCAATCAAGTTAGCCAACGAAACCGCAACGGGAAACCAGTCCAACATGGACACTCGATTCGAATCCACGGCGCGACGCCGCAACGATCTCATTGATTGCGGGTTAGATTGGCAATTAGGCAAAATTGGCGCCCGGTTTGGCATCAAATTACAGGGCGTGTGACTTCAGCTCGCCGCTGATGGATAACTAGTATGCGTGTTGGCTCGATACGAGCATGCGAGCAGTGATGGGTTGTAAGAGTGTGTTCAGTCCAGTACCTGCCGATTAGTGTGGGTTAAGCCGAACAAGAGTGTTGGACACGTGACCCGTTCATAATATCATTATGTTATGCGCTTGAATTCTATTTGAAGCGCGTAATGCAAATGCATTTCTCTTTTGCGAACTTAAGCTGACAGTTTTAAAAATCTTAGAGCTCAAATCAAGCGCAAATGTAACCCATACAACTAAGATGTGCATAAGATGTGACAAAGATGGAGAGTGTGTGTTGGAGGACCCCTCATTCATTTGTGGCATTCACCACAGACTGTCAAGCAGCAAGTCTTCACTTTGAAAGCAACTTGTGGCACTAGTCTACCGATTGTGCTAACAAATAAAAATGTATGCCTTGCCAACTCTCTTTCCATGCATCGGAGCCCAGACTCTCCAACTGCGTGCATATACGACACACCTACCCAAACACACATACACACACACACACACACACACACACACACTCAATCACACATATACGAGCAGTGTGTAGCTCTACTATAGCAAAGCACTTGACCACTTGCACTTATGCAATTATGAAATTGCCATAGAAAGTGACACTTTTATTCGTCGTCCTGCTGCCTTTGTTCCTTTGGTTAAGGCACTTTAGAAAAAGCACTGAGTAGGGTATAGGGTGAAAAGAGATAGGTGGATAGAGGGAGATGGAATGTGCTAAGTTTTGGGCAGGGACAACTGGTCCAACCATGGTCGAAATGAAGAAAATTGCGTTTCGAAAACTCTTAACAAAGTCATTTGGTCCAGATGCTGCCAGTTAAGTTAGTGAGCAATGCAAAGGCGACTTCAGCATCAAGTCCTGGCCGACAAACAGACACAGTTATTCGAACATACTCCTTCTCTCTGTCTTCATAGTCTCACTCCCTCTCTCTCTCTCCCTGTCTCTCTATCCCCCTCTTTTGGGCAGGAAAAAAACACATGTGGTTAAGGCGTCAGTTTGACTGCGAAGGGTTAAGGTGCCCGAGCCAACGAGCCAACGAGGGGCGTAAAATTTAGGCAAAATGTGCTACTTACTAGATGCTTTTTGGGTCCAGAAGTTAGCCCAGCAATTGGGCCAATTTCAATGTGCCACATCGCATTTGGTCACTTACTGTAATTGTCTCTGTTTCAGCGGCAACTATTTGGGGCAGCTCAAATTAAGTGCAGAAACCAATTAGATCAGAGAACGAGAAAGTAGTCGTCTAGATGGTAGTGTCGCAGGGTCAAGGCGTTCCATTTGATGAACTTCCAGTGGGTGTGTGTGGCAGGCGGATGGGTTGAGTGTGGAGTGTGAGGTCTGCTGTCTTTTCGCTGCGGTTATCAGCATAAGTTTTTGGCAAATTATGCTTCATAAATTTAGTTTTATTGGTGGCACTTTATGTGTATGTCAGTTCGAGTGTGTCTATTTGGACACGTGTCGCATGCCACGCAACTCGACAATTGCAATGGTTCAAGTCGACCATCGCCGTCGCGACCATTTATTTTGGCAGACTGTGTCAATGCTCATACACAGAAGTTGGCTGGACTCCTACTCTTTACTGCTGCCACTTCTGAAGACGCGATGCCAACTAGTTTATTTCACTATCCATTTCCAGCGAGTGCTATAAATTTTGCCTCAACTCACGCCATTGTGTTTGCCGTCTATTTGCTACTCTTGAAGTTGTTTGGTAGCTGTTGCGAAATTTTTCTTTTCGTACTTAAATCTCACGACTTTTTGAATGTCTGTATTAAAACTTAAAATCAAAAGTCGTTGGAGAGAGAGGAGGACAGGAATAGTAAGGGAAACAGACAGTTTGATAAATAGATGGTCAGATGGGGAGGGAGAAATGTATATTAAAAGCAAAAAATATTACAATTTAAAAACGAGAATGTTCTTAAGTTTAAAAAGATGACATGTCTGGAAATCAAAGTTAAAGAAATAGTTTTATTGCTTGCATTATAGAACTAGTTTTTTTGGCTAAATGATGAAAGCTCAATCGAATCGTATTCTAGGATTGTTTATAATCAGTTTTTCAGTCACAGTTCTAAGGCACTGTGTGCAGAATTCAAGTCACAGTTCTAAGCCTGAAGTTAGTTAAGAAGCCTTTTTCAATTTCAACGGAAATCAGTTATTTATCCCAAGTTGGTTGACGAAATTTTTTTTAAAGCCATTTATCTCCCCTGTGCTCTCAGCTAGTATGGATAAATTGTTGTGATGCCTTTTTCGGTCATGCTTGGGGACAGGCAACCAGACAGCTTTAGTTAGATAAACCGACAGCCAAGCAAGCGAAAACTCACAAAATAAATGCAACATTTGGCAGCACATTTCACAACCAACGGAAAAGTGGCCGCTGTGCACATGTATTACTGTGTGTGTGTATTTGAGTTTGTGTTTGTGTGTGATAATATTGTGCCTTAGCTTACGCACAGGATTTGTTGCTACTGCTTCAAGCGGCACCCTGCTGATGTCGCACTTGCAACTTGCTACAGACTTTCCACTTGCTGCTTTTGGCACTTCTTTTAGTTTTTTTTTTTCTTTTGCTTTTTACCCAATGGACAGTTGCACCTCGTGCCCTGCCTCTGCTGGCTTTGTGTCTCCCTTTTGCTGGCAACGTCTTTTATTGTTTTACATTTTATTGCTGCATCATTTTGTGGCACACACAGACACACAGCATTTGGAGACGGAGAAGGCACTGGCTTTCTTTTTAGATTTTTCTTGATGGGTGTCCAAGTGGAGCATTTCTTGTTCTACTTTTGCCAACGCAACTTGATCGCAGTTGTTGTTGTTTGCTTATTTATTGCCTGCATTCCAAGCTTCTCTCTCTCAATGTGTGTGTGTGTGGCAACTTTGGCACCGCCGTCAGTGTATAATCTCTTGATTATGTATGACATACGCATATGTGAGCTTATTTGAGTGACCGCTGCTGGCGTCGGCGTCACTGCTGCTGCCCTGAAGCGTTATTTATGATCCCATACCAATGCAGCGTCAATAAAAATTCTAAAATATTGTTATTGTTGCTGCTCAGCAGCTGTGTCTCCGTCTCTCCATCTCGCTGTCTCTCTCTCTCCCTCTCCCTCTCTGTCTGTGTGTCCTTTTGTCTGCGTTTGTGGCCAACATTGAAAATGACCCAGCATAATATACATGGGCTACGTGCAAAAGTCAGTCAGCGTTATTTCCCATTGCTGTTGTTGTTGTGGCTATAACAGCAGCAACAACTGTTGCTGTTGTTGCTTCTACAATTTTCACTTTTTTTGCTCGTTGCTACGCTGACGTTGCTGACGTTGGCATTTCAACGCCGCGCCCTCAACTTTATTTGCACTTGTTTCGCATGCACTTCATTTTCCCTCTGTCTCCCCTTATTCTCTCTCTCTCTCTCTCTCTCTCTCTCTCTTTCTCTGTGTCTCTCCGTCTCTATCTCGCACAAAAGCACACATGCGTTGCTGCACTATTTTTTGTTGTTGCAGGCTCTTATTGACTTTGCTGCATGTATGCACCGCTTACGCAGCGCCAGCGTCGAAACTGACGTCCAAGCTGCCTGTTTGCCTATCATTTGCATTTTCCGCATTGGAGCTTGCAACGCTTTTTTCCTATGCCTCCCCTTGGTGTACACAAAATCGGTACAATGAAAACTAAAGGGGGGGCAGCGCTGGGCAGAACACCGCCCAGAAGTTTGCGTGATAAACGCTTCATTACACGCTTCTTTTCCTGTGAAACCAAGAAAGGAATTTTCATCCTTCTCTCTAAGACTGATAAGTTAAGTTAACATGAGGTTATGATGAGATATTAATAAGATCCACTAAGAAATAAAATAAATAATAAATGTTCAGCAAATAAAAGTTGATTTAATTTAATCCGACTTAAAATGCATTCTCTTTTGACATTGCTCATCTCCTAGGGGGAAAAGACTGCAATCCATTTGATCTCCCTACTTTATGGACAAAAAGAAACTCTCCGGTATCCAACCAAGCTATACTCATCCAATCTTCGGGATGTGTGGAATCTCATTTCTAACGATTAGTGAAGGAGTGGGAAACTGAAAGGTAGAAAGCTCTTTGCATTACGACCCACTCAACAAAGCCAAACTTACCTACCTTACATAAATCATTTAATTTTTTCACTAATTGTATTTAATTTTTTTACTGTTATTTTTTGTATTTTTTTGTGTTGACAGGTATTAATGGACATTAAATAAATGAATAAATGATGATGTTAATGGTTGGCAGAAAAAATGATTAAGTTTTAGTAGTATTGCCATTAATGCATATTTTAAATTTCAACATCTAAGTTGAAAATTAAATCTTAAAATTAATAATGAATTCGACTGTTTGAAAAGTCCAAATAAAAAGCCATACACTCATAATGCCGTATCAAAAGATGTGCATATCTAAAACAGTCAACTCTATTTATTTTGTGCCCTGGCAGCATATTGAATTTATCATTTTGCTTTCGGTCCTGTTGTCTGCAAGGAAACACCATAAAGTGTATTGAAATGAATGCAATCAGAAATTCAATTTAAATTGGATAAATGCAGAACTGAGCTGCACAAACTGTCGCCGCTACCTAAAAAGATGAACAAATATGTTATGTTTGTATTTATTCTAGCTCTTCTCAAAGGCATTAATTGAAGCGGATTCTCCATGCTTTAAATGTTTCAAAAGTAAAAACACAAACACTAATTATGCACGCTCCAAATGACGTATTCATTGAACGGAAATATTGCATAAGTTGGACGGTGGGTGCTTGTCCCTTACCAGCACACTCCACGTCTGAAGGGCATAATTAACGGCATTCCAATGGACTTAACGAATTTAGCTGGCACACATTCACCCGAACCCGCCGCCCTTCAATACACCCAGTTAGTTATTTTTCTTACTTTGCTCACACCCGTGGGCAAGCAATTGATGGAAAATCAATCCAAGCACTTAAACTTTTAAGCAGGTTTGAGTTCTGCAAAATGCAGTGTTGCATAAATATTACCACACACACACACACACACACACATATATATATATATACATATATATATAGCTCGTTTACAAACAAGCACACACAATGCGCAACACAAACAAAATGGCCGACAAAGCGAAGGCAAAATTTCCTTTGCAATGCAAACTATAAAGCCAAACGCAAGCGCAAAAGCAAAAGAAATAAAAGAAAACGAAAAGAAAAAATTGCATATTAATTATGTTTTACTGGCACAGTTACGTGTGAGAGCAGGAAAGAGACAGAGTCGCATAGAGAGAGGGAGAGTGAGAGAAAGGGGTAGTATATCACTTTCAAAACATGAGAGCGGGAGGCATGTAGCTGCTGGCTGCTGGCTGCTGGCTGCTGGCATGTGCCATGTGGCAGGTGGCAGGTGGCAGGTGGCCAAGCAGGATCTGGCGTTGCTCAAGTTTTGCGTATTCAGGGCGCGGCAAGTGTTTTGTGTGTGGTTGTGCCATACTTTAATAAACACTCACACACACATACACACACACACATTCACCGTTACAATCTCTCGCACACATGTGCATCCTTCAAAGGTGTTTGCGTTAAGCTGCAAACTGTTTGTTTACAGTTTTTGCATGGCTTTCACCACACAACAAGCACACACACACACACACACACACAGACTCACCCACACATACTCACACTCATAAATGATGCTTGCCATTATCTAACATGCCGCTCAGCTCTCGCTTTTCTCCTGGCACAATTTCAGCGTGTCTGTTTGTGTGTGGGTTTTTTTTTTACCCCTCACCGTCAAAATGGAAAATTGAACAACAATTTCTGCTCGCTTTGCTGCCCGAGCAAGCGGAAGTTGCAGCGGTCCCACTCCCAACGACTGCCTACCTGATTGTTTGCCGTTGCGACAGTGCAACGCCAGCAGTGCGTGGGGCAAGTGGCTATGAGCGTGTGGCGAGGCAAGGTGTCTGCAGACACAGATGCAGATGCCGCTGCGGGTTGACGGTGGTAGGTTGCTATCAAACTGCAAGGTTAACCATAATGAAAGTAAAATGATGAACAAAATGCTTCCCGCTTTTGACCAAATAACAACAACATCAACAAAAATGGCAACGACAACAATAACGGCAACGGCAACATCAACCTCAACTGATGCAATTCCGCTGGCAGTGTTGCACAGAAATTTTCTACGATCTCCCCAACATACGTAACGTGTTGCGGGGGTCGGTTTCAGTCTGCCTGCATTTTATTCAACTTTATGCAGTTGCATTTACTTCAAGGAGATTTGCAATAACATTGCAGTTGCCACTGCTGCTGTCTTTTTGCACTTTTGCCATGTTGCCCGGGCTGCTCGGATGCTGCCAAATTAATTGCACAAAAATATGCATCAACATTTTTGGTAACATTTCCGCTTTCTCTGTGTCGTTTTTACCTTTTATTTAATATTAACTTTTAAAACCGTATGCCAAGGCTCGAACACATGTGTGTGTGTGTGTGTGTGTGAGTCTGTACGTGCTGTGATCTTCTGTGGCCGTTGCCTTATGTGCTCTTGTTCGCTTGTATCGTTGGCCGAGCGACAGCAACAACAATTGTTTGTCTTTAATTATGTTTGGGAGCGCTACCATTTTTGCAATCCACAGAACCGAACCTACTTATGTACACGCACACTCACACGCACACACACACACACACACACACACACACACACACACACAACCACAAATACACACTGGCATATATGCCGCCACACTGAGACTGATGCCTGAGCTAAGATGCCCGAGTTTCCCCCGAAGCTGAACACAAGGCCGCTTGTCCCCGCTGCTGTTGCCGTTGTTGTTATTGCTCGACGGCGCCAGTGGCGAAAATAAAATTAAATGAAAACATTTCCTTTTCATTTGAGCACGCATAAAATGCTCTGTGTTTCGTAGTTGGACAACGCATCGAGCAGCCAGCCAGCCAGCCCAGGCTAACACTGCTCGCGCTGAGTTGGCAGTTGGGTGGGTGACTGGAATTTCGCATATTCGAAACATGAAAGTGTTATGGACTCGAATTTTAAATTAATTAAATGAACGAACTGCAATATTGATTGAAGACGCCGGGCCCAGTATGAGTGCTTAAGGATAGGGGGCGGGGACTTGGGGCCCATAGTTGACGGCTCACGCGAGGCGTTCGCTAGCCGTGGCGTATGCGTAATTTTAATTGACACTCCAAGCAGCAGCAAGAGCACAAAAATGTACTCCAGTTCATTTCAGCAGGCGAGTAAATGGACTCCAGCGTCGCCAGTCGCCAGTCGCCATTCTGATCAAAAGAGCAGCATGCGAAAAGTGTTGGTTAACGGGGTGGTAGGAAGAGGGTTGGGTAGGATTGGGGATGTGCTGCCGCCGCAACTGGACAGCTTTATTTCGCGACATTGCATGTCAAAGTGAAATATTGGCTGGAGACACGTAATAAATTTTAAAAAATTTTTTAAGTCCTGCGCCAACAGACACACACACACACACACATAAAGAGTGAAAAAAGTATGTAAAAATGTAAAAGAGAATGAGAATGATATAGGGAGACTAAAAAGCAAAGGCGCGGCTTGTTGCTGTTTTTGTTGTTGTTGCTGTTGCTGCTGCTGCTGCTGCTGCTGCTGTTGTTGTTGGTGGTGGGGCAACGCATTGCCGCCAAAGTGGTTTGCACGGCTGCCTGCGTGTCTGTCATGCGTGCTTTGCCACATACTCGTCGCAATCGTCGTTGTTATTGTTGTTCTTGTTGTTGTGTTGCGTGGCATACGAATTCGGTGGCTCCTCAGTGTGGCGTGAATCGTAAATCAACGATTTAGGCGCATGCAGCGCATCGGCCGTTCTTTTTTCCACTTTATTTTTTTCAACTTTTTTCATTTCATCTCGACTGCCATTTGGCATTTTGAGATCCGTAGGCAAATGAGTCTATAGGATATTATGGGATACCCTATAAGACCTAAGACCTTTTATGCCATCTAAACAATAATTTGCATGCAATTTTTTTAAAGAAAAGTTAAACATTTCTTTAGCATCCAAATACCACTGAATTATATTAAATAAATTCTCATTTGTTGTTCTAAAATTTTTGAATCTGCTGAACAGCGCTGCGTATACGCAATACGGAGTTCATGCTCGACCAGCTCCAACACATCAGCTTGTTGCTGTTGCTGTTGCTGTTTTTGGTGCCACAGTAACAGTAGCAACAGCAGCATCAGCGGGCTTCTCATGACATATTGATTTGATGCCCTGCTATGTCGAGAATTTCCATTAACTTTGCGCGGCAAGCGGAGACCCGAAAAAATATCTACAGGCATTTGCCATTAGATGGCACACAATGAGCCCAACCGCGAACCTATGACCACACCACACCACACCACAGCACACCACACTCCATTGCACCCCTCTACCATCCATTCATGTCAGGTTTTTTGCAATTGGCAATCGGGCGAAAAACTGCGACGCACATCAATCAGTGGCCCTGACGCGTCGAGTGGCATTCTAAAATATTAAATTGGCCTTTGTTGCGTAATTGAAAACATAATTAGCTTGAATTTATTTGTCGGCAATGCAACCAGGTGGCCCCCGCCACAATTTTCTTGGAAAAAGCGCAGTTCCCCTTCTGCAGAGATTTTCATATTAAATGAAAATTCGCGAGAAAATCGGAAAACGTTGAATGCGGCAAACGGCGTGTTTGGGGCCCAAACTGTTTGACATGCCCCTAATTTAATTAATCCATGCAGGCAGTTGCCAAACGCTAATTACACTGCGCAACCAAGCACTCGAAAAACGGTTTGACAACACTCGAAAAAATGGGAACCAACGGAATTCTTATAGTCGATCAAGTAACGAAAAACGCATAACGCAAAAAATGTGTGAAATCCTATTTGAATATTGCAACGTATTTTGTTGCACAGTGCTACATGTGGCTGATGTCACTTTGGGTTCTTTTCACTGTTGGTAATACCTTAACTAAATATATAATGTTGCAGCAGACTAACAGAGTCGCGAGTGTGGGCCTGTATGTGTGTGTGTGTGTGTGTGTCTGTGTGTGTGAAGTTAGTCTGGTGCTGCTCGACAGCTTGTCCCTGCCGTTCTGCCCGTTGACGGTGCTCTGCGCGCCCCTCGTCTGTCGCTTGCAGGCGCAGTTAGTTAATGTTGCACATTATTTCGACAGTGTGCCCAACAACAAAAGCAACAATATCAGCCAAGAGCGCCTTGGTTTTTTCGCTTGTTTGCTTGGCACTTTTCTTTGGCTTTGGCTGCCTTCTGGCTGTTGCTGCTGGTTGCAGGACTAACTACGTTTTTGACAAGCTCATGCATGTGACTTTGTCGTTTATAACTGCCATCCGGTGTCTCACTGTATCTGTATGATCGTAACGGGATGCTCATGTCTATATGCGTGTGTGTATGTGTGTGTGTGTGTGTGTGTGTCGGTGAGCTGGCGCTTGTAAATGTCTGTTGGTGCACAAGTCTTGTATCCTTTTTAGCTCCGCTCGCCTCGACAGCCGTGCATTCATTTTAATTTTGAAACTTGTTCGCCAGTTTGCCAGGCACAAACACACACGTAAACACACACTAATACACTCACACACACAAACACAGACAGGCTGATATGGGCTCAATTTGTGTCTCCGGCATACTACTTCCGTGGCACGTTACGTAAATGCCGCATGTGCCGCCCGAGCTGCATAGCTTCCGCTGCTTGGCACACAACTAATTATTTTTCGCTTGACAATGAAAATGTTTAAGTTTAATTAAATGCAACTCTTGCTAGCTCGCTGCCTACTTTCTTTTAGCTTCGGCTTCCCTCGCCCGGCAGCTGCAACTACTATTGTTGTTGATGTTAATGCCGCACCTGATGCTGTTGCTGCTGATGCTGGCATCTTGGCCGTATCGTGTAACTGCAACATTTGCAGCACTTGCCAAATTATGCAGTCGTCGCCGTTGCTAGCCCAAAAATGTATGTTGCTTGTTTTCACTCGGAAAGTGTTAAATGTGCTTTGGATTTTACCAGTTCCCGTTCCTGCTGCCGCTGCCCTAAAAATTATTTGCCGGCGGCAAGATAAAGTTTCTTGCAACTCGCAGCTAATTGCAGCAGTTCATTTTCGAGCTTTGGCGCTATCAGTGGCAGATAAAAGAGAGCTGCTACACTTGTCTGCTAAAAGTGTTGCAGCTGCAACTAAAATCCACACTTAATGCATGGCATTCCACGCTGGCTATCCGAGACAAGCATAATACTTAATATCACAAATCTTAAAGATCTTCAGACTGTTTCTATTTTTGTTTCTTGGCCACGCCTTTAACTAATTTTCTTATCTGGCAAATGTATTCGCAACAACGGAAATTTAAACCATTTTGGCAGTTGCGTTTTCTTAAGCCGTCTCCTAACTGCTGTTGTGGCATTTTTAGCAATCTTTCCACGTCATTTGCCACAGCAACTTGACACGCCACACGCTTCAGCCAGTGGCACCCTCCCACTTCGCTCACCTGCCGGGCCTACTTGGCGTATACATAACTCTTTGAATTGTAGCTTGAAGTATGCTGTGGAAAAGTGCTTTGACAAACAAAACTATTTGTCTTTGGATGACTTTCAAGCAAAACAGTTTGCTGCTATGCCATTAGGAATCGATAATCGTAAAAATGCTTGAAAAACGATGCGGGCGCCAAATTATTTGCTACCCCAAAGGCGCCAGGGCTAGCAGCGGCGGCGACGTCAACGCTGACGCCCTGCGGTCACACTTGTCATGCCATTGATAAATTTTTAAGCAAGCTCTAAACACTCTCTAAGCACAACTCATACAGTTTATGCCTAAAAAGACACACACATACACACACACACACCAACGAGAGAGGAGCAAAAAAAAAAATAAAATAAGGAAGAAAATTATTCAAAAATGCTTGCAAACAATTTACCCAGCAAAAAGGGCGCTGTGGTTAGAGGCGTGGCGACTGCTGAATAGCATATATGTGTGTAGTTGTGTGTGGTGTGTGAGTGTATGTGTCTGTATGGGCATGTGAGTGTGTGTGTAAGGGGCATGCTTGTGTTTGCCGACTTGCTGACTGGCTGTGTGACGCTTTTTGGGTTTTGCCATTGCATACATTTGGGCGCTCACGTTCGCCGCAGCGGATGGAGTTAAAAAGAAGGGGTGTGGACTAGGCAGGGGCAGGGGCAGGGGCAGGGGCAGGAGGGCAAAGGGGCAGATTGTCGCTTATGTTTGCCAACGCGTTTTTGGTCGCGTCCATGTTTGCGTGCTAATGTTTATAAATGCTTAGCCAGCTTAGACTCCAACTTGTGAGGAGAGCAGCCTTTTGAATATTTTAATATGATTTAATATTAAACATCACAGCATCGGTGTGTAAGCGAGTGTGCCTCTGTGTGTATATGCGTTTGTATGTGTGTGTGTGACCGAGAAGAGATCAAGATAACAAGGGATTACCAAATGCTTTCATTTGGCGCGTGTGAGCGCCCATTTGGTTGTCTTCGAAACTCTCGCCACTCTCAACTCTCAACTCGCGACTCGGTGTCCTCTGCTAGGCGCCGGCCCAGCATGCGAATATATTAAGCAAACGTTTTGAATAGTTTCCAAAGTTATTTGGGTTAAGATTTTTTCACAAGCCCTGCTCACCGCGTCCCCCCTTCGATTGGCAGAGTCGGTGTCGTTCCATTCGAAGCGTGCTAAAAGCCCAAATAAACGCATTTTAATTCAAAGTTTTTGGCTTCTCCTTGTGCAATATGTGTGTCTGTGTGTGTGTGTGTGTGTGGTTGTTATTGTGCGTGTGTGTTAGTGTGCGTATGTGTGAGACTGTGTGTGTTTGTATTAGTGTGTGAGCGCCATTTTGTGTGCGGTTGAGCGTGTTTGTTAAAAGCTTTGAAAAGATTTGCCTTGTAATCGCATGCATAAGAAGGACACGGGTTGGCAGGAAAGGCTGGCGGGAGGGCGAAGGGCGTGGCGGCAGACGGGCAGGCAGGACATGGAGCGCCAACATGTTAAATCTCTTTGATGACATTGTTAATTTGACATACTTGGGTTTCTTTTTGTTGTCGTCTTGTTGTTGTTGTTGTTGTTGCTGTTCTGTACCGCTTGACTTGATAGCATAGGCCTTGATTGGCTCATAAAAGGAATGTATAAAATCTGAATAAAAACTTTTTGTAGTGCACAGCACAGCAAAGCACAGCACAATCATAATGATATAAGTTTGACAGGCCAAAGCAGCCCATAAATGCGATATCAAAAGCGCATAATCATTGCGATTTATTAACAAAAATGCCAACGACGGGCGTACCCAAAATATTTGGGTAAAGACCAAAGGGGCAACATCTTCGGACAGATTGTCGACCAAATATATGTAAAAATGTAATAATAAGCACTGAATTTTCTTGTTACTTAAAAATCAAATTAAACTAAAAAAATTGTATTGACAAAAGTGTAAAATAAGTTAAAGAAATCAGTTTTTCCAATTTGAACACAAAAAAGAGATGCGAAAATTAAAGAAATATAGTTTGAGCTGAACTAAACTCAGAGTGCAGTTTTGGAACTATTTATTTTTATTCTACATTGTGCATCCGCAGTGGACCTTGTGCGTTTCAGTATATGTCAGATCAATGACATAATCCATATCCGTAAAAAACATATCTATAATCAATGATTTACTAACCTCCTTGACAAATAAATGCTTAATAAATGTTTGATATTCGGTGATAATCGCCGAATCAATTAGGCATTAATCAAGTAAATTGGGTGAATAAAAATGGGGTAGAGTCCAACTACGCTTAGATATTTTATTTAGATATGCGTTCAATTAAGTTGAAATATGAAATGGTTTAGTAAGTGAGCCAATATTGACCAAAATACTCCGCAACTTCTCACCTACAACTCCAGTTCTTTTTAATGCATTAAGTAAGTGGAAAAAGAGTATGTTGAACGCACAATCGGGCTCAGACAGAACTGAGAGTGAGAAAGATACCGACGTGGCTTACAAGCCAGTTAGAGGCACACACTCAGTCAAACAGACACAGACAAACCCACACCCATGCACAGACACACACTCATACACAGTCACACACTTGCATGGACATCTCAGTAAAGCAAAAGACACGAAGACGAAATGTAGACAAGTTGTAGTCATGTTGCCGATTGCAGTCTGTCGCTCTCCGGCCGTCGCCTGCTGCAGGTGACAACTCCGTGAGCAACGAGCACCAGCAGCAGCAGCAGCTTGAGACAACAACAACTACAACAACAACAACTACAACAACAACAACCCATCACATACTTGGCTGCTGTTTGAGTAACGCACATGGACGGACACCTTACATCGTCCACAGGCTTTCACTTGTTGTAGCCTTGTCTCTGGCCATGTATGCTCATTATGCTCCCCTCTCTATGTACATGTGTGTGCGTATGTGTGTTTGCATGTGAGTGTGTGTGTGTGTGTGTAATAGCTGCTGCTTATTCGGCAACAAGTTCCACTTCTGCTTGGCGCGAATTTGCTGTTTCTTATATTTTTTATACATTTACTGCGGGTATTATGATTTTGTTAGTAATTTTGAAGGGATCTTCTGCTACCCATCAAGTATTTATATATTTGATCATTTGTCTTAATGAAATTTTGTATATTTTCGTATATATCTTGCAGACTGGACACTGTCGGCTAAGAATGTTACAGCTTATAGCCGCCATCGGAAATTTAATTATGGGACACTCCGAAGAAAGAATAGCCTTGAAAATAACAAACAACCTCTAAAAACCTCAAACAAAACAATTTTTTTTTGGAAAAATACATTTCTCAATAAAACAAAATATTGCTAAACAGTAGAAAAACTCATCCGTATTTTCAGAGAAAATCTTGTAAGAGAAATAGTAATGAAATTTGCTGCCTACTAATGATTTGGACTTATATGGATACATATATATATATATTTTTATTTTAGGGGTTTATATCTTTAAATTACGAAAATAAAAATCATGCTCTTTAGAAGGATAGATGCTGCCTGAAGTTACCCTTGACGCCAAAAGTATACTGATTTTCAGAAGTGGAAGCAATCGATCGGTTCCTAAATTGTATAATGAAACTTTACAGGTCTCCGCTCTAAAAGGGTATTTAAACTTCCGTGTGGCTTAGAAAGTCATTCTTTCTTCTCTCATGTTTTTTTTCAGCCTCGAGGACTTTTCTCGAGTGCAGCTCAGCTTTTTAGGGCGTTGGGTATTTTGGCCAGTGGGCGTGTCTGCAATGGCGTTCGTGCGCTGAATTCTTCTTAATGAGCGACATCAAGTGTTGTATTAAATGTCAGTCTGTGTTTATATGCAGCTATCTGGCAGTGAGTGCGAGTATCTGTAACTATGCGAGTATCTCTCGTTTGTGTGTCTCCGGATATGTTTGTGTATGTGTGTGTGTGTGTGTGTGTGTATAACTGTATCTGTGTGCTGGCAAGTATCTGTAATAAAATTTGTAATGAGTTGCAGGCACGGAGAAAGGATTTTTGAGTGCAATTTATTTTATTTCCAGCACTTTTATTTTTATTTCCTCTTTCGCCCGTTTTTCTTTTGGCATATTTTTATGGCACACTCGCACACACACACACACACACACACACACACACACACACGTTCAGCGCCAGTTACACATAGCAATACTACAACTATAAAGATTTGCAATGCCCGGGGATGTGCAATTTTATGCTCTCGGTGCTATGACATGTTTATTTCTGTTTGTGTTTCATTTCTTATGATTTTTAATTACGCTGCAGCGCTTCGTATTTCACGCGCTCCATAAAACGTGGCGCACTTAACAACGCACGCCGCTGCAGGCTCCTTGTTTTGGGGTTGAGGGTCAGCGGCATGGAGAGGGGCAGGGATTGGGGATTGGGGATTGGGTCATTGCGAATTGGATTGCGAACGAAGCGAAAGCTAAGGCTGCAGCTGCTGCTGCTGCTGCAACATCATAGAGTCGCAAATTTATCGAATGGCCAAAAGACAATTCATTACGTGCTTAGCCATCGCCACGCCCCTTTGGCCAGCGCCCTTGTGCGGAGCCGAGCAGAGCACAGCCGAGCAGAGCAAAGCATTTGCATTTGAGATAATTGCCGCAGCGTTTTGTATGCATAGCCGCTGGCAGGTCCTGCAATGGCTGGACAAGTGCGTCACGAGCTGTGTGCGCTTCGAGGTGGCCCATAAATTTTGTAGGGGCCAGCAGCTCCGCCCCCTACCACTCCCCTTGCCCACTGAGCGAATCAAAGCCAAAGCTGAAGCTGAAGCTGATATTGAAGCTGTGAAGCCTTCAGTGCCCTTCTGTCTGTTTACAGTCATTGCTGCAAATTGACAAATTCGCTGTTGCCCATCAGACAGGCAGAGAATGTGGCGGGGGGTGGTTAGGCAAAGCCAAGCGTAAAATCCTTGCCAGGCGAAACGAACAACGAACAGCAAACTGGACAACAAACACTCTGCAATACAATATGAGCGACATATAGGAGCCGACATAGCCAAAGAGGCGGGAGGATGAGGCAGTTGCTGCTGGGGCATAAATGATAACAGTCGCAAAGCGCTGATTCACTTACTAAATATTTGCATAGGCCTTGTCGGGACTGGTGTTAAAGGACAAAGCGATTCCGACGGCCATTTTTTCCAAGCCAAGTCCTCGCCGCTCACCCCTACTGTTCGAGGGTTGGGAGAGTATTGCGCAAACATTGCTCAGATATGTTGGTCAAGATTTACGATTGGCGCATGTCAAAGGCTTAATGCGTACCAGTTACCCCCCCCCCCCCCTGCCTCCTACCCCTCCCCCACTACAATTTGCCAATCGGGCGTTCAGCTGTATCTGGGACGTATCCTATTTGCTCAGCCTTATTAAAAGTACGCCCCCTCCCCTGATCCCTCCCCAGAAAATGTCCAGCGGTTTCTTCATTAATTAAATGAATTGCCCAACGCAATGGATGTGGTAGCTGCTGCTGCTGCTGCTGCTTCGTATGCGAAGCGCTGACAAAAAGCATAAATATTGAAAAGCATAAAAATAAATAATAAGGACACACACACACACACACACACACACACTTACCAATTTACTTGTGTGCACATGTGCCTGTTTATTTTATGCATACAAATTGTGAAGAGATGTAGCTCTTTGACGAGTCCTGGCAATGGGCAGCTGGGCAAACTGATGTGAAATCCGATTTGCTTGTGGCACTGTATTTGGTTCTTAAATTTGATGGTATGTAAATTTGTTTCTCTTT
This sequence comes from Drosophila picticornis, assembly GCA_035043845.1. Taxonomy (NCBI): domain Eukaryota; kingdom Metazoa; phylum Arthropoda; class Insecta; order Diptera; family Drosophilidae; genus Drosophila; species Drosophila picticornis. The sequence goes on from JAWNMR010000362.1 coordinate 2,467,191, forward strand.
CACTCTCCCAGCCAGTGATATGTAATTGAATTCTCATATTTGCATTTGGCTGGGCAACTCAGCATTTTAATTGCATTACATTTTGTTAGTGGCACATCACCATACGTGAAGAGCCACTTTGTTAATTTTGAATCCAAAAACAATTATGTCTAGTTTGATCAAGTTTCATATCTGATCGAAAAATATTAAGGCTTAATGGCACAAAATAGTTTTATTTATTGAAAATTGTTTTACAAAGAATACACAATTGTGAATGGATATGGATTTTATATTTTATTTATAAGCAAATAAATCATTAAATAATTTAAAATTGGAAAAAAGCAGATTTCTGTTACTTAAACATTTTAGACTCCACAAATCCAAGCAGACTTTTATTTAAAATGATTGAGAAATTACCATAAGTAGAGTCACTCAAACTGAGTGCTCAAAAGGAAGGTACCATTCGCAATCTCGAATGCACGTGCAAAGTACCCGTTTAGTAAGAGCTTACATAAAAAATACCATAATCGTAGTGTGAAACCTATTAGGTGTGAGGTTTCCTATGAGTTCTATATATTGACCAAAAAGGTTATTGGATAAGAGAAGCAAAAGTATTTTTCCACTGATCGTTGAACGCACCCACAAAAATCAAATCATGGACACGCATGTGTAGTGCGGCACTTCCACTTGATACTATCACATAGGTTACAGATCACACGTCTACCACACAATTTCCTACTTAAAATCTCATTCACGTACTCACACACAAGTGCTGCTGAGTGATTCTCCATCTGATGCCACACCACATTCAAAAACAGGCTCAAAAAATAAAGATCGCACATCTGTCAGTTCCCCAGTAAAACTAAGTCACTCTCCCAGTCAAAAGCAATAAATTAGCTTAAATAATTTGGAAATTAAAAATCATAAGCAATAAGCCACATCCCGTTAAATAAGCCCCATATCCCCCATAATCCCTTAAGCTACTTGTTTATAGATTAACTGAGTTATCGAAATTCGAATCAGACTTTGTCTACATTTGAATACAACTTGAGATACATGTGAGTTAGCCTAATGTAAATCGGGCACAGCTTATCTTATAGTCGATCACTTTGTGTTTTTATCGACAACCTGATTGCTTGATTGAAAAGCTACTCGTGTGGAGAGTTCATATAGCCTGTCAAGAGTTTTGCAATGGCTCTTGTAATTTTTTAATTACGTCTCTTTTTGTGTGGCAATGCCCCTTATTAATAGCCAACTTCATTAAAACGTGAAAGTATTTTTATGATATAATATTCTCGCAGACATATTGACACAATTTTTATACTTAACTGATTTTTGCTGCTCGAGGACACATGCTTCAAATTTGAGCTCATTAAATGCTTCAACCTTTGTCGTACACACACACACACACACACATACACACACACACAAGCATGTCAAAGGGCACAACGAAAAAATGAAGTGAAAAGCAAAAGAAGCAGCAGCAGCAGCAGCAGCAGCATAAAAGTGGCAAACATTCTGAGGCAATTTTATTTTGCCAGAAAAACAACGACCACCAACTCCCCGCAGGCACTGATCACAGCAACAATGTGGCAAAAATAGGGGAAAATAAAACGAGCAAAAAGCAAAAAAAAAAAATGAAAGCAAAAGTTAACCACGTTGTCATGTTGCCATGCTTAAATTATAATGAAAAGGACTCTAGCTGCTGCTGAATACGCCCTGCTGCTGCTGCTGCTGCCAGCTTGCCTTTAAGTCACATCCACACACACACACACACACACACACACACACACACACACATACTCACACTCATGGGCCCCTGACAGGCAACGTTTTTTTTTTTTTTTCTCTCAGCTGTAGCCTTATATTGCCCAGGAGGTGCTGGGCCCATGTAGAGCAAATGCATAGCTCGATTCCATCTCATTGAAGGCTGCCAGTGTGTGTGCCTACACATTTTGCTTTTACTGGACCATTCTTGCAACTTTTGTTGTTGCTGTTGCTGTTGCTGCTGCTGTTCTTGTTGTTGTTGTTGCTGTTGGCTGGTCCTGTTGTGACTGACTGACTTTTGGCATCACTTACCGCTCGGAAATGGGATCATCAGCTTGCCATTTCCTTGCGAACTGCTTCACTACACACGGTCTTAGATATTTGTGGAGCCAAATGATTGTTTATGTGCGTTTGTGTGTGTGTGTGGTGTGTGTGTGTTTGTGTTTTGTGTGTTGTGAGGTCATACATATTTAATATTTCATATGTCTGCAATGATTTCGTAGGACGCTCGATTTTTTGCTGGCTGTGCTGTCCCTTGACTACTCGCTCAGCGCGTCGCTGCGTATTACATTAAATCCAAAATGAAGCTGCTGATGACGACGAATTGTCCTCGTTCTCGTCCCCACTCTGATCCACATCTACATCCACATCCTCATCCCCATCCACCATTCCCACTGATTCTCGTTTTGGGCTCTGCCGCTCTGCAGCTGTTTATTTGTCACTGGCTGCCCTAATGCGTCGCCTGCCGATTGCCGTTTGCCTTCTGTATCCTGTTCCCGCTCATGTGTATTTCATTTTGTCTTTGCCAGTTCCGCTCGACTGGCCTACCATGTTCACTGCAATTTGTATGGAGCACAGTTCACGTTTCGCTTGGTTAGAGCCCCAGTCTCAGTCCCAGGCGAAGGCCAAATGCGAATGCCTTCCTTTTATTTGTTTCTTTGCGAATATATTTTGCCTGAAACAAAAGCTGCAGCTTTAATGTCATTCTAATTAGGCACCAGACCCGAAGGCAACAAACTTGTTCAAAATCTCTAACAAATTGACCGTTGCTTGACTTGGGCTATAAAGTCTTGCCAAAAGTCAAAAACTTTTAGCCCAGACGCTGCTGGATTTTAGTTAAACGCACCAAGCCAACACAAACCTTAAGTCAACGGAAGAGCGTGGCCCACTTTTCAAAATATGGTTATATGCATCTAAGCACATACACACACACACTCACTCAACACCCTACTTGCACTTTGACCATGCAATGCCTGAAGAGAGTCGGCCAAGTGCTTGCAGCTCAGTTAAGAAAAATATGTTGGCTGCTTGCTGGCTGCCTCTCTGTGGCTGTGGCTGTGTCAGTGTCGAAATCGGGCAAAACTTAAGCTAAAAGCCAACTAACTAAAGTCAAAACGTATAACGTGCCACGCCCACCCACATTGGCCGCCCGTTGGCTTGCTTACCTGCTTACCTGCTTACCAGCAAGGGCGGGTCAGTGGAGGCGTCGGATGGCACCACTTATGAGTGGAGCAAGTGCACTTTGCACGTTGTCGTAGCATTTTGAGAAAATTTCATTGGTTTCGGCTACGCTTTGCAGTCCTCGTATAAATACTTGAACACTGCAACCACCCACCCACCCACTTAAACGGCAATAGTCGAAGGAGCGTACAAAGGGGCGATGCGTTACATACAACCTGTATAAAATGTACACAGCTTAAATAGTTTATCAAAAATTTGTCATAAGTAGCCGACTTGATTTGAAATGCAACTGTAAAAGCTTAATTATAAACTTATCTCAATGCGAAATCTACTAATAAAAAATTACTCGAGCTAGATTCGATCTAGTTGGAAATATTTATTTAAGGTTCAATGGGTCAATTTGAATGGGACGAATTTCCACTTGTGCTGATCGTTTTTATGCATACAAATAATAAAGCGACTAGAAAAGCTTACAAAACTTGAAAATGTTCACTTCAAAATTCCTAAAAAAGATAAGATAAAATAAAAGTTTTCTGCTTAGTCTGTGTAGTTAATAAAATTCTAAGTAGGTGATCAAATTGCATACATCGGTAAAAAGAAGAAGGAAAAAAATTGATTACAGTTTACACAGCTGGAAAATACCCTTCACCAGTTGCAAAATATGTGAAAAATACTATCCACATTTTACCCCCTAAAATGCGGAAATGTAACTGAAACTGTAAGCACACCAAGGAGTAGCTCCAAGTTGTATTAAGTAGGAGCAGAGAGTTTATTACGATCAGCTCTGAATATAACGGATGCTGGTGACTTTGCTAAATACCGTTTGGCTTTGGTACGAAAGGCTACTAAAAATGAGAAATCCGCAAATTCAGCTGACATACTTAGACCTTCCGCACACACGCACTCGACACACTCACACACACAGACACACAGACACTTACACACATTGAGTGACTTCCGCTGTCCAAATCCTGCAAGAGTTGTTGGGTGCTAGAGCAGGGATTTTGACTGTTTACTGTTTGCCAGAGTGGGGAATGAGGCCACTAAAAAATTCCATTTGTAAACGGCAACCACATTAAACCAAACTCATCTCCGGCTGTTAATGACTCGCTGAGTGCGAGAGAAAGAGCCTTAATCAGCCCAACAGCGAGTCTGACAACCGACAACCGACGGCCAACAACCGACAGCCGACAGTCGACAGTCGACAGGCGACGGCGACGGGCGACGGGCGGAGAACTTTTAGACTTTAACCAGCTGCAAACAATCAACACACTGAGACAAATGAAATCTGACAAACGGGTCCGCTAACTGTTTGACACAAGTGTCTGGCATTGATGGGCATGAGGGGCACGACACATGTGTCCGATTAGAATTGGCCAGGTTGTCGCCGCTTGTTGCAACTGTTGTTGGCAAACAGTGCCTGCCAGCAGCAGCACAGCGACCGCAAATTAGTGCTAAGTGCAATCCACTGTGAATTTTCTTTGCCTGCACCCAACTCCTCCTCCTCCTCCTTGGCAAGCGTGTGCCATTTGTTGTGGCAAGATTGGAAAGTTGATTAATGAATTCAAAAACATAGCGATATCCGCACAGACTGCAACAACAATTCCGAGTCCGAGTTGACCAGGCATTAGACACCATTTTGCCGGAATACGGAAATGAATAAAGTGCGAACTTTTCTGTTTTTATTGCCGTCTCGTTCGTTGTGCGTCTCACTCTCGCACTGCTTGAAGAATGCCATTTTGTAATGAAGAAAAATTGATTGTCGTTGAGTGGAAGAACCACAAAAAAATTAAGAAAAATATATATGAAAAAAAAAACTAATAAAAAGAATGAAACACCGAAATAAAAGAAAATCCCAGACATTGGCGAGCAGATTCACGATAAGGCAAGTCCTATATCAAGGACGACAAACGGCACCAGCTATGGCAAAAAGAAAAACAGAAAAAAGCCAGAAAAATGAAAAAGACTTAATATTTGTTCAAATTGTGGCGAAGAAAAATCGTTCATTCCAAAGTTCAATAGTGCGTAAAATAAATTGTTTCCGTTTTGAATATGCCCGGCAGTGCGACACCGAATCGCGGAACAGAATTCAATACAGAAATTGTCGCTTAAAGCGAGAGACTCACTTGCCACACACATATATATATATATATATATAATTTCGTTTCAATTTAAAGGACTCATACTTTATGCAGCAGCTGATAATCAATTTGTCACTTTGGCCCAGTGTTTTGCATACCAAAACTCAATTAAACCTCTCTCACACACACACGTGCAATTGTACTTGCTGTTGTGTATATGTGTGCGTGTGTACATATATAGATACAGTTACATTTATATTTACAGTTACATTTAGATTTTGTCGCTTGCCGCTTGCCGCTTGCAGCTGCGACCGCCGCGAATACGAATGCACAGATTTATGCCCTCCAATGTCCAATGCACAGATACAGATACAAATACATTTATGTTGCAAGTATATACATTCTACAATATTTTCGCATGAATTATGAATTGTGTAAATTGTGAACACACACACACACACACACACACACACTCACACACGCGCACGCATATATTGAGCCGTTGCTCGTTGCAAGCTTTTTGGGGTACTGGGGTACGTAACTTGTCGCCCAGTGTTGCCAAGTGGCGTGTAGGCAAAAACCGCCGCGCCAGCTGCGCGCTTCTGCCAGAGTTACCCGAACGAGGGACACATAATTTTCCAGAGCTGGGGAGCCTACGGAGTACAAAAATTTAAATCACTGCGTGGCCTCGAGTGCTTTCTGTTACAATTTACGCTTTATGGCTGACATTTTACAATTTACTTTGTCGCAAAAGCACTTTGCAAGTGTGTGAGCCTCTGTATGTGTATGTGTGTGTGTGTGTGTCTGTATGCGACTCAAAGCGAAATGGGCAATATAAATTATACAGTTATGTGCAGCTACTGTAACTCTGTATGTCTATTGCCTTTGCAGCTGCAGTCCGTTATAAGCCTCGTTTCCCCAGCATGCCAAAATATTTGCAGTGTTGTAAATTTGCCACAAAAAAATGTAAATCACAAAAAGTGAGAAATCAATTAAGAGCCACAGAAACTGTTGGCCAGATATTCGCAACTCGCGTATGATCTATGATGTCAGCTAAAGCTAAACTTTTAAAAAAATTATTAAAGATACATTTTATGAATTATTACTAGTCCAATCTTGCAACCAGAAACTTGACTCGCTTTAACCCATTTCAATGCGCAACTGTCCAAGTGGTCTGCAAACATTCACACATTTTCTGTTCGTCATAATTTATGCTGTCGTTATACGATAAATGGACACACTGACCATGAAGGAGACTTAAGTGTTCTATTTGAGTAATTCAAGTTATTTCGCGGTACATTAGACTCGGATTTGAATGTCATAATTCATTAAAGCATTTGCCCGTTCACCGCCCCCTTCAATGGGCACAGATGAAATGCTGAACTGAACTGAATTGGTGAATAAGTGTCCTGTAAAAGCCCCAACTGTAACCGGCTTCTTTGCATTTTAAATGCTTGATAAAATTGTACTTTTAATTAGTTAATTGCTTAGGCGCATTCCATATTCATTATTATTCTAACTCTGTTAGTGTTTGCCTTTTTAGACTCTGTTATAATGAGTTGCGAAAAGCTTTCTAGAAAACATTTTGACCCCATAAAATTTATGGGTTCAGTTCAGCATATGGTTTTCATAGCCCATATTGTTATCTCACAAGAGACATAAATTATAAATTGTTCAGTGTATTGAATTACGAAGTAATGACAAATAAAATATAATATAGAAATTTAGAAATAATATACAGGTATACGCAATAGGTGTCTCCATAATCTTTTTAAAATTGAGCTCGATTGTTGTTGGGAAATCTTAAAACAAAAAAGTGTATGAATTCTTCGTCGCATATTTGTAATGTGATTATTTCTTATGCAGGCTATATTTCTCCAGAAGTAATTTTAATTTAAGTTGCACAAAATGGATATAGATTTAAAAACAAAATAATTAAAATACCAGGAAACGACTGCTCAGAACATTAATATTGCTTATCGGATTGGCCATCAAAAATGCTTTGCAAGTGTCAAAATTGTGGCAGAACGTAATGTAATATTATATTGCATTTAGAACTATGCCAAAGAGATGGCAAAAATGTTGCATGCTTATCATTTAGATCTCATAAAACGTTTAATTTAACTATACAATTTCTATACATAGCTAATATAAAATCTGTATTTTATATATTGGAATAACTACAGAACTTAATTACTTTCTGCAAGGGTATGAAGCTTAGACATTTTTGTTTATTTTCCTAAAAGGACATTGGGTATTCCTCTTTTTCTCGCTTATAAGATCTAACTATTTTCTGCAAGTGTATTAAGTAAGCTTCCCTTTTTTCTTCTCTCTTTCTCGGACACTGGTCGGCGAAGACCTTTTCCTGTCCTCTTTTATAGTATTTAATTGTGTTGTATTTATATTTGGCTAACGAGCATGTTTATGTTTATGTATGTTTTTATAATTGCTTGTTTCTTTTATGGTTAGAGCATATTTTAATTAAAAATATTAATAATTAGCATAGCGAAAAACCTAAAACCCCAAGCTGGGACTTAGGCCGATTTAGGGGCGTTAAAAGGGGGGGTAGCAGTTAGCTGTTTGGATACATCGCTTCATATCTGTGAAAAATACATTAAAGGCGCATAAAAATTCATTACGTCGGCTGCAGTTGCTAAACAAATTATCGTTAGCCAAGTTAAAAGCCAAATTGTGGCGGCCTACAAGCAGCGTCAACAAATGAAATTGTCGCACTGCAGCCAGAAGAGGCGAGCTCAAAAATAACAACAAGAAAGCAAAACAAAAGAGGAAAACGCCATACTAAAAAAAGCCGGATCCGAAAATGTTGGTCCACACAATTTCCAACAGGAATGCCGAGAGAGAAATGGGAAAAGAGAGAGAGAGATGGGAATATATGGTCAGTGAATACGTGCTGCTGCTCTTAGGTCTCCATATTGTACAAATATATATACACACATATATATGTATAAATATATATAAATATATAAGAAGCTGAAGCTCATCAAGCAGGTGAAGCACACCGGCCGGGTACTTATGTATTTCCATTATCTGACACACCTATTTAAACATTTAAAGCGCCGAGTGAGTGTGACCCCCATTAGGCGCCACCTAACCGAAGAGCCACTCGCCCCAAAATGTGCATAAATATTTCACTTATTTTGTTTTAACTGCGCTCCATTCTTGTGTTTGTTGTTGTTGTTGTTGTTGTGTTTGTTGTTGGTTGGGTCGTCTTGAGCATGTGGACATCAATTTATTTAGTGCGAGCTCGAAAGCAACCGAAAATTTGCACATTCCGGATATAAGTGTGTGGGGCAAGGGTTTGTGGCATGCTCTGCGCCCATCGATGGTTGAAATTGTCTCGGGTGGCATTTAAAACTGTTGCCAAAAAGGTGCTTCGGAATTTGTCGTGGCCAAAAGCCATCGTCATTAGGACTTGGACCCGTTGCTGCCGTCATTTTGGGTCTGCCTATTGTCTTTGGACTGTCTCGCAGACTGAGCAGCGACTCGGACTCATTTTGGCTCACTTGACTGTTTTTGGCTCTTTGCTTGGATGCGCCTTAATTTATTGACCCGTCTGCAAAAGTGTGTGTTTATTATTGCTGTCTGTGAGGGGTTTTTGAGTTTACTTTTCATATTGACAAATCCGTTAAGCTGCGTGAAAAGCATGATGCCCCAGCCGAGAGCATCTTCTGCATATCCTTGACCCAGTCTTCAATGCCACTAATGACTTTAATGCATAGCTACTCCAAATCTCTCTTTCTCTTTCGCGCTCTCTCTCTCTCTCTATCTTTCTTACCATTATATATGGAATTATTACTCATACGCCACATATGAGGTAAATACTCTAATTGGCTTTAACAATGCATTAATTTTCTGCTCAGTTGCCAGTAAAAAACTCGCAATAAACAATGCTGTATTGTTTCGTCTTGCAACGCACACATAAACAACAGTCACACCTACACACACAGGCACACACTCAAAGGCACACAGACTTTCAATTCATTATGAGGAAATATATATTTTTGTACTCATTTCGACTAAAGACGCTTAAGAACGTTATAACTTTAACCCCACGCCCCCAACAGCTCTATTGTTGCTATTGTTGTTGTTGTTGTTGGTGCTGATATTGTTGTTATTATTGTTATTGTTTTTGTTGGCGCTGCTGCTTCTGTTGCTGACTCTCTGCACAGTCCAATTTGACGCTGATTTACCTAACAAGCGCAGCGCCAAGAACAAAAGACTCAACAAAGAGGCAGCGGCAAGGAATCCACTTTTTGTTTTCATTAAAAGTGATTTTAAAAATTCAAAGGGCAATTGTCTTGAAACACAAACACACACATCATATACACTTGCACACATACCGAACACACACACACACACACATCCAAAGAAGCTGTCCTTATGGGCTGCAAAGAAAAATGGCCCTTGGCTTGTTTTTGCCTCGCTGAGGGCTTCCATGGCTCTCAATGTTTACGTCACTTTTGCTATTATGCACACTGGTTATTGTTATTGTTGCAGTTGTTGTTGTTGCTGCTGTTGCTGTTGCTGTTGCTGTCACCGCTGTTGCATTTAAGCACATGCAACATGCAGTAATTGGACTCCGTGGCAGCAAGACACAAAATGCGCTTACCCTGGACACCAACTCCAGCAATTCCTTGCCTCTTTCACACATTCCATATGTGTGTGTGTGTGTGTATTGTTGCACTCGCTGTGGCTCTTATGCTAAGCAGAACAATGATAATGTCGCATGCTAAATTGCATGCAATTATGTAATTTTCTTGTTTTTGTTGGCGCCTTTTTTCCACAACTCCATGACGACCAATGCTCCCCCTTTTTTTCTAATATTGCTACCTAAACGCTTACTGACAACAATAGCAACAGCAACAGCAACAACATGCCACAACAACTGACATTCTCGTCTTCGTTTTCAGTTCGCTTTTAGATTTCACGTTTGGGTTGTATTTCTCAGTAATTACTATTTCCAAATGCTGTTGATGAGCAGAAGCAGAGTGTGTGTATCCGAGAGTGTATGATTTGTTTCTTGACACAGGTCAACACACACACCCATCCACACACACATCACTTCCACTTCCAATTCAATGCATGGCATTTGGCTTTGTACATTTCCAGTTTGATGTATTAATTACCTAATTAGTGATTAGAAATAATTTCATCGCTTTGTTTTTGACGTATGTCATTTTTGATGTGAACACAAAACCAATATGTAATTCGAAAGAAATAAAAGCGAAGTTATGTTTTTAAATTCAAAATTTACACTGCGCAACAATCAAATAATGTATTGCATTACACAAAGTTTATTTGAATATTTTTGTAGATTTTGTAGTTTCTGAAAATATATAACTCAATAATAGCTGTAAGCGTCCTACTCACTTATTACGTTAAATATATTTTAAAATCAATCTCAACTCGGATTTTAAACAAAAATCTTGTTAATTAATAATGACTAACTGCAATTTATAATTTAACAATGAGAATATATTTCTAACAAATTCAAAAACAGTAAAGACAAAAATACAGTACAACGCTTCATCGCAATTTGATTGGCAGTTTGCTTTAGTATAACAGTTTGCCACTTCTGGTTATAAAAATACTGGGAATTTCATATACCGGCTTGACCAAAGAACATTTTTCGAACTTGACTCGACGGCCTGTAGAATAAATGAAGTGAAGCTATTACTTAAGTAATTACAATTTAAGCATTAAATTGTTTGTTTGAATATTATACATATTAAAATAATCAAAAATTTAATTATAATTTTTATACATTTACTTTCACATATGGAAATAGATAATTTTTAAATTTCTAAAATCGTTTGAGTAGTTTTTGCGCCCAACTCATCGGGGATTCGGCGCAGTGGCCCGAATCGATGCCAGTCAGTCGAAATTGAGCAGCGAAAAAGAACGAAGTGGAACACACACACACACACACACACACACACACACACACGCACACACAGACAGCAACAGAAGCAGGAGCGCAGCGCCAGCCACGAAGAACGAAGAGCGAGAACGAGAACGAATATGACAACGACAACGACGAGGACGAGGACGATAACGGTTGACGACGACGGAGAGAAGAGCAGCGCAGCTCACGGCGTCACTAGTGAGAATGAGAGCGAGCAATTCGTGAATATTTTATGAACGAGGGGCTCGCTCGCTTAGGCGACACAAATAGCGGGACTCTGGCAATTGGCAGCCTCGGCTCCAACCACGTCCTCGGCCTCGTCGTCATATATATTTGACTCGTCGTAACGCGTCGTCGGTCGGCAGAGAGAGAGCAAAATGTAGGGAAATACATCACGTCGTTTTCGTTTCTATAGTCGTCCTCATCGGCGCCATCGTTGTGTTTACTGCCTACGCGGATCGCTCGCTGGCGGCAGCAGCAGCAGCAGCAGCGGTTTGTTCGCCTGGCATGTTCCTGGACAGGATAGCGGCGACGCCGTCGTCGTCGTCGTCGTCGTCGTCGTTGTCGTCGCAGCAGCAGCGCTCTTGCAATTTTTGGCCAATGCGTGTGCTGCTGGCGTTCAGTAAGAAAAGCGTCGCCCAACGGTCTAGTACGAAAGCGTACCGCACGCTCTGAGTTCTTTCTGCTCTTTGGGGTATCCAGCGACGAATAGTCGTAAAGTCGCCTAGTCGTTTAGTCGAATAGTCGTTTAGTCGTTTAGTCGTATTGATGTATAAATTGTGTCTGTGCGTTGCCCTTGTCTCTTGATTCGTGCGTTATTCGAAACAGATCAGAACAGCATTTGAAAGTAATGATAATTGATGTTGATATTATTTATATTAATTAACAGAACGAAACAGAAACATTCTGTGAATTATTCAATTTCAATGGGGAATTTTTTTATTGAATCACCATCCGTTGCCTCTCCATCTACGATCCCCATGTTTGCTGTGAACTTTTGCTACAACTCTTTTATAGTTTTATGAGAGCCCATTTGTTTTTAGATAAACACCATTTCACGCCTCCTTCAAGCCACAAACTTTTGCGACATTCATTAAAATTTAAGTTATGTTTGTTGATGTTATTTGCCGCTGCTGCTGCTGCTATTTTATTTTACTTCTGTTTGCAGTCAGTGACATTCACTGACTTCTAAAGTTGACTGCTTTATACTCATCACAGCCAGCACCCAGTAAAATAATTTTCAAACTGCTGCTGTTGCTGCATTTGTTGTTGTTGTTTTTGTTTCGACAACTGGAAGAAACTTCAGCAACGACTTTGAGCCACGATTCTTGTTGGGCCGTGGGATGATTCTGTTTTTGTTTTTATCCAAATCATTGAAATTGAAGTAGTACACGACTGCTTGGCTGTCTGTCACATATATGACAGCGATATTTATAATTTCCGCTGCTACAAACTGCAGACAAAGCAACAAAAATACCAACAGCAGCAACAGCAGCAAAACGATAAGCAGCAGCAGGGAGAATAATTTGCGATTACTGCCAGGCAGGCAGGCAGGCAGGCTGGCAGGCTGGCAGGCTGGCAGGCTGGCAGCCGAATACATAAAACCATATCCCATATTCCATATCCACAGTCGAATGTAACGTAACGAAAGACAAGAAAACGACGGCAAGGACAGCGAGCAAAAATAAAAAAAAAAAAAAAAAAACAAAACAAAAAAGAAAATTACAAGCCAAGTGCGCTCGTGTTCGTGAATTTCCGGTTGAACAAACACATAAGCAAAACGTAAAAGAAAAGCGAGCAAAAATTATAAAAATAATAATAAAAACAACACACACTCCAGCAACACCAGCAGCAGCAGCACCACCAGCAGCAGCAGCATCGAGTACATAAGCGAGGGGCCAGCCAGAGGCGAAGACGAAGCCGCAGCACGAAAAGTGAAAATATATACGGAGAAAAGTTGCACAGAGCAGCAAGCATATTTCATAAGTTCACACACACACACACACACGCACACACACACATACGCAACACACATACATATATACATATAAATATATAGAGCCATATAGCCCAGAGCCAGTTAGAACAAGTCAAAGTCATATATACATATACACACATACATACATATATATATATATATATACACATATATATATATATATGAGAACAGGAGACAGAGACGGAGGAGACAAAGGCTAACGCACGACCTTTGGCACAGAGTTCAGCAACTGCAGCTGAGGACACGAACACGGACACAGGATACAGGACACACAGCGGCGAGGTCAACAAATCAATAGAAACAAAGCGCACACAGCGAGCAAGCAGCAATTGGCCGCAAGCATTGCCACAGCAACGGCAACTGCAACTGCAACTGCAACAGCAACAGCAACAGCAACAGCAACTGCAACAGCAACACCGACAGCAGCACCAAAATTCACTCGCAAATTATGCTGGCCATGTCGACTTTAATGATGCCCGCCCCAACTATAGCCATGGGGGCCCCGCAGATCACGATGGGCCCCCACAAGCCGCCGGAAACGAAACTACTTGCCATACATCCAGCTGCTGCAGCGGCCGCTGCTGCTCAGCAACAGCAAACCGTGACAGCTGCCCATTTGCAGCACAATGGTCATCAGCAACATGTCCAGCAACAGCAGCAGCAGCAGCAGCAACAACAACAACAACAACAGCTGCAGCAGCAGCCAACAGCACTGCAGCATCAGCAGCAACAGCAGCTCGTTGGCAGCAACGCCAAGCCAGGTGAGTTTTTTTGCAGCAGACAAAAATGTCGTTAATTAAAAGTACTTTTGAATAAGCATATATCGAAAACAAAGAATATTTTTGATTATGCAAAATATTGTCTAAGAAAAATAATTAGTCAGTTTTTTTTTATCTCTTACCAATCAGTACAGATTCCATTTAACTGATTGCAGCATGAAATCTGATCTAAAAACCCCCAGAAATATTTATTGCTGCCTAAGATAAAATACTCTATTTCCTAATAGTTTCATAAATAATAAAAAAAAAACTGTTAAGCAAAGTGATTTATAAAACAACTGGAATTGCTAATGTTCAATCCTAAAATTGATGTATGAATAAACACCGATAAACTAGTTATGAATACTTGATGTTCTTGAGAACTACTCAAAAATATTTAACTGTTCTGTAAGAGCAAAGTTTTTCACTTAAAAATGATGCACATTGCATGATAAAATTATAATTCTGCCCTAACAAAAAAGCCACTACAGATTTTTGTATGCAAACAGGGTAACCATAAAGCAATGATGTGAGAGTTGAGGCAACCAGGTAACACATTGAATTACTGCTGTTGACAGGGCCACAAACCACGTAGCTGTGCTGAGAAAATTCCAATAAGTCATAATTTTAAGAAACATTTGCAGTGCGCCTATTCTGGTAGACTTTTGTGCAAATGCAAACTGAATGAGGGCGATTGCGTGTATTCAAATGTATGTGCACAACTTGCCATGGAAATAACAAAAATTGCACAAGCATTTCTTAAATGAATTATTGTGGACAGGTCCGGAATACAAATTACAAAATACGGCATATAAGCAGTAAGCTGGGAGGACGACTAGAAAGAAAGACGGGTAGACATGCGGAGGGGCTTGAATATCAAACATTTGCATTACAAGCATAAATATCATTTGCAATTTTCATATTGCAAAACCACAAATATACAATTTGATACTGTAAGCAGCCTAGAAACGAGAGCCTACAGCTTACTGCTCAAGTATTTTTGGTGTCAAGTGCTCGGGGGGGATGTGGGGCTTGCGAAAATTGCACAAAACGAGAGGATTTATAACTTAAAAACAACTTTAGCCAAAAACTTGCTAACAAAGAGCAGGGCCCAGGAAGGTGGGAGGTGGAAGATGGGAGCTTGGCTTCAATTGCTTTGGCCAATTCCTATTGCTTTGCAGCGTCCTGCTCAACATCCTGACTACGGTTGCTAATGGCAAAAACTATACGAGTACACAAATAGACACAGCTCGGGCACAAAACCGGAAACAACGGCTCAGGAAGCTGAATGAAAATGAAACGTTGGCAACGCCAGTCATGGCCGGTGGTGCTGTTGGGGCTGGGGGGTTTTTGGGTGGTGCTGTCCTGCTGGCCGACTTAAGACTGTAATGAAAATGAAAAATGGAAAATGTATAGTTAAACTAGAGTAAGCTCTCGGCGTGTATTAGTGCGTCTGTCTGACAAACGAGTCGAGTCGAGGCGAGGCGAGGCGAAAGCAACTTGAAAATGAATTTAATTATGGTAAAAAAGTGAAAATTTCCACACTTGAGTCTGGCAAGTTTGCCATTTGCCCAGTTCAAAGTGAGACAGCAACGAGCAACGAAGGCGAAGGCGTTGATGAGCCGAGGAAGTGTGAGAAAGTTGTTAGAGAACACAAGGCATAACTAAGGAAAAGCAACTAGAAAAGAGATCTTCTCAGTTCTCAGCAGGAAAGTGAAGTGTCTGTTTACGCCTGCTCGGATATTATGGCAGTTATCTCAGTTCGCAACAGCCAATGTGGCATCAAAACCACAACAAAACATTAGCCACTAACTATGCCAGGAGCCAATTTTAAACACTAATTAGCAGTGCTGCGAAAGAAAAGATGGACCACGCATTGATTAACACTGCACAAGTGTCGAGTCGCAAATGATTGCAAATTGAAAATTAAACACAATGCACACTGCCAATTCACATATTCATGCCACAGGCCAAGGCACAGGTTCCATTCCAAACCAAGAAGCAGCTGCGCATCTGAAACTGAAACTGTGGCCAACTGCTGCTCCACCTAAACAGGCAAACAGACACATGCATTTCATTTTATACTGCATACTGCAAAAACAAATGCATACACACATGTATGTGCACGGGAGTACACGGTGCATGAACTTTTGAGCATCACTTGCACAACATACACAAACACAAACACACCCACACACATACACACACACATACACTCTGGCAGACAGCAGTTACACCTATAGCATCCAGCAAAAACAAACTGAAAGATTTGAAGTGTCGCAGCAGCTGGAGCATGGGCAGGGGCCGGAGCCGGGCACGGAGCGGGAGCCAAGCCAACAAGTGCCAGAGTTGCTGACTAAAGAAAGAGACACTAACCGACAACAACAACAACAATTACGACAAACAACAGCAACTATAACTGACAAACTACAGTAGAAGTCGTTTACAAATTACAAAAGTATTCGACTAGAAATCCATATTTCAGCTTAAGTCAACTTTAGCTAATTTTATAACAATTTTTTTTTTTTCATTTAAATTATGAGTTTTACTATTTATCTAAGCTTGATTCTATACATAATTTGTGGAAAACAACTTTTTACTAATTACTAAATTCTCTTGAACTGAAGCCATTTTTGCGGCAGCTGTTTTCGGAGAAATAATAAAAAAACATAATTATAATGAAATGAATAATCATGCTTTAAAAGAGTTAATAATATATATTTGATGTTTCTTTTAAATATTTTTCGAAATCAATTAAAAGAGAAGAATATTTAAGGAAAACTGTAAGTTTATGTAATTTTATCAAAATAATATTAATAATATTATAAATATCCATTTAACTTTCAATTTGAGACAAATAATTTTGAATTTATTCGGCGGACTTCCCAACAACGTAGTTTATAAAATGTCTTAATTAACAAACAAATGGTGCAACTCATATTTATTAACACTGCCGAACGAACTCTGTTAACGACTGCTGCTTCTTGACTCGCTCTCATTCTGACAAATGTCGTGCAACTTTGGCTGATCTCTACTAACCCTATGAAACACACTTAATCTCTGCCATCACTTTTAAAATCATTATTTATAACGAAAATATTCTGATCAAGTATATGAACATACATCAGCTTTTTAATATCAGTCAAATAAATTCGCATATCCTGCTTATCTAATTCGCAGGCTTTGATGTTGTTAGTTTAGTTGACACTATTTGGGGCACAGCTCTTGCTTTTGACAGTCTTAGGCAATTCATACTGTATTTCGCGACATCCTCGCATGCTGCTGGCTGCACTTGGTTGTGTTTCTTTGACAGCAAGCGAAACGGCGTGAACAAATGAGGGGAGGGGTGGTGCTACACTTTCGCTTTGGCGCTGTAGACGGCGACAGCAAAACTTTTAAATTGGTTGGCAACACTTACCAAACACACACTGATATAGTAACACGCATACTCACTCACACACACACACACACGCACACAAAAGGAATGTCAGTCGCAACACACACAGATGCATGTTTGTTTTGGAAATGAATTTGGAATTTTGTGCTATGCACTGCGAGAAAATCGGGTAAGAAAGCAGCAGCACTGGTAGCACTCGCAGTCCCAGTAGCGGGAGCAAATCTGGACGGGAGACAGCGAACAGCACCTAAACGTAATTTGCCAGCAAATCATTGGAAAAGCGTTGAGACCAAGCAGCAAGAGGCAAAGAGCGAAACGGTAGCAGCCGAAAAGTATGCAATGGTAAATGTGATACAAAAATACAGCCATGCGCACGTGTGTGTGTGTGTGTGTGTGTGAACCGACGCGTGTTTGTATGTGTGTTTGAGTGTGCTTGTGTGTGGGTGCGGGACTGGTGCGGGTGTAAAAACCACTAAAGTGAAATGCATTTATCGACCGCAAAGCGTTCGAAATGAAATCTGTTTAAGGGATTTTAATACCCAAGCGAACGTGCTGCCAGTGTGTGACTGTAGAGTTGTATGAAATGAGTATGTGTGTGTGTGTGTGTGTGTGTGTGCGATGTGTGTGTGTGAAGAAAGGACTGGCAGGCGAACACAAAAAGTCAATGAATTCGTTTGGCGAATTGAAAAATTAATTCAGTTGCCGTCGCTGGCGTCGATAAGTAGAAGAAAAGGAAAACTTTACACGCTGTGTCTTTATCTTTTGTGTGTGTATGATTCTGTGTGTGTGTGTGTGTGTGTGTGTGCTTTTTACTTACTAATGATTTCTCATTTCGCTTACGGTATTTCTGTGTTATTTGCGCTTTTTGTCTTACTCTGCGTTTTACAGCCAGCCAGCAAGCAGCCATCCAGCCTCCGCCCACCCGCTCCGCTTTGTACTGTAAGCCATGGCAGTGAGGCCAAATTACTCACTGCCGTTGTTGTGGATTTTCCTCATTTCGCTCATTTCACTCGACAACAGTAACAAGAACAACACAAACAGCACGACAGCAGCTACACAAGTAGCAAACGAAGAGAAGGAAATTAAGCAAAAAGCGCAAAGATTTATTTCGCTTTGATCAAAATTAAATGAATTGATTTTAATACGCCCCGTGGGCAAGATATTTTCTACGTTAGCCAAATGAAAACGCATAAAAAAGGTACTGCCGGGCATGAGCCCTGGGCGTGGGTGTTGGCATGGCCGGGCCAACAACCTTGGTTCCTTAGGTTGGCTTGCTTTACATCACTATAATCGCATGGCACTGGCTTTGGCACCCTCCCTGGATTTAAGGATGCACAATAAATGCTGGTTGAGTTAAGCACTTGATGAGTGGAATACAAAATATAAAATGGAGCAAGAGCATTAAATAAGATGCTTGGAGCAGAGATGCATCCAAAAAATACAATCGCTTATTATATTTTTTAAGCAATTTATATACAAAAGCAATGCATGGATTTAATGCTGCTGAGCTTAGAACCAAACAGTTTTTACAAATCATGGGAAAATGTATGTTTTAATTTCAAATGAAGAACGAAATATGTCGAAGAATAATATATGTTTCAAGCTCTGATATTCAAATATTCTTGAAAAAATTGTCAAACACACAGAATTCTTTAACCACTCATCCCAAAAATCGGCTTTCGTTTACATTTATCTTTATTGAATTTTAGTAAATGAAACGTATTTTGCCATATCTTTGTCTTTTATTCGCAATTGTAAAACTCGTATTTTTGCCTGTCAAACGGTAATATTTGAACAATTCTTTTTTCGCGCTACAAATGAAAAGTTAAAATTTTACTGTCCAATTCGTTTGACATTTGGCAGTTTCAATCGCATAGAAAATAAGACTCAAATATGAGGCGACATTTGGCTGCCTGCAAAATATTTCTTATAGCCCACAGTAACGGCAACAACAACAGCAAAATGAACTCAATTTCCAAAATTCAGACATTTGACAGCGGCGTCAGTGCATTTGGGCTGCTGCCTTTGTCTGCCGAGCGACGCCGTTGGCGCGCAATAAAAGTGTCGATTTGGTGCAGATTGCTCTCGCTCTCGAGTGTGGGGAGCACCCACATCAAACAGTGGAGTCTGTGGCGTTGTTGTGCTTTTCTTCTTCTTTTTTTTTTTTTGTTTTTGTGGACCTGGTCAACACTTTGGCACAATTTAAATTTCATGCATTTTTCATTAACGCTAAAAAAAGGGCAACCACTTGACTTGGGCATCCATTTTGGGGCAGCAACAACGACGTGCTCGACGCTGTGTTGAGTCTGTGGCATCGAGTTCGGCTCCAGAGACAGTCGAGTCCATCTTAAATGACCATCTATTTTACGGCTGGCCATACTACAAACACAACAGAACACAACACATTTGAGAGCTGAATGCCATTTACATTTTGTACTCTCTCGCATTGCTCGGCCAGCTCAGACTACCTCGTCCACCCTTTCTTGGACAGTTTT
Source organism: Drosophila picticornis (assembly GCA_035043845.1). NCBI lineage: Eukaryota > Metazoa > Arthropoda > Insecta > Diptera > Drosophilidae > Drosophila > Drosophila picticornis. Next base: position 2,487,054 of record JAWNMR010000362.1, read on the forward strand.
GTATCGATTTTGAGTGTCGCCTGCCATTCAAATGCCTTTTATTTCGCATTTATGTGCGGCACCAGACTTGTGCCCTCTCGCATGACCCCTCCACAAAACGCTCGTCGCTGACTTTGGCACGTTTTAATGCATTGGCCACATTGGCAGTGGCAGCAACAGCAACAGCAACAGCAGCGACTCTTGGAAAACGTGTACAGCTTTTTTCTTTAAGCTCGCATTGTTTAGCTTGTTTGGTTTTTCCCTTTTTCATTCATTTTAGCTTTTTTATGCCTTTCTTGGCCTCACCATAAAGTCATTTGGCTCGCGCTGATGGAATTTTAGAGCAGTAGAGCTGAGCAATCGGCCGAACCCAATCATATATTGTATGTGATAAAAAAAACTGTTTAATCGTAAGCCGAATTAAGTGGGCTGTGTGTTGTTTCAGTTTTACAGCATCAAAAAGATGAACGGCACCCAACCGAAAATGCATACAACAATTTTATGCAAATAATAATTTATGAAAATCCAAATAGTTTTGAGACACAGTAGCTATTCCCCCATCCAAAATAAACCAAACAACAACCAACAAAAGCAAACACACAACAAAAAAAAAAAAGAAGATATTATTCTAAATAAAAACAAAATTTAGGTAAATAAAACATGCAGTATAAACGATGGACTACAGACTACAGACTACAGACTATTTGGACTATGGACTATGGACTATGGAGTATAGAATATGGAGTGCCCTGCCGTGGACATGGACGCAGCCCATAAAAAGTGCTAAGTAAACACATGTGCGACTGCCGACTGCCCCACCCCCTCTCTGCGCCCTTTAGCAAAACGAATGCCTGCACATAGTGTAAACACATAAATTTATGCATTTTCAATGGAGAACTGTTAGCATAAATTTACGGCCCAAAAAAAAAACCCACAAAAACAGGAATATGGCGGGGGCGGTGGCCGATGGGCGGTAGCTGGTTGCTGGTTGCCTGAGAATGAGAATGTGGCTGAGCCAGCCCAAAGTCAAGCAAAACAGCAGCCGGGGTTGTGGTGGAGGTGGAGACGAAATGTACGGAAAAAAAAAAACAAGAAAAGCGTAACAAAACAAAACAAAGTAAAAATAGCGTTAAAGCAACGCAGAGCAAACAGTCAAAAGCTCGAGAGAAAAAAGCAAACAAACAAAAAACAAACACTGCAAAAAGGCAACCAAAACAAAAAAAAAAAAACAAAAAAAAAAACAGGAAAATAACCCATGGGTCAGCTGGCCGAGCAGGGGGCGGATGTAAAGTTAAGGGTGGGGGCAGGGGTAGCGACAGGGACAGGAGCATGAACTGTTAGCCGTGCTGTTGGTGGTGGCAGCTGCAACAACCACAAGCAAAAGTGCCAGCAAATTTTGTGCGCTTTAAAAAGGTTCACTCAAACCCAATCATTGAATCAATAAACAGGCGACAAGTGGCCCTGTTCTGCTGCATGTGTGTGTGGCTGTGTCTGTGTGTGCATTGCTTGTGTGTGGTTGCCAATTGCAACACACAAAATGGTCGCCAACAAAACGCGCAATGATTGCATGACGAAAACTGGACAACAAAAGTTGGTAGGATGCGTGTCCCACCGTTGTTTCAGCCCCATTGCATACAAAGACCGCTTGTTAGCAGCTGAAACAATGTAGCGACTTTTGAAAGAGAGAAACTTGCACGTTCATTTTTTTCTCAATTTAATTTTTTAACAAGCTAAATCTGAACGTTAAACTGGGTTTCTACTAATGGCAATTTGAGTGTGAGAAAGTGTTCCGACTGCTGAACTATTGAATTTCCAGGATGTTATTTTAAAGCTGCTAAGGCATACATAATAACTAAATGGAGAATCAACTACAAATTAGTTATAAAATTAGATTTACAGTATATTAGAACTGTATTATTTATGTATTATATTCATTATGCCAAATACGTATACGCCATGTTCCCTTAACAATTGTGTAATTTCATTATATTTGAAGAAGATTTTCATTTACACCTCAAAAGTGAAATTTTAAAATGCAGAGTTGAACTATCTTTTCTGCTCTGGCCACAGCAACTATCTTTAAACTTTGGTACGAATTTTGGGAGACAGACAGTCTTCCTGTTCAAGCAAGACACTTGGGCACCCAATTTCATCCAGAAAGCTTACTTTACACAAAGGCGAATAGCAGTGTGCAGAGCACAGTAGAGCTGGAAGGGGGATGGAAGACGGACTCGTACTTATATCAATTGATAAGCGGGCTGAAGAGCAAAGGAAAGCTATCACTTTTTTTGTGGTGGGTGTGACAGAGTCAGCCAACAGGCGGATGCACAAACATTTGGCTAGCGGCAAGCGGAGTCAAAGTCAAAACGATGCCGGAAATGCCATTGAAAATTGTTTAAAATTCTGAAACGAAAATGGGAAATTGAGCTGAGCCAGTTGCGCAGAGCAGCTTACGAGGGAGCTATCGCCCTCTCACTCCGCACACCAACTCCCACTTAACTCTTTCCCTTTCTCTTTTTTATTGCTGTGTGTATTTGTGTACCACATGCACTTCCTGTCTGGCTTCCTTGCATTTCTTTTCGAATGCTGCTGCTGCTGCTGCTGCTGCCCTTGCTTGCTTTTCTATTTGCGTCCGCTGCTGGCTGCCTGCTTATGGAAATCCGCATGATGATTGCATATCCTTGGCTGCATGAAAACGGGCACACTGTCATATCCCTAATTCCGTTGGCGACGACGAAGGCGAACGCCGAAACTTTGCGTTCATTTGGTTGCCTTTTTTTTGCCATCAGCTGGCAAAAGTTTTACTGTGCAGGGGTTTTTTTCTTACTTTCTTGGTGGCAGCGCAGCCAGCGTCCAGCGTCCCAAGTGTTTCTCTTCTTGCATTTGAAGAGCTTTTTCTTAATGTCACTTATGCATAAGTTCCTATGAGTTTGCCCACACACCCGATCCAGGCGGGAGCTTGCTGGTGTTTGCTTGTGGATAAGTGCAACGTGCACACGCCACATGCGTCTCAGGGAGTGAGCGTCTGTGTGTGTGTGTGCGTATGTGTGTCTGCGTGTGTGTGTGTGTGCGTGTGTGTGTGTGCGTGTGTGTTTGTATTTGAGACTTACTTGACGGCACATCCTCTGTGGGGATTTACAAGTGCTTAGTTCTATGTCGCAAAAAACGCTTTAATATTATTATATTTTCTTTTCTATGCACTTGGTATTTTTCTACATCGCAGATGTTTTTTCAAGCTTAGCTGCTTGTGCTTTTCACTGTGTCTGCAGCCGAATGAAATTAAATTAAATGAAATATCTGCTTGCCTGTCAAACTATGTTATAAATTTAGCAAGCAGTGCAAATGTGCGCGCCTCCTGTATGGGGGGAGGGGCGCCATACAAATTGACTACAATGCCGCTTAAAGGACCTGCCTACCACAAGAATCATAAATAATCAAGAGCACAACAGCAACAAAAACACACACACACACACTCGCACACACCCCCTGGCTTGATGTATTACATGTGTTGGCATTATTTACTTAACTCTCTACTCTATTTTTGCCGCTCCAAAAAGTCAAAGTCTACTTTTGTGCGGCAGCCGCAGCTACTACTATTAGTGCAGCAGTGAAAACCAGCGACAGCCGGAAAATAACAGCAGCAACAACAGCAACAAAAATAACATCAACAACAACAAAAACAACAACAACAGAGCGAGAGCTACAGACCATGAAGAAGACATTAAGACACAGCATGCGTTACTTACTGTAACAGAAACACACAAACACACTCCCATATACATATATATATATATGTATATATATATATATTAATGTACATGGACATGGACTTGGCCACGGCAGACATTGGTGGGCGTAAGTAGAAAGAAATATAATGCCAACATAACATTTAATCCAAGAAATTCCATATCGTAGTCAGTGGGGAAGCAAAACAACAAAAAAAATGCACCACATAAAGGCACAGTAAAGAAATTATCTGGCACCGTGGAATACAAGCACACAATTAACATTATAAAATAATATTGAGATGATCCTATCTAAAACTAAGTAGAAGTATTCGGCTGGAATTTCAATTTGTTGCAGTACAAATTAAAGGTTCAACTGCTGCACAATGCCCTGGTGCACAATCACTCTGAGCCGTATATCTGACTACCTTGGCTTATGTAACGACTTTAATCACAATTTGCAGTCCCTCAGTGCTGTCTGTGGCACAATGGGTCGCTCATTGCTAATGCTTCGAGGATCATCGCAATGGCCGCAGCTCAAAGAACATAATGTTTATTTCCACTGTGCTTATCTGGCCTGAGCCAGCAGCAACTGGGACAGACGCTGTTAGCTGTTGGCTGTTTGGCTCTGGCTGCGGCTGCTGCGCACTTAAATTGCGCCCGGGAAAATAGAAAAGCGCACCAGAAACGGTGCTGCTAAATGCGCTCACACATACTTTTAGGAGCTGAGCAGCGTAAAAGCCAGCGGAAGGAAGAAATAATCATAAAAATTATTTCAGCACACACACGGACACATAATGCACACACATGTCTGGTTCTGTGTGTGTGTGTGTGTGTGTGGCTTCATGTTGATCATAATGTTGCAAGCAGGCAGCGAGTATGGCGTCCGCTGGGGAAATTCTTATACTTTCGATGCCGTCGCAAGATTTTCACTTTAATGACCAGGCTCTGGCAGACTTTTTAATTTTCGTGCTTCATATTTTTCTGCTCACCAAACGTTGAGCTTCCCCCTCCCCTCCGCCTGTCTAGCATTCCCCGTCGCTGTGTGGGACGGCGAAAGGAAAATATATGCGAAAATTGATATCCCGTCGTCATTTTTAATGCCTCGTGAATGCGGTTAATGAAACCGTGTTGCCTTGTTTGCCTCGCTGTGCGCCATTATTTTTAAATAATATTTAATGCTCATTTTCTGCTCATTTTCTGCTCATTTTATTTGCAGGTAAGCAATATTCAACTCTGACCTCGGAGCTTTATATTCATATTTGAGAAACGAAAACGATTCAAAGTTCGACTCTGGAGCACAAGTTGCCACAAAGGCGAATCAGATTTAGTTTCGCTGGAGTCACAGTTAGCTTTCGTTATGATGAGAATCTCATTAACATTTAATTAGATCATTTTCGTAATCGTAATGAAATGAACTTGTTAGCCAAAAGGAGCACGCTTTGTGCTCTAATGCGTCGCGTCGGTCAAGCAAATTGTCATTGATTTTGCTGCTTAATCTGCTTAGCCAGGCCTATTGCCCTGCTGGCCAGTTGCTTACCTTCGTTGCGTTGAGTGGAGCATTAAATCGAATTAATTTGAGGTGTTCTTTGGTCGCATCTTACTTTGTCTTCGGCTTTCTGACGCTCCCTCGCCCCCCTCCGGCCGGTCTGTTTTGACGCGCCTTTTCTGTGTTTCTCCGTTTCTCCGTTTCTGTGTTTTGTTTTTGGTCCGATCTGTTGGCCAACGAATGGTCATTTGACATTTGTCGACAAAACGTTTACATTAAATGTTTTGCCATTTCTTTGCCTGTTTTGGTCTCGTTTCGCCTGGCATTCGTTGTTCGTCCCGTTTTCTCTCCCTGCTCCAAAGTCTTCGCCTGTCTACGGTGACATTCTTGAAATTGTGCACATTGCCCTGGCAATAGTAGAAGGCAAAAATATTGTGACAACGACAGCCGTTGGCCCTCAGGGGGAGGAGGGTGTGGGAGGGACACAAAAGAGCGAACTAAACGTTCGAGTTGAGACATTTGCGTTGACAAGTGTTTCCATTCCTGTTTCTTTTCCAGTTCGAGCTTAGCTGCAGTTGGTCATTGCATATTCCCGCATCTATGCCAAAATAAAGTTTCAGTTGTTTATTTTTTAATCTTAATTTATTTGCAAAACAATTGCAACATTAATTATGAACAGCAATCGCTCTCCTGAATGATTGAGATGGAGGAGTTTAAGTCTTGACTTAGATGTTGCTTTGTTTTATCTATTTATCTTTTCAGCTTACAATTATTTACTTTTGGGTCTAAGAACTTCGAGATACGTGTTCTATTTTGAGGCAACTGTCAACCATAAAAAGCATCCGTTGAAATGTCAATTTAAGGGCGTGATCTTTTCAAACGAATCTTAAAACTTTTGCATCTGTCAAATGGAACCAAGGAATTCAATTAAGAACATCGGCTTTGTTGATTTGGCACACGTATCAAAAATCACTCAATTTACAATTTTTGGTCCGTGGCAAGACCACACACTCCATTAAACTGCAAACAAACGGCGTTGTGAAACCCAAAATTCGCTACTCTTAAACCCGCCCTGCTCCCTTCGGACCCATCCATTTCAGCCCGATCCATTCGTCTGCAAATGTTGCCAGCCTGATGTTTGTAAGCAAATTTTTTAATTTATTGCATAAAATGTTCGGGGTTTCGACGCTGGCAAGCCACAAAAGCCGAAGAAATTGTTTCAATTTGTCATGACAATTTCTTTGAAATGTGCGCCTCGTCTCAAGAGGGGCGAGCAGAAAGCGATGGGAGGCGTACCAAGAGCCGACATCTACCATCAGAGCTCCGAATTCAATTTGGCTTTAGCCGCTGCTTCCTTTGGCAATTTCCAGGACTAAGTACGAAGGTCTATGTCGTTGCCTGTTTATTTACTTTGATGTAATTTGCAATTTGCACCTTGGCACCGCAAAAAATAAATAAGAATCGTCGGAAGGAAATTGTCGAATGCGAAGCTATTATCAACGTTGGCGGACTGAGAGTTGACAAATCAGCCGCGCCTTTCCAAATGAAATTAATGCCGGTACTGGTGAGAGACAGGGAGAGGGATAGAGTGAACGAGACGCTTTGGGTGTTGGGCTGCGTAATGCTTGGCTGATGCCAAGGATAATGAAGGGTGCATTGCAATTTGGCAAGAGACTAGCGCTACACTCGTAAATCTGATATTTCCCCATGGCATAAATAAATAGGTAATGGCACAGACGCAAAAACGATCGCTATCTGAAATGGCTGCGCAAGTAATTGCGATGTGGTTGGCATTATACAGAATTTTGCAGATATATGGATACGACTCACATGTAAATGGGCCCAAATTAATATTGCACAAGCTGCTGCGCTGTTGCTGCTGATTGGTAGAAACAATTGCGGCTACCCTGCCAATTAACTCAAGTGCAAGTCATGCTCGAAGGGGCGACATGCCAATGAATTGTGGCCTGTTGCTCGAACGCTTGACTTAATCACTGGCAACTTGGGCTTAAACATTTGGATTTGCAGGCGTGAAGTGATATTTTGCCACTCAAGTGGCTGCCTCCAGAATTGAAAGCAGGCAGCAGCGCGCCTTATTGACAACCTGGCTAAGAGCAAGGAGCAAAAGGACGCCCCTAAAGGTACATGCCTGAGCTAAATGGCCAAAACAAAAGCAACGCCTGAACAGGACAATAAATCTTCTTCTTGTGTTATTGCCAGCTCGCCCCGCCATCGTTGATGGGGCTTTAAGCTGCTTAGCCGCAGTCCCTCATCCATCCCATCCCCCCCTTCGACACTCTTTCAATATCTCGCTTGTGATGCAATTTCCGCTGTGCCTCAGGAAGAGGACGGGATGGGACGCATTGCATATTAGCCCGCCTGTCCTTGGCTGCAGACAGCGGAAGCTCGCCGCAGAAAGCAGTGAGCCCCGGCTGGAAGCAGGCATCTTGCATCTGCAGTTGATGACTGGGCGCCGTTCGCGGATGTAACGATATGATTGGATTATTATTATTTTATTATTTATCGAGACGCTGCTCCAAGTGCTGGCAGACTTGAGAACATAACGAGAGTTAGTGCACAAAAAAAAAAAAAAAAGAAATAATAAGAAATATAAAGATAGGGGAAAGCAGAGTGCAGTTTTTTCACTTCCTTCGCACTTGGCTGTTTTTTTTTTTTTTAATATTTTTTGCTTTTCGTTGGCGGACTCAAATGGCTGCCTGACATGCAAGTGGCTATCGAATCTGTGCAAGGGGCTTTTTGTAATTGGCGCCTTTATCTCGTCCACCGTTGCCCAATTAAAGTTAGTTTGTAAAGTAATTAGGACGATTATGTGGCGCTCAAGTATCAATAAACGCCAATTAAAAACACTGCTCGAATCGATTCTTTTAGCCGTGTTTTAGCACTTGAAAATTCGCTTTCGCTTGTGGTTTTTTACGCTGCTTAAGTGATTGCTTTTGTATAAGAAATTATTAAGTAGTAGGTAATCATGTAAGAGCTTTTCAGATGGATAATGTCAAGGGCTTGCTAATGATTGAAGTGACAGCTAAAGCGTAGAACGGTGACAGGAATAAAACTAAAGTGAATAATTGAATCAGCACAAATGAGATTTGTAGTTATTCCCAGCAAAGCATTTACCTCTATTATATGCGCATGTAGCCCCATTTAACTTAATTAAATCAGGTCAATTCTTCCATATTCTAGATTAAAAAAATTAGCAAAAAAAAGCAACAGGAAACGCAACAACTTTGAAGTAGATGCCCTGCATCAATCAACGAACTTTTGCCCTTTGCTAATGAACTTCAATGTGCATCCACTAATTTGAAAGTCACTCGGCTTAATCCGCAAAACACAGCCACGCCCACTTTTCCCATTCACACCCTCTGTGTACACACACCGAACTAAGTCAGAGATGTTGGAGTTAAGACTGAGCAATGCCAAAAAGTTAAATTTTAATCTGTGATGTGGCGAAAGTTGATGAAGAAAGTTCAGTTTGGGGCGAAACGAATCATTTTGAGTGTGCCACATGTTGATACAGATATATCCACACACACACACACACAAGCAAAACACAGTCAGTCTCTTACCCAAAGTCCTGCTTGTACTTTGCAATCAGAGAGTGGAGCTGAGCGCATTTTGGTGCTCATCAATCCACCATCCTATAAAAAGGGAGAGAAGAAAAAACACTAAATAAATCTAAGAGTTTAAGAGTGTAAAGTAAAGTTATGGATTTTTTTGTTTGTTAGAGGGGGTTACCAAGTGGGACTGGTGCTAAAACGCATTTGTTATCGCTGGTCCAACATAAATTCAGTTTGTAATTATTTCTCGCATTAGTTGCTGAGGTGGCGCCCGGAAAAGTCAGTCAGCAAATGTGCAGAGACCGGGCAGAGACCAGGCAGAGACCAGGCAGGCACCATCATGACCCTTAAAGATCCAGTGAAATGAATGGTCGCTGCTCTGGATTATTTGTTGAAGCACACAGTAGTCGACTGCCGTTTTAAAACAGCACACTCACTCACACACACACACACACACACACACAGACACATACATGCATTCGCACACTCCTACACAACTTTAAAATTGAATCAATCATTCTCACTTTGATGCACATCAGCAACAGAAGCTGCCTCAACTGCTGCTGCAGTTTTATCCAAAGAAAATGCTTTCTACTCTCTGTGTCTTTGTATGTGTGTGTGTGTGTGTGTGTGTAGGTGATGAGGAAGGGAAAAGGTTTGGCTGAAAACATAAGCTGTAACTATAAACAAGCAGCTTATGTGTTTTAGACGCTCGCTCGTTCGTTCTCAACGTCATTCGCTTGCTGTGACTCCATCTTTGCACAGGGTGTTAATTTTTGTTGGTTTATGAAGTCGACTCACTCTGGTTGCTGTTGTTGTTGCTGCTGTTGCTGTTGGTGTTGGTGTTGGTGGACTGTGGGCCCTTCTCGCTTAAACACTTCAGGCACGGCAGCTGTGCGCAGTTCTAACGAGCAAAAACTAATAAATCCCCACGAAAATGGCTGCGGAAGCGGAAGCCGTGTGTTGTGCTCTGTGTTTTTTTTGTTTTTTTTTTACTGCTACAGAGCAACTAGAAAGCAACACGAGCCCAAGTCCAAGTCCAAGTCCAAGCCCAATTCCAATCCCAATTTCAAGCACAAAAATCCCAAATGCTAGGTCCCATCTCAAACCCAAATCCGGGAAGGGCAGAGCAAGGCAGGGCCTGTCTACCCGTGTCTGTGATGTGTTTTCTTGCTTAATTCTTATTATTATCCCAGGCATTATTATTATTGTTGTAGTTGTTGTTCTTGCTGTCGTCTTTCACAGATTTCTTTTAGCTTTATACTCAAATATAGAGTATATATACATCTCTTTCCACTTTCCACTTTTCCCTCTTTTTCTTTTTTCTGTTGTGGGAGCTTCTTTCAGTTATTTGCTTCTTCCTTGCCACTTCTCTCTCTCTCTCCCGAACTCACCCACTCGGCTTGTTGTATCTTTTTGTTGGCTGTGCACGTTCGTGTTGCCTATCGTTTGCTTGTATTATGATTGCCGTTGCCATTGTTCAGTGTCGTTTGTTGTGTTGTTGTCGTTGTTGTCGTTGTTGTTGTTGCTATTCCACTGCTTGTTGTTATTGTTGCCATGCAATAGTTCATTTTAATCTACAAACAGGATAATGCAAGAAGGATTTCGTAATGTGGTCTCAACGATTTCTGCGCCTTCCCTTGGCCCATTTCCTCTACTCCTTCACCTTCTCCCACTCACATTCCTGCTCCCACCATCACCACCACTCCCACTCCACTCACTGCCTGCTTTGTCTTCCCTATCGCCTCCTTTTTTTTAGTAATACATAACTCAACGATTTGCACCCTCCATTTTGGCCTGTTGTTTTCGTTGTTCCCGTTATTGCTGTTGATTGTGCAAACTTTGCTCTGAACTCTGATGTCGTACAATAAATTGCATCACTGCTGATTGCTTAACATTTTTTTTTTTTTTTTTTTAAGCTGGCTAAAAACTTTCGCCGCACTTATTGTAATAGTTTTCATCCCTGTATTTCTTCGTTTGGTGCGTGACAACCGCCTCTGTGGCTTGTGCTTGTGGTTATTAACAATAATATGATTATTGTTACATCTTCTGCATAGCTTTTAAGCACTGTAAGAGATTTTCGCAAAATTGCAAATATGATTCCGAATGCAACTAAAAATGGCAACTTTCAGTCACGTCTCCGACTCCCACATGCAAGTCCCCGCATTCATGCATTCTGCTTAAGAATTTTATAATATGAAAATCCAGCCATATTAAATAATGTTAATTCCACAGTTTTCAAGAGCTTAAGTTATTTGTAGTTGGCCAAAGAATTTGATTTCATGGCAATGTTATTTTCAATGGAATCCCTCAAAAATGATCTAACAACAAGAAGAAGCAAAAAACTAAATAAAAAAGAATTTGACAATTTTATCAAACTTCAAAAGACACATGAATATGTTTAGTTAAAACTAAACTTAATTTATTGAAAGGGGCGCCAAAGGGAGTAAAAGAGAATCATCTACATTTGCTCTATCGGCTTTCTTCAAGCTTTCGATGACTTCTCCCAGCGTCTATCTTTGACACCCATCTTCATTACAGATTAAATTTAACTTCTATTTTGACTCCTCCTATTCTATATCATACAGTGTTTGTCAGCTTACTATATGACTCTGTTTTTGGGGAGCATCTGGAAAGTTGTGAGAGTGAGAATTGCATTCAAAATATTCCCCAAACGGGAAAGCGGAGTGCTCAGTGGAGAGCTCGGCACGACGAATGGTCATTGGCCAATGCAATTGCCAAAAGTTGGACAGCAATTTAAAATATAGAAAAAAAAAAGAAAATAATAAAGTTAAAAACTTCAGTTGTGTGCAGTCATGTGTGTGTGTGCGTGTGTAAGTTGTGTGTGTGTGTGTGTGTAAAACAACAAAAATCTAATTGTGCACAAAGTAATTGATGTCGTTGCCAAGCGAAAATGAATGGATGACAATTGGAATGGGAATGGCTATTGGGATTGCATGTTGGGATAGAGAAAAGCGGGGAATGGGGAACAGACTTCTACGCAGACGACGACGCTGCTAAGGGCCCCTTTTGGGGATAGCCTCTCGAGTGTTTTATTAAGCGCATATATCCAATTTCGTAGTAGGGCTCAAGTGGCCAAAGCGGACAGCGGCGGACGCAACTAATTTATGGCGCTCCATTAAAACTTGAGTTCAATTGCCAAAAATTTCATAAAAATTTTATTTAAAAAGACAACAAGGACAGCTATGGAAAAAGCAAAAATCCAAATACAAATACAAATATACAAAAAAAAAACGAAACGAACGCACCAAATATATAAATATATACACACATATATATATAAATATATATATATATAAATGTACATATATATGTACGTGTGTACATAAGAGATGCGCAATCAAGTTTATTACGTACTCGCAGTCGTCGGCCTGGCGGCGCCACAATTGGACCCCCCTCAAGCCTTTGCAAGGCTGCGCTTTGGCCATGTCCTGGCTGGCAGGACTCGCCCCGCTGCGCGCATTGCGCAGTTCATTTGTGCTAAAATGAAATAAATTTAAATATATTTTTAGTGCATTTCGCATAAAACAAAAAGATGCCTCGCAGGGCCGCTGCTCATCCTTCTGGCCGCCGCCTGTCGCCTGCCACCAACCGCCTGCTGGGCTTCTCTTGGCTCTCCTCTTGGCTGCTCGCTTGCCGTTTGCCGTTTGCCGAGCCTTGGGCTGCTGGCTTGCTGCTTGCTGCTTGCTGCTGCTTTCTTTTTATTTTCCGGCCGTTTGCCATCTCAGCGTTAGCAGCGCCGTTTATTGTTGTAGTTTAGTCCCCGCCAACCTCTCTCTGCCATTGTCTCGGTTTACGTATTTACTTTTGCGCTTTATTATTCTCCATTAACTTGACAAAATGAGCAGAGCAGCAGCTGAAGCAGGAGGCGCAGTCATCTTTAGTTGCTGATTGCCCATAGGCCAGCGACTGTCCTTCAGCTCTCACACAGCCCCCTCTCGAAAGAGCAAAAAAAAAAAAACTGAATAAACGAAAGCCTGGCGAAAGTCTCATTTAAGCGCAGTGCTATGTGAACAGTTTATGCCACAGTCAGATTTGCAGTAAGTGACAAAGGACATTTGAAAAATGCAAAACGTTGCTTTCAAGCAGAGCCAGGTGGCCCAGGTGGCCCAGTTTCAGAAAGCGCCATGAAAGGCAACAAATTTGCATGGCATCGTGTTCCTAGACGTTTCTGTCAATCACCCAAGTCACTTTCGGCTTAACTTTTCCATCTCTGCATTTCTCATTTTGTGAATATGCACACACATAATCCTCAACCACATCGCGCCAAGTGACGCAACGCGCTCATTAGGGTCGTTCAGCCAATTTGAAAAAATTTGCAGCAATTCTTTTGTTCGCTGCCAAGCAGGAACTTAGCAATTTATGCTCGGGACATCTTTTGTGGCAAAAGGCTTAGCACAAAAAAGAATAAGTGGCAGCAACGTCTGGTGACTGTGTGTGTTGTTGTCGAAATTGTTGAGAGTGCTTAGCGCCTTAAATTAATTTCTGCTCTGATTGTGCTTAATTTGAGTGCTGTCCCCCTCTTTGTTGAACTGCTTCTCCAACTGCTCCACTTATGCAAAACCAAAGCTGTGCAGGAAATTAAAGCAAAGCGGAATTTCCACTGAGCATGTGTTAACTCATATGCCAACTTCGAGTGCTGCTTGTGTATCAGTCCGGACTGGAACTGAAACACGGACGGGACGGCGACTGCGACTGCGACTGAGACTGAGACTGGGACTAGCTCAGAGATTATGCCAATTAGAAGAATGGCAAAGGATGTAGCATGGCTCTTAACTGATGGCCTTGCTCGGCTCTCGTCTTAGTCCAATTGCCAATGTAATGCAAATTCCATTCACGCAGCTGCAATGAAAGGTATGTTCTTATTTGTGTATTTGTGTGTGTGTGTGCGTTCGTGTGTGTGTGTGCGTGTGTGTATATGTGTAAGCACAGCAACTTTTCAGGATTAATTAGCCGACGGCTAGTTAACTTGGTATTTACTTCGGCTTACCTCCAATCCCTCTCATCACATAGAACCAAGTGCATTTCACTGTGATTCCCCTCCTATCCTTGCCAGCCACACAATTTGAGCTTGGCTCGCATGTTATTTTGCCTGCATGCACCCAATTAAGAGGTTTGCCCTCCGCCACGCCTGCTTGTATGGTATTCTTTTTTGTTGTTTTTGCACAGGGGGAGGATGGCATAAGTTTTTAAGTGAAAAATACTCAGTGCGATTTAACTTATTTAGTATGTAACTGCAATTTACGCCATGCATCTGCATATAAAATGCATTTTTTTCGTTCTTTTTTGCATTTCTACTTCTTTTTCGCTTCTCGTGTGTCGGAGCGGAGGGAGTCACGCCCATTTTTTGCGCCAACTGTACACACACACAGTCGCAGACTTATTATTTATATCTCTATGTGTGCGTTTGTGTACTGGTCCTTTCCACTTCTTTTTTATGGACTGGCTACTAGCCTTGCCAAAAAAAAAAAAAAAATGAAAATAAAATGGGGGGGGGGAAAGAAAATGCAAATAGCATAAAATACAATGGCGAAGCTCCTCCTCAAGCTCCACTCGCTGACCCGGCCAATCCTCCTCCCTCCACCTAAGTACATCTGTCCCACTCTCTCCCAATGTTTCTCTGCTGCTCACACACCCCTCTTAGCTCGACGACCGCTTTTTCACTTAGCTCCTCACTGCGGATTTTTGTATATTTTAAATGCATTTTCAACAAGCAAATATACACACACACATCCAAACCAACACAGACAAGCTCTTGCTCTTCTTGCCCTGACTGGCACATACCAGCGAGCGTTGCATACTTTTGGGCCAACAAAAAATCCTGCCAAAAAGGGGTTTACTTTGTTTGTTTTTTTATTATTATTATTATTATTATTATTATCTTTATTTTTTGTAGTTTCTGCGCTTCCTTAACATTTGATTAATGAGTGCAGAACGCGTTGGCAGTTCATTTTTTGCTGTACCCAGGCCGGCGTTAGCGACTATCAGCTTTCTTTGCGAATATTACGCATAAGCAGGATGGTCTCCATAAAGCGAGTGTTGCAATTACGCCATCATCGATTAGATAGAACGCGAATGACATTCAATATAGGACAAAATGAGGCCGCAGAATTGTGCAAGAGCAAAAGTCGATGACTCGATTTAATTTCGACTTCTTTCGAAAATTCATTGTTCTAAACGCTGCAAAAAAAAAAAAGAATCAGCTTCAATTTGAATGCTTTAAGTTTGAAAGGAAATCGTAACTTTCTTGTAGTCTTTCCTAAATTCAATTCGTGGGAAAAAAAAGGCAGGCGGATTTGCGTTCTGGCCACAGCCAATGTCTGCTCAGAAATTGAATTGTAAGTAAGGCTAGAAATGCCGTCGCATAAATACAAACCAAATAAAAAACATAAACTATGACCCGATCAGACGGCAGCCGAGAAGGCAACAGAAAAAGCAACAGCAACAGAAGAGGCAAAGGCAGCGGCAACTGAGCCGCAGTCTGTGCCACAAAACGAGGAAGCCCAACATCAATTCTGGGATTAAGGACACTGATTTGATATACTTTTTATTACCATTAAGTATAAGTTGACAAAATGCCGCCGCAGCTACGATTTAATGTTGAAGACCCTCACGTCAGCAGGCACTACACCAAACCAAACCAAACCGAACCAAACCGAACCGAACCGAACCAAACCAAAAGCATCGAACGCTGAAATTTAAAGCTTAGCGTACTTCATGAAATGGAACCGGCTCTCGGCTTTCGTCTCTCGGCTCTCCAGTCATTAGCTGTGCACCATTAGCGCCGGCGACAGTCAAGCAAACCACCCAATCCGCCACCACCCCATGCTCAGGCCCCACCTCCTGCGCCATGGCCCAAAATCGTGGCTCGTTATTATGGCTGATAACATTTTTACGATGCCGACAATGACATGACATGATTTTTTTTTCTTTTTCATTTTTTTTTTTGCGTATTTTTTCTTACTTTCACTCAGCGTGTCTCAGTTTGTATGTTTCTCTGCCTGTGTTGCTGATGTTCACTGTTGGGGGACAAAACGATTTTTTATGCCACCAAAATGACGCAGTTTTATTGCGCTTTGGCCAGATTCTCTTTACGTTTTTTCCACGCGCAGAGATTTTCATTTTTAAATCATTAAAAATGGCTCATAAATTTTGTGTTCAAGTTGGCAAAGACGCCGTTACAATCATGCTAAAAATATGCCTCCCAAAAGCTTATGTTTCTCTAGTCCGACTAGTCCAATAATTTCTTGACCAGGGTGTTCTCTGCCCATTATTACATTTTTATTTCAATGGAAAACATATTTTTTCCTGTTGCTTTTTGATTTTTAATAATGTAAATGGAATGGAATGCAACATTCCAAGTTGTTTTCTACTGAAAAATATTCTAAATTTTATTTAAAACCTAAACTCAGAGTTGCCACAGGCTTTAGCCAGAGAAGTGTTCAACGAATCGAGTCATTGGCCGGCTAGCGAATCTAAGTAATAACTAAATAAGTGGATTACGCATAAATTAACAACAAATTATTGCAGTAATAACAACGAAACATAACAAAAAGCTATATTAACATGTGTATTAAATATTATGTAATTAATTGGCATTAAAAGCCAAACAATGCCCCAACAGGAATAGCAACAACTAAATCCAAAATAAGGGAAAAATCCACACCAACCACAATATTGCATATGCCACGAGTGGCGCTTACCTCAGAATTATCGAGGCTGGCTCCACTTATTCTGAGTACTTTCATGTTTGGCTTATGTTTTATTAATGAATGGGTGCTTGTGTGTGTTCGTGTGTATACACATGTGTGTGTGTGTGTGTGTATGTTGTTGAATAATTAATAACATAATAAGGATTTGCTGCCATTATTTTAATTACGCGCATATCAAATAAAAATCAACATTTCAAAACAAGTAGCTAAAGTGAAAACAATAAAACAAGATTACTTCAAAGAAATTGAAACAGAAAGTAAACCAAGCTGTACAAAAGTTCCCAAAACTTACAATCTTTGTATAAATGCTCCTGAAGTATGTAAAGGAGCAGAAAGAAGTATCCACTCGCTCAATTTTAATTGCATTGAATCGTTCAAGGAGACTTTAATACTTTATCATATTATACACTAAATATAAGATAGAAACTACACAAATGAATAAAATGTTCTCAATTATTATTTCCCAAATTATTTATGAAGAATTTAAGCAAGCAAGTCATGCTCTGTTCTGTACTCTGATTAACGACTCGAAGTTTCACGGAACAAAATTGATTTCTGTTCTGAATTGCAGGTACGTTCTCAAAAGTTATAAGGATCTAGTTTCTTATTTACGGTGCCATAGATAAATGCATTTAGTTGGTAAGCGCTTGGTTCTAGCACAAATAACTATCACATGACACTTATAACTCCTGATGCCGGCAGCCTGGTCATGGTTGAGAAATTAAATTGCTTAAATTCCAAATTTCCAATTTTCGGATAAAATTCGAATTCATTTCAAATGACTTAAATAGTTAGTTAATACATAAATGTCAAACCTCATATTAAAATAAGTGAAGTTTGGTTTCGGCCAAATTGTCACGTACACTTCGTCTTTGACTACTTGCGACATTTCCAATCAACTGTCAGCGGCAGGTCAGTCATCAGCAAGTGCCTGGTAATTGCCGAACTAAACCACAAAAATTCACACACACCACATTCAAGCCCTCAATTGTGATAGAGTTGGGGGGTAGGTGTCAGAGGGTATCTGGTGTGGGGTGGAGGCTAAGGAGCGGGTTGCTGTTGCCTGTTAAATGCGTCATCCAAATCGCCTTTGCATGACTTTGAGCCACTTAATGCTATTTGCATCCCATTGCGGCTGGCGACAAACGAAGGACATTCCCAGTAACGGCCCGTTGCACATGTCGGTCAGTCGAGGCAACCGCCCGACCAACCAACCACCTAACAACCCAACAACCCAACCACTCAACCACAGCCATAGTCTGAAGCCTTGTCGAGCTGCACGTCATTATTATAATTTCTGTATTTGCACAAATGTCGCCCGGCGTCGCCAGCCCGTAAATTGCAATAGCCAACGATTATTGAATTTAGTTAAACAACGTTTGTCGTCGTCATTCCCTAAGCCCTGATCCCCACCCCTGTCATCCAGTCCTCATCATAAATAGCAGGTCGTGCGGCACCTAATCACCAGCTGCTCTTGTATGGCTGTCAGTCGCCGCCTGTCGCCAGGACATTCGTTGAGTCCCTACCCTTCCCCACAACCCTGCACTATTCGTCTACCCAGCGCGTCGTCGTCAAGCAGGACGTCGCCGGCTCATTGCAGCAGAACATCCGGTGCGCTTGCGTATCAAAGTCTGTCTGCTTGTCTGATTGACTTCCGTTGTCTACGTTTGTCAGTTTGGCCATTTTGGTTTTGACTCGACCCAGACAACGGACAATCGACAACGGACAACGAACAACGGACATCGGACAACGAGCGTGCAAGCGAGAGAGAGAGAGAGAGAGAGAGAGAGAAATAGTACAGCAAGTGCTGGCTAGAGCGGGACAGAGTTTGATTGAGGCTTCTGCTTCAAGCTGGCAGCTTTCTGCACTTATTTACACTTTAAGTGAATTGTTTGCTTGCGTTTTAACACAAATGCAATTATGCGCTGCCAACAACGCTGTCGACGTAGCCGCAGCTGCAGCAGCAGACCGACTTTGTTGTTGTTGTTCTTGTTGTTGTTGTTGATGCTGGTGAATGTAAATTAAAATGTAGTTGTTGCTGCAGCTTCAATTGTTGTTTCTATTGTTGTTGCCCGACTGAATGTAAGGCGTGTTCTTGCTAATGTTTGAGCATTTGTTGTTGTAATCGTTTCTCTTACAGTTTCCCATTTGTTATTTGTCGAATATAGGACATACATATGCTGTTTGCATCCTTGCTGTAATTGAAGTGTATTGGTCAAGTGGTTAACTGAACCCCGCACATCAAGCAGTAAAATATCAAATAAGTTGAATTACTTTAAAGTGTTGCCCTTTGAACACTCTACCAGCCAGGCATATCATAAAGCTATCAACATTTTCATATTACCATTTGTGTCACAGACTTGCAATTAAACTGAAGAAAGTTGATCAATATGCAAATGCGTAAAACTTACAGTCAGTTGACAGCAACTTCTAATTAAATGCGAGTGCGCGACATTTGCCAGGCTCCCTGTAGAGGTAGGGGCTTTGACGGCGTTAGCTTATAGCATGCAATTAGTTGGCCAGCAGACGAAACGCTGTCGACTCAAGAGCAACATCAACATCAAAAACAACAGCAACAACAACACAGCTCGTAATAACAGGGAGTAGAGCACACGTATGAATTGTAAATTTAATTTAATCAGACTTAAGTGCAGCCACTACACCATATTTCTGTATATATATATGTGTGTGTGTGTGTGCGTGTGCGAGCGCAGTCGGGCATAATGCATACGCCCTGTCGCCCAAGCAAATATAGAAACCATATTGTAAGTAGGCATGGTCTGCATTGGGCTTAGTTGTGTGTATTCAGTTAGCTCGGTAATTGTTAACAATTTATAAAATTGTCAATTGGCCAAGTGTCTACAGAACTGTAGCAGTAACAATAACACACACTCACACACACACATCGTCTCTGTATGGGACGAACTAATTATATATAGAGCTACTGGAACCACCACATCGAGTTTTGCGTAGTACGCGTATCCCCCAAGCAAACATAGAGCCTGACCAGCGAGGCGCGCAATTTGAAGCTGAAACTTAAGCGTTGTAGCAAGGGGGGCAAAGTGGGCGTGGTGCACTAAATATACACGCGGGTACTATTAACGGCGATTAAGCTTGGCCAGAGTGTGTTTACCATGCGAGCAGTGCATTTAATTAATGCAAACCCTTCAAAACAAAGGCCAGCTAAGCATACATTGTTGCCAAGCCAACTAACAATGAAAACCCTTTCAGACAACTGCAAACTAAGCTCACACTCTGTTGCCAAGACAACTTATTAGTCGGAAATTGTAGCAAACTCCAAAAGCCCCAATAGATGCTACATTTCAGATGAGAGACTTACTTCAATAACAACACAAACATAAACACAACACACCACAACACTCGCAGACGTTCATTCGCAACGATGGCAATAAACTTATTGCTTATCAATCAACACAAAGTGTGGTCATCAAGTGAATGGCGCAAAACACTGGCTGCAGCTGCTGTTCATCACACACAATATGAATATTTACGAATAATAAAAAGTGAAAAAATAAAAATACCCTTTCCCCTCGCCAATTTGAGCTAAGCCAGGCTGTCGCTTTGTTAACCAATCACATCGATGACCCAAAAGTTGACTTCTTACCATCCATTTTAAGGCTGTGCTTCTTTGTGTGTGAGCATGTGAGTCCCACTGACCCTTCCGATATGGGATTTATTGAAAGAATAAAAACAAGCTTAGCTGGGTTGGATGCAAAATTACCTTTAATTGGCACAAGATAATGCGAATATAAGTCAATATAGTTCTTATTAGCACGAAATGCCAATAATAAAAAGGATCAATAAAGTTAAGCAACTTTTACTCCCAATTTTGGGCTTGTTTTGTTTTTCAGATAGATTTATGTATTTCGATTTCAGACACGTGTCGAGATGAGGCTGTTATTTTAGGGGGAGTGCTTATAACATTATTGTTGTGCTGTGCTAAATGCAAATTGAAAACTTTTGCAATAAAATTACATTAAAGAACAATTTGTCTTAGCACAGGATCTGCCACAAGGAGAGCGAGGAAGGGAGAGACAAGCAGAGAGAGAGAGAGAGAGAGGGAGAAGCGAATAGGTGGCCTAAGTGCTGCCACGCCCTGTCGGCATGTGGCTTCAGCCGATTCGAACTGAATCAATCAACTGCGGAAATTATGTTAACAGCAGGAAAAGTTTATTTCTTTTTCTTGTTTTCTTTTTCGCCTTTTGCGAAACAATTGCGAATAGGCGAAGAGCTCTCAGTTCAATTGTAATGGCAAAATTTTTAAGTGTGCGTGTGTGTGAATGTGTGTGTGTGTGTAATATATCATTGATTGACCGCAAATGGAACTCAAGATGTTGCCTGACAGCAGCAGCAGCAGCAGCAGCAGCAGTGGCAGTGGCAGCGCCAGGACTTGAAAGAACCTCGTGGCGCAGGCTAATTATTTTACATTAAATTAAATAATGATACACTTGCCAACGCGTCACGAAATGAGTGGCAGCAACGGTATGAGGCAACAAGCGCCGACTCTGGCTCCGTCATCAGCAGCATATCCGCGCCACCCGGTTGCCAATGTTGAGTTTCGTGCAGCGACAAAGAAATCATTGGGGCACGTGACGCAATTTGCATAAATTTGAAGCAGTCGCAGCGAAGCGACGAAACGAACCAGCGCCGAAACGGAAGCCAGTGCGTAATTTCAATTGCGGTTAAACAGCAGCCGAGTAGAAAAGTAGCAAAGTGGCAAGCTGCAGGGGCAAAGAGCAAGAAGCAATGAAGCACTAGCGACAGGACACCACCACCACCACAGCCAGCATCAGCATCAAAAACTACATATTCAACGAAGACTTTGAGCTGCACGCTCGTCAAAGGCAAATGTAATGCGCACATTATTGAATACGAAGCCCCCGGTTATTATCGACATAAATGTCCTCGAACGTGTCCCCTAATGGCAGTTGAATTTATTGAAAAATTATGAAAAGGGCTCGCTGCTCGCTGCTCGCTCAATGGCCACAGGTCAGGTTGTGCCTGGTCAGAGCGAAGAAGTCAAGTGAAGGCTGCCTGGCCTGGTGCTGAGTGCCGGTTCGGCAAAGCTATTTCTGTTTGGGCACATCCTAAATAAACAATTTGTTCGCCACGCCAAATGTGCGAGATATATTTTGCTATTTGCTGTTAGATTTCTAATGAATTTCGGTCGCTCTCGTTACTCGTTTCTCGTTTGGTTTCGTCCTTTCAGAGAGCTTGGTTCTGCTTGGCTGTCAGTGTTTTGGTAGAGATAACGAAAGCCACTTGAAGTGTTTACTTGCGACAAATTGATGTGTTTGCATTAGTCGAAAATAATAAATTAAGTTTTCTCCAACACCCTAGTTTCGCCTACCCTTTGATTTACTTGTTTTTGTTACAAGGTCGCCGTCGTACGGCAAGGATTAGAGGTGCTCTCAAAAACATATACAAAATATATATTTAATAATAAGTGATAAATAATAGGCAATCTGATATTATCTTGAATCGAAAGCCATCAAACATATTGAAACAATGATACAAAAGATATGCTCTCTAATTAATTAACCATCCCCTCCATCTTCTCTCCTCAGGTAAGCAACCCACGCAACAATCAACATCAATGTTAAGCCCATTAGCTCAGTGGCAAGGTGAGCGACTAGATTTACAGTATAATATATACATATCGCATGGTGGGTTCTCAGACCCACTCGAGTCTCATTTCGTTGTACCTTGGGGAAACGGGGCAAGCGGGGCAAGCGGGGCAAGCGGGACAAGCCGGGCGAGGGGCGGGTTAAACGTTACACCGCAATTCCCGCTAAAGTAGCGTATAATGCATAGTAAATCTCGAGCACAAGCTCGAGCCACGGCCATGCTGAAAGTGGAGCTGAATTGTGCCAATATTTTGCTAAAAATAAAAACAGACGCTATTCGCTTACCTGCAGGCAGGCTGGCACCTAGATGCGGCCTGCTACCACCAATATGCGGCAGCTAAACGTTTCCGTGCACGCGAAAAAACTTGCACGACTCCAACTTCGACTTCGACTTCGACGTCGACTCTATCCTGGCTGCTTTGCATTCTGGCGGGATGTTGAGGGTTGAGGGAAATGCAGTTGGAAAGCAAGACAGGCCATTTCTTTACACTTTTCGTGTGCTTTCATATTTTTCTAACGTTAATGTGGCCACAAATTGAAAAAGAACAGCGAAAAAGCTGTGGGAAAATTGAAGAGATGCACCATGGATAGGGTAAGGCATAACGGGAGGGGCCTGAAGCGCACCTGAACTCAATAAAAGCTTCATTTTTGGGTTGTTCAAGCAGCAGAAAAGCACCATGAACAGCAAGGCAAAGAAAACAAAGACCAAAAATAAATTATTTAAGAAAAATATGTTTTACATAAACTTTTGGGAGTGCGGGCAAAAGAAAGCAGAGAAAGCACAACAAAAAGAAGAGGCAACTGCGAGAACAAGCAGAGCACAAAAAAAAAACAACAAAAAAAAGAAGAAGAACAACAAAGAATACTAGAACAAATGGCATGTAGTTGGAGAGTTGAAAATTGCAAAAGTAAATAACTGAAGGTTCCCAGCAGGGGTTTTCCTTTTGGGTCGAGTGCGCCCCTACCGCCAACCCTACCCCGCAAAATATAAAGAATGAAATCCGCGTTAAAGCAGCGCCATCAGGCGAAACAGTTGCATAAAGTTATAAAAGTATTATGAAATTCCAAATAATAACTGCATCTACATAGCCATGGCCATAGCCAGAGTCTAAGGAGCCACAGCTGCAGCTGGTAGTCGTAGTTGAAGGCTAAGGAATTGCAATTGCTGGCTGGCAAGTAAATAAGTTGAAATAAACTAGCACGTAAGGTTCTTAGCCTGCCTTTTACCCGCTGGCTGGTTTTTCTGCGTGGCCGGTTTAATAAAGTAAGTATCCATAAAAAGATATGGCCACAATAAAAATGTGACGGCTGTAAAGCTCGAGCAACAACGCCAACAACATCAAATATAAAAACAGGAAGCTGGACCGGATATTTCGCCCTGTAAGCATGCAACAGTGTTTGCCACTGTGCGGCTCATTTGAATGCAACAGCTGAGCAGCGGGTAAACAAACTCTATGGCTGCACTAAAGTCCTTGAGGAGCCGTTGCTGTGGCAATGCTTATCAGCTTTAAGAAATTATCAAATGCCAGTGCAACACAAATTGCCACAAAAGCTGTAAATTGCATTGCATTTACGCGTTGTGTGGCAGTTGCCGTAACGCGCATTGTCATCAATTGGGGTCGCTGGCAACAAAATTGCAATGAACCATAAATGTTGCAAATGTCAAAAATGTCAAGCCGCCAACACAAAACGGTCAGCAGTCGACGCATCCGAGGCAACAGCAACAACATTTGCAACTGGTTGCTATAGTTACTGAAAACTGGACACTGGTCCTTTGTCAGAGGGCAGCAGCACTCTAAAATAAATGTCACACTTGTAAAATAAATAGAATGGAAATGAGCATCATAGCACCACAATTGGGAGGTGGCCGGACTGACAGCTAAAATACAGTTGCAGCTGCAACTGGAATCAGTTCATGTTACCAACTGGCAGGGTATGTGCCATGTGGAAGGCAGTTCAACACTTGTCGCTTTTCAGTTGTGATCAGCAATTAAATCAAAATAACATGTTCATTTTCAAGGACATTCATTTAACCGATTGAAATTAGATAATTGAAATAAGCATAATAATTGATAAGCATCAATTTACATTTGTGTATATTTCTTTAACATATTTAACATATCTTTTATATATAGCGTATTATTCATTCAATGTTGTTCAATTAAGATATATTTTCTTATTCATAAAATCAGTTAATTTGTTCAATGCTTCTTAATTATCGTACTTTATTTATTTTATTTAAATATGTATTTTAACTAAGTCTCCCTCAGAGAGTATATAGACACCCTCAACACGAAAATTGGAGTTCATGGAACAGTTCAGGGGACACTTTATAATACTGACATATTTTCTTTTTGTGATTAAAAAAAAAAAAGTAAGCATGCACTTTGCAATAGAATTGAAAAAATTGCCTTTTCCCTCACAAACTGGCTGGCGGAATCGTTATGCTCATCGCATGCCAATTGTATGCCACATGTGCTGCTCACAGATATGTACATTCATTTGTGCATGCATAGTGGCTGACATTTTGTGCTCATCTGTACGCCTCCAACGCTTTGTCCACTCATCTGCAACACACATACATATGTGTTTCCCCTTCTGTTGGAGCCCACACGTTGTGTGTAATAGCTGTGTAGTCGTCTTTGCGCTCATTTTGTTTTTGCCGCTGCATAAATTTAATATT
The DNA here is from genome assembly GCA_035043845.1 of Drosophila picticornis. Taxonomy (NCBI): domain Eukaryota; kingdom Metazoa; phylum Arthropoda; class Insecta; order Diptera; family Drosophilidae; genus Drosophila; species Drosophila picticornis. Next base: position 2,511,886 of record JAWNMR010000362.1, read on the forward strand.
TTGACATATGTAAGCGCAGCGGCAACACCAACAGCAGCAACAACAATTCCAACAACAGCTGACGCGGCGACAGAGGCAACAAAAATGAGCACAAATAAATTTACATGCATGCATTTTGGTTAAACTGTCAGACCACAAATCAGAAATACACTAACACCATGACATCTGTACCCAAGTCCCGCAATTGCTGACTATCTCCCTCTCTCTCTCTCTCTCGCTCTTTCCTTCCATATATACACATGTACATATACATATACATTTATATATATATATATAGATATATATGTACAAAAGTGTGTGTGCGTGTGTCTTTACTTATATGAATAACTACTGTCAAGCGTGGCATTATGGCCGTGAGCATGCCAACTCTTCCTCTTATATGCCACAAAGCGGCGTTTTTGTTGTGGCCCATACACTCACTCACACATGCACACACACACACACACACATATACACACACATACACATAGTCACACGCATTCACTCACACACACATATAAGAGATACATGAACGGCAACGGATTTTAGTTGACGCTCGGCTCCCTCAGCTCAGTTGGTGCTTATCTGCATTTGTGCCGGGGATGTTTGGGCCGGGTCGGTTCGGGTTGGATCTGGCCTGCACTCCACTTTATATTTAATGAATGCCATAATGACTGCAATGCAACGCATGAAATATTTATAGATGTGAATGGATACGAGGCAGCCATCCCCATACCCATATCCATCCCCAAATGCAATAGCAACCCCAGCTGAATATGGGTTTGGTCTGTTCGTGTTCAGTATTCGCTTTAAAAGTGATTTTGTGTACGAGTATATCATTCATAATTGTGAATATGCATGTATTTAAGACAAAATGATCACTTGTAAAGCTGAAGCATTGTCAGCGCGTGCCTAGTGTTGATATTATTTTTGCCATTGCTGCTTTTGTTGCTGTTGTTGATATTAATGCAGCGGCTGTTGCTGTGGCAATGCAAGCCGCATTAAAAAAATACGTAATTTCCTTTAATAAAGCCGCACAAATTTAATTAACCAGCATGCAAATGCATTTACACCTTAATTATTAATTGAATTTAAATACATAAATACACAGCACAAACTGCACGAGGACATCGCATGCCGCATACATAAAAATACATACATATAAATAAAACTGCCTTTTAATACATACAAATTTGCCATATACTCTTTTATAAATATATGGCATTCATTTGTATGTACATATATATATAAATATATTGATATATATATACATATACAGATATATAGATTGTCCTTTCCCTTTTAAACTGTGTTATTTTATGCCGTAAAATGGTTGACGTTGTTCTTTTCGCTTGCCACTTTTTGCTCGCATTTTTTAAAAATTTAAATATTTATAAGGTTATTATGCACTACGAAAAAAAGTAGAATTATGGTGAATCGTGTTTAACTTAAATTATTATTATTTGTTTGGTCTTTGTGGTCACACTTCGATGCATATGGCCAATCAATTGGCGCAGCACTGCAAAAGGTTTATCTGTAAATTAAAATGCGATATATTCGTCCATGTGAATTTCTTTTCTTAATTAAAATGATATTCGTTCATTTTCATTAATACTAGATAAAGTATGTAAGCTGTGCAAGTGTAAAAGTACTTTGATTTTATATTCGAATTATGATTAATTTACAATCATGCTTTAAATACTTACTGCAATCACCAGCAATTGATAACTATTTATTTAGTGATCTGCTAATTTGGCTACATTCTATCAAATTTTAGCTCCAATAAAATGAAACACGTGCCTTCATCACGGTTTCTTAGATTGGAAACATATATTTCGACTTGCATTTCAAATGTGGCAGTTTTATAGCATAGTTCCAGTCTTCAATAGCTTTCTTAGTTATTCAACAGTTGAAACAATTTAGTTCAAATTCGAGTCGTATTTTCTTAATTGGAACCAGCTGATATGGTTGGCATTCTGGTAGATTTGATTTTTATCATATTAATATGTCGCAGTTGCTCTTTAGCTCTAAACTCACCTAATAAATTCTGTGGTTTCTGCTCTTTTGATGCTTCTTCTATAATTGCACTTAACACACACAAATTTTATGGCTTGCATCTATTGTCTTTTGATGGGCGTGTGTCTGTAGAGAGAGAGAGAGAGAGAGAGATTCGTGCCACCGCGAGTCATGCAACAACAACAACATGATGACCAATTTTCGGGTCATTCAATTGCAGCAGAGTTCCGCTGCGCAAATTTTAGTATGTATAACTGTGTATAATTAACCGAAAATCGCTTAAGTGCCCCTTGGTCCCCTAGACGCCCTCGTGCTGACCGCGGCATGCAAATTAAAAACACAGCAATTGCTTGGGGGCATGGCAGCTGCAGTTTATAGTGCGACAGTTGGGAGCTGCATATGTTTACTTTGACATTAAATAAAGTTGTTTGGCCAGGCTGGGTTTTTAATTTGCAACACTGTTCAGAATGCGACTGGGGGTGAAGAGTTGGGTGACGCGCCGTACGCATAAATAACAAATAAATCATTTATGGTCAGAGCGAAAACATTTATTGAGGTGCCCACACAGAGCGAGAGAGAGGGAGAGAGAGCAAGAGAGCGAAAGAGAGGCAGAGCAAAAGAGAGAAAGAGACGAGCTGAGCAAAATAAATTAATTAAAACTTCGAGTGCGTGGCGCAATCAAACTTTGGCTTAAGTTGGTGTCGCCAGGCAGTCGCCATTTTAAATACGCTCACACACACACACACTTACAGCCACGCACATGCATATGCACATACATATGGACAATTGTCATGGCCAGGAAATCGCTTCGATTACAGCTGCTCCTCTGTCTGATGGGACTCGGGCTTGGGTAAATGTCAAATTGAGGACACAAGTTGGACAGAATGCACATCATATCGAGGGGAACAGGAAGGGGGACAGCGAGGTGGGCATGTAGAGCGAATGGCAATCGGCAACCAGGTGCAAAGCTTTGCACCTGCTGCGCATTTCGTTCCATATTTGCAGTAGGCATTTTTAATTTGTCTTCACATTTTAATTGCAACAGCGCGCAACATTTTAATTTCTTATTGCCGTGTCAATGCACCGTTAGGCGTTGCGATTAAATATGCCTAAAAGCCTTTGCAACACATTCTATAGCAGTCGTCAAACTTAATGAAATATGCTGCTGAAAAAAAGCAGCTGCATACAAACAACTTTGCTCCAGTTGTTGTTGACTGCTGTGTGAATTGCAGTCATTTGGTGCTTGTTGCAATTTCAATGCATTTAAAAAATTCAAAAGCCAGCCAGCCAACAACACCAAGTTTTACCCACTTTGATTGCCAGCGCGTTGCTCAGTCCCCATCCCCGTCCCCATTCAGCTGCCACGCCCACCTCGGCTTACCTGTCCCTGCGAAGAAAGTTTGTTGTTTCGTGCTTGTTTTAGCATACAACTTTTGACGTTTTCTCTCTATGCCAGATGCTTATCAATAATTTATTTATAAGCTTCACCTCAAAACACATGTTGTCAGTATGCCATGTCACTACCCCCAATCAACCGGCCCAGTACCCTACTCCGCCCCCCTCTCCTGCAACTGGTTGGGGCTGCTGTTTTCTGCTCTGTGGGTTTCTGCTCATTGTAATAGTTGCGTTGGCAGTTTGGCTAACAAGCCGCCGTTGCCGCTTGACACCTGACAACTCCCTCTCCCATCCAACCAGACACACACGTAAGGGAAATATTGAGCTGACTTGTTCATGGTCCTAGACCTGGTCCAGCTGCCAGCTGCCAGGTACTAATTTCAGCTCTCTGTTGCTGCTGTTGCTTTCTGTGAACTCACTCGACGCGTTTGCATAATTTATGATTGCAAAATGTGTTCACTTAGTTTTGCAAATTGTTGACATGAACAATCATTAGGGCCCTCTGTTCAGATTTCAGCACCATTTTATCCATGTACAACTTCATATGTGGCAGATAAGGTTGCCAAATTGGGTTGCAACTACCTGCTGACAAGTTGTGCTGCCAACAAGCGAACTGGGCTAATGAATTTGCAAAAGCCATTAATTGAACCCACAAGTTAAGACTGCAAGTTGGGCCAGTCCAGTTAATCTGATGTAGACGCAAACGATTATCAAACATGGGCAGTTCGGTTGACTAAGAAATCTATTTAATATGCAAATATTGTCATCAACAAATATTGCAAATTAATTAGTTAAAGGGCATTTTTATTATGATTTGTAGTACTTTTGTACATCTCTTTGGCTATTATGGTCAATGTAAAAGAAAGAAATACGAATACCTATCCAACTTTTGTTCAAAATCATTCTTCAATTAATTGACAGCACTTTGAAAACGAGGACAAATAAAAATCTACGTAGACTATGGTAAATATGAAATTTACATATTTGTACAGTTGTCGAGTTGACAGCGTTTGTTTTTGTCTCTTCAGGCTGAAGGCAAGTGAAATTCCAATGTTTGGTTGCTAAACAACTTACGAAGTTGACACTGGCACGCAACAATATTTTCATCAGCAACACGACTAAAATTAGCAAGTGTCAAAGATAAATAAAAGACTCTACCTCTATACACTCTTCCATCCACCCCCAACCCCCAACACCCGGCCATTCGTCCTAGCACTGTCTATGGCAACTGTCTTTAACTTCAGATCTCAGGCCAAAGTATCTATTTGCCTGTAGAAATAGTGCCAAAGTGAGTGGCTCCTCACATCCTCCGGGATGGGGGCACAGGCACCACAGGCAGATACTTGACTAACTTGACTAAGTGCGGCATGTGTGCCACGCCCCTTTTATAGCCATCCTCCATCTCACCCGCTTCCTTCTCATCCCACTTCAGGACAGTGGGCGCTCTGGGTAAGTGCAGTTGGCAGAAATTAAGTAAGTTTGTAGCTGCAATTTTTGGCTAAAACTATGTCAAGTTTGGTTTTAGTTGCCAGCAAAGTTTTTCTTAAGAAAATTCCACCAAGTAGTATGTATAAGTATATCAAATGAGGGCTCATGTGGAGGCAGGGACGGAGCCAGGGCTTGGTCTTGGTAAGCAGACTAGGCAAAAACCTAATGAATTTCATGCATGACATGCAATTCCCGCGACGAGTCGCTTAATTAAAACCATTAGTCGTTGGCCAAATAAAATTTGATGGTCCCAGCTATAAGTCGCACTCTTTTTCTCGCCCACTCCATCCCCTGCTGTAGTAAGTGCAGGCCAGAAGATGGAACAGCAGCAGCAGGAACAACAGCAGCATCCAATTTACATAGTTTCTTTAATGTTTACTGCATAATTTTCACATTTTTCAATGTCAAATTGTGGTGCTGCATTGTATTCAGCCTGCCCGCCTGCAAGCAAGAAATCTTTTGCATGTTTTGGTCATATTCTAAAAATAATAGCACCAGCTATATATATACATATATATACATATATACATATTCAGTCGAGCCTGGTCAAGCGACCCACTTTACTTACCCGGTACTGAGATTTTTACGACCCTATGCCAGCGGCAGTCATTGCAAATCTGCAGTGGAAGAGAGGCTGGGTTTGTAAAATTATAACATTTGGTAAAATAATGTCGCTTGGCTGCAACTGAAAGCGAAAGCTTAACAAATTTGCTGCATAGATTAGAAATCAACAGCAACAAAAAAAAAAAAATATACCTCAAAAATGTGACACAATTTATGTGCCGCATGAGAGTATAGAGAGAAAGCAGTTAAGGAGAGTTGATTAAATCTGCTGCAACTTTTAAAATAATGATGCTTTCAAAAATGAACTTGTTTCCATTTTCAAACACAGGCGCAGCTGAGGGCCAACTTTTCTCCCTTTCTCTTGGACAAGATTACAAAAGTATAAGGAAAAGGCAAGCAGCGGCAACGGTATCTCAACGGTAAATGGCAAACGGCACTGCACGAGGCAGCGCCACGCCCATGCGCCCCAAAGCAGCTGAGCTATGGCCAAGTCAAAAACTTTAATTCAAAAACTTGTACAAAAATGCACATTTAATGGAAATTTACTACCTGCAGTCGCGTCAAAGGCAGCAGCAGCAGTCGCAACCACAAAAGCAAAAAAAAAAACAACAAAAAAAATAGAAAGCAAAATACACAAAAATGACAACAACAATAACAACAGGCAACTGAAACCAAACAAGTGCCACAAAGTTGCAGTTGCAGTTGAGTGAATAAGGGAGCGGGGGTCGAAGGTTCTAACAGCAAGCGCCTGGATATATAGCCAAAGTGTTAACGGTTTGTTTGCGCGCCAAATGGCAGGCAGATGAAGTTAAGGAAGGGAAGATGGTGCACGAGAGGCAAGTATGCGCTATTTTTAAAGCAGCTGGTCTCCTGCAGTTGTCTGTTGTTAGCTGCGCTGCGACAAGCAGCAACCGGAAACGGAAATTGCGTAGCGCGTAGCCTCGTTGCATGGCTGCCAGCCAGGCAGCCAGGCAGCCAGCCCCAGTGACCATAACCGTAGCACCAACCACCGCACCGTGCCACACACCACTCGGTGGTAGGGTAACGTAACGCAGATGGCGCTGGCTGCCCCGCTATTAATGCGTTCCCAAAGCGGATCATGGTAGCATAGTAGGAAGGAGCTGAAATGGAGAGCGAGTGTTTTATAACCTGTTTGAAAATGTCAAGGTTATGTTGGCTCGTTGGTAGCAGTTAAAGTACGTGTGTATATATAATCGCAAAATACGATGTTGTACATTATTAACAGGGCGGAGCTGGACAATTAGGGACGGGGGTGAGCAAGCACTTAACTGGCACAAATGCCATAAGCTCCTTTTTCGAGCTTCATCAAATATCGTGGCATCAACTCCAAACGGTTTGAAGCTCGTTTTCATTTTCGAATCAGAATGAATGAAAATACCAAAAAAAAAATAAAATAAATAAAAAGAAAAGTGAAAAGGAAAACTTTTCATGTGCAATGCTTTGGCTGCAGTAAAAACCGCTAGCAGCGAAATGAAAATGGAAAACTCCATTTGCTGGCCAACCACACGGGGGGTACCTTTGTGTGAGTGTTGTTGTGTGTAACTTGCAGCACTAGAGCCCAACAAATAAGAAATTAGTTGTTGAGAAATTGTTGCAGCTGGCTGCAGCCGTAAGAGGCAAGCACAAAACTAGCAACAGGGGGAAAAAAAAAACTTTGCGCTAATGGCTTAATGCAAAAGTTTGTTAACGACGACGGTTGAAGAGGGGCGGTGGAATTACCTGGCTTGAAACTTGTATGTGGCAAGTTTAGGCGAGCACGTTTGATTGAAATTTGTGGCATATTACCCGCAGTTTGCATTTTGCTGCCATGCTGTGGGCGTGGCAATGACATAATACCATGATCAAAGCGCTATCAGCGAAATTCCAACTTGTAACTTGAATGTGGTATCAAAACTCGCACAACTATCAATCCAGCAGGTGCATGCACCTTTTAATAGCTGTATTAGTTTAGCTGAGAACCAAAAAAAGAAAAAAATAGAAAACACTCACACACGCTTTAACCGTTTTGCAGTGCCAAAATGGTTGCAGAGGCAGCAGAAGCCAAACAAATTGTTAGCCATTACCAAGTGAAGGGTAATTTTTAGCAGACGCCATGTTTGCCAGCCAAATTTGTACGAACTGCAACAGCATTTGTAAGAATCAACAAAACCATCAAATAGCAGCAGCGGCAGCAGAAGTAGCAGCAGCAGCCACCAAGAGCAACAACAACAACGAGCAGCTGCCTGTCGATTCCTAATAGGTGATTTGCCGAAAGGAAATTGAGACATCAATAAATGTGGCTTGCCTTGGCTCTATTCCACATGTGTATGTGTATGTGTATGTGTGTGTATGTGTGTGTGTATAGTGAAAAGTTCAAGGGGCAATACACATCAAGTGCATGCAGGCAAGGGACACAAACCGATGACGGGTAAGAGAACTGCAGCTTTTCGAATAGGAAGGTAAAAGAGTTGGATATTAAACCGTATGCAAAATATTGCGTACGCGTCACATTGTACACACACACACACACTCACGCAGTCGTTGTTTACACTTGGATTTGTGCACACGATATTGCCTTTGTCGTCGGTGAGTGCAGCTCATAGTCTCAGTCCTCTAATTGACTTGAAACACTTGAGCTAAAAGTCATGGCTGTTACGAAAGCGTTGCTCTCATTGATTGTGGGCCGGCAAAAGCGAATTTGCCAAAGCTTTGCAATACCCACAAAGAACGTATGCACGGATGTTGGCTTCTATTTCTGTTCTTGTTGCTCCACTTTGCACCATGATGCAAGCAAATTGAACGTTATTGCCGCGTGTCTCAAAATCAACATTTGATAAGAGATTTGAACAGACAGTCAGTGTCCATGGCAACAGCAATAAGGGCAGCAACAATATCGCATGCCAGTTCATTTAACAAAGCCTCACTCTTAACCGCTGGCACACACAGACACCACTTGCTGTCAACATATCAAAGCACAAAATGGCAATACAAACAATGCAAGACATAGACACACACACACACACTCACACACACACACATACATTCAATGTGACACAGAAACTGATACAGTTGACCGCAAGTCTCGGCACCTTCCATCCGGAGTGCTGTATGTGAAATCACCTGAGCAAGGAGCAGCTAATTGGAAATGAATATTTGATTGTAATTATAAGTCATATGTTAATTATCTTATTGCATAGTTTAGCAGCTAGAATATTCTGTTGCAACAGGCAACTAAGTAATTGGCACAGAAAATTAAACGAAAATAAAAAGCAAGTAGTAAACAAAAAGCTTACAAAAATATGAATAATTGCAGTGCCAACAGCAGCAGCCGCAGCAGCAAAAGCAGTAACAATAACAACTGCCACAGCAACAGCAACTGGCGCAATAATAATTAAAATAGCAGCTGCTGTCAAATAAAAAAGGTTGTAATATAGGCAACACTGCTTGGAGCACAATGCAAATATAGTCATCATTTGCACCTCATACTTGCAGCTGAATTAACACACAGCACACTCAAACATACACACACACACACACACACACACACACACAACCCCACACGCAATACCATAATCAGCGTTTATTTTGCGCCTAAAAGTTGGCTGCACAAATGCGCGCAAATCACAATTGAAATCGCGCCTGGGCATGTGTGTATATGTGTGTGTGTGTTGGTGTGTGCGTGTTATACAAGCAGCGATGTTTTTGTTGTCTTTCGTGCTGTGAATTGGGTCGGGTGTTGCTGTTGTTATATGTTAACTGTTCATATATAATGTAAAATGCATACATTTTGTCGCTTGGCGGACTAGCCAAAAATTTGGTTAACAATTTTCTGAGCCAACATAAAAGTGGTGCGTGTTTGAGTTTCACAGTAGCAGCAGCCATAGCAATCGCAGCAGCAGCCAAAAGTTAACAATAGCACACAAGACAAATATATTCAAAACTCACACACACACACCCGCACACACACACACACACACATATATACCGTAACGTATATGAAAATGCTTATATATTATTTGCAGTCAAATTAAATCTAACAGCTGTGCATTTTACACACACAAATTTATATGTGTGTATGTGCGACCGAGCTAAAGCGCTCAACTTTACAGAATCTCCGCTCTCTTTTCCGCTCTCCCCCTCTCTTTCACTCACGCCATTTCTGTCTTGTTCACATACTGCATCCATCTCTCTTTTTTTACAGCTTGTGAAAACAAATTTAGGCAAATATGAATTTTTAATACAATTTGGTGTATGTTGTTTTTGTTGGCTGCTCTTCAACTTTTTGCGCATTGAAACTTTTGTGCAATATTTCTGCTTAATTAAGTATGCTAAAAAATGGGCGTAACAAGCGCCCAGCCACACACACACACACACACACACTCATATGTACGTATATTCTCACATATGCATGCAATCAGTTGCGACACGATGCGAATAATCAAATTAAATTATTTATATTAAATTGGACATTCGCCAGCACTTCAGAAATAAAGTTTTAAAGCGACAACAAAACGAACAATCGAATCGCATCGAATCGCATTGCCTCCAGTCGCAATCCCAATGCGATATCCGATTTGGTTGCCATTCTTGTACCACTTGAACTAATAATTTACACAAATTGGCAATTTTGCGTGCCGAACAACGTCCGTCAAGAATCGTAAAATGCTAAAATTTGGTCAAAAGTTTGTCAGGCATCTCGCAAACTTGTTCTCACTTTATCGCATCTTTATCGCTTCAGCTCGACAAACACGTCGAGAAATTCAAATGATAAGGCACTGAATTGGCTTGTCTGTGAGGATGGGAAGGGGGACGGGGGATGGCTGCCGGGCATAGCGCGTTATGACAACATAAACGATATTTACTTTTTGGTTTGCTTTTGCTTTTGCTTTCTTTTCTTTTCTTTTCGTTTCGTTTCGTTTCATTTTTCATTTTGGTTTTTTGCTTTCGTCAGCCGTTGCCAGCCATTTCTTTATTCCGCTGTATGGGTTTTTATGCGCGTTTTGCTGGCTTTTGCCATTTTAGTCGAACTCGAACTCGAACTCAAACGCAAAACTTTTCGACTGTGTGCCATTTTCGTTTTGGTTTTTTTCATTTTCCTTTCTTTTCATTTCATTTTGTTTCTTTTCACTTTTTGCTATTTGAAGTACTTCAAAGATTTTAGCATATTTTATTTGAATACTTTATTTCGCTGAAATGCGTTTGCCTGTGTCTCACTCAGTATGTTTGTTTGTGTGTGGGTGAGAGGGGTCAAGAGCAGGAGAGGGGGGAGAGAGAGAGAGAGAGAGCGGTGAAGACCTCACCACTCTCTCACTCAGTTTTAACTAGTTTGCTATGTCTTTGGCATAAAGTTTTTCTTTAGACATTGTGAAATGAAATTTTTGAAAATTTTTCCGCGGGGAAATGAAAAAGTTTGTCCTTGCGGACACAATGCGGCTGGCAGCCATTTCCTCCCTCCCCCTTCTAGTTACCAATTCTCTCTTTGCAAGGCGATTGCATCCGATTCACGAGCAAGACAATGTCGTAGTTAATATTACGCATACGCCGCGTTGCCCTTTTGACTTTTCTCTAACCCAAAACGGACTGACTGTTCTCGTGTCGAACTCCTGCCAATTGCCAATGTGCCAATGTGCAGAGCGCAGCTGTTGGCAAAAACCCAGAGCACCAGCCACCCATCGAGCAGCGAGCATCGAGTATCGAGCACTGAACACCAAAAACCGACCAGCGAGCACCGAGCAGCGAGCAACGAACATGGAGCGTAGAGCGCAAAGCGGGATAAGTGGGATAAGCAATAAAGGATAATGTCATTCAATGTTTTGTGTGTCGTGCACACCGAACAGCAGCAGCAGCAGCAGTAGCAGCAACAACAAAAAAGCGACAACAATAACAACAACAACAAAGCTACAACAAAAGCGGAAGCGCTTGCCATCATCAACGTCTTCCTCATCGCTGTCGTCGTTGTTGTCCTTGTCACTGTTGCCGTCGTTGCCGTTGTTGTCGTTGTCGTTGTCGTTGTCGTTGTCATTGGCAATAGTTTCGCAGAGACATTGTTGCTGTTTTGAGCTTTCTGCTCTTCGTATTGCCGCGCGGCAGACAATAGTCAAAAATGTCTTCATGCTCATCGCGATGCGCATAACGGAAATTCGCATTTGAAAAATACTTTCTTCATTTAACAACAATGTCGTGGAGTGGTGCTGGTTGGGTGGGGTATGAAGTTGCGCCAGGCAAATGTTTGGGTGGCAAAGTGTTGGCATTACTGTAAATCGCTTTCGTTGTACGTTTCATAATGATGCTGGCAGAAGAAGCGATGATACCACCGACAATGGGCGCAAACGGAAAAAAATTGTGTATGAAAATGAAGAACAATCAGCATCTCCATCAGATGAGATAAACTTACTTAAAAATAATATTTATTATGGGCTGACAAGAGCTAACTTCTTTAGCAAGCATACAGCTAAAAAGGTCATCGAAAACAAGATTCTCTGAAAATTCACTTCTCATGTTAAGACGGATAAAAAGATATTTTACAAAATGATCGAGATATCAAAAAAGTGTATTAAGCACTTGTTATATTCTCCTATATTCGAAACTTAAACTAAGAGTGGATTATCTGACTTAAAAGCATTCAAAATATTTTAAGCGCATTTCTTGAAATTTTTCCATTATTCGATGCTCATTTTTTGGTTGAATTGTCTCGATTTTCATTGAAAAACTTTTCACATAAGCGTAAATATGAAATCGAATTGATTTTGGTTATATTGGGAGTGGAGGGCGTAGAACACATAAGAAGCTGGCGTCATGAAATTCTCCCAAATCTACGCAACGATTGATAGAGTTTTTCCAATTACATTAAGCAACAGCTTCCAACTTTTCTTTGTTGTGATATTTTCAGAAAAGTTTAGCGCTAACCTAAAGAAACATTTTCTACGCTGAATATGGACAATTGCACAGTCTTCTTGATATCCTGCTGCCAGGACGACAGCTCATTTTCATCAGCAGGACAAGCGCTGACATTTCGCCAGAAGCTACAAATACAGCAATGGCAAGCGGAAGCGCTGCGGGTGCTCCATATTTAAATCTAATTTTGTCACCAAGCAAATAACGACACATTTACGCGCTAGAGACACATGATGTACTCCCTGCCCCAACCCTCCCCCTTGGCCCGCTCATGCTGCTACTTCTTCAGCAGCTGGAGCACCTCGCAGGTCTCTTCCTGCTGCTGCTCATGTGTGTGGTGTGCTTTTGACTCGCTGTAATCGTGATTTCCTGCGCAACAGACGGCATCAGTGTGAGACCACACTCACACACTCACACACACACACACACACACACACACACACACATTTATGCTGGCAGTACGTGGTAGGGGAGGGAGTAGGTTGAGGCAAAGGCAGCTGGCGCTTTGGTTATAAGGTTAGGGCATTGTTGTTGTTGCCTTTGTTGGCAGCGTTAAAAATGTCACAGCACATTGCATACTTATTGGCCCGTGTGTTAATGCACTGCCCACCCACGCCCACACCCACACCCATTTACATACAACATACTACATACAACATACAACATACATAGCAACATAGCTATTCATGCCGCAGGCTAAATGTTATACGCCGTGTGCATTTGCGGCTGCTGAAATCCTTTTGATTTCATTGTTGCGCTTGTTGCTCCTATTTTTATTGTTGTTGGTTTTACTGTTGCTGTTGCTGTTGCTGTTGCTGTCGGTGTCGCTGCATTGTATCGCGCACCGCATTCGACGTTTGAAAATTCTCTCTCCACACTCCCACATACATACACCTACACCCTCTGGCATACACACACCCACACACATATCTCGTCAGTTCTTGCCACCTTTTGTGCCATGTGTTGGAATTAGCTTTCAGTTGGTTGGCAGGGTAAAAAAGCCACGACTGCTGGCAATTGCACAAAAGCTTATTAGTTTTTCCCTTTTTTTTTTTTTTGCTTGCAACGGTGTGTGGCGAGAAAGTAATATTTTTTACAATAAATAATGCGCTTTGAGGTCGCGCGCCTCATATGCATCAATCCTTTGGTTGTAACAAGCTCAGCTTTTAACTTTTCACCGCGCTGTGCGCTAAAAGCCATTTTAGTAAGTTTGCTGTACCTGGCGCCACACAACCATATAATATCCATTAAAAAGAAAATTTTTATAAAATAACATTAGTAGATTTAGCACTGAATCACTGAATTACTTATCAACCTCCACCTCCCAATCAGTATATCTTAAAGCCGCCTTCTTAGATGGAATTGTAATATGGTTTTTCAGTATTGAGGCACTGTGAACCTTACTCCAATCAATATATTCCAAGCACCTTGTGGTTTTTAAGTTTTACCTTAGACTTTTATTTTTTTCATGTATTTACAAATTATTTCTACAAAGAATAAAAATGTTTTAGCTTTCAGCTAGAGCAGCACAAAAGCATAAATTCCGTTTATAGTAAAGACTATTTACTAAAAATATCACAGCTCGTCTAAGTCAAGATTCCTCTTGCTATGTCAAAACACGATCGCAATGCAATTTCTCAACCAGAACCATCGATTAGTAAGAAAGCCCTCTTTAGAAATAAATATCTTTAGCATTAAAGATTGTTCTCTTAAAATCAATGTCACTTCGACAACAGCAATTAAGCTGAAATTTAATTAGATGTAGTTATTAAGCACTCTCAAACCAATTATGATTAACATGAAACTAAACACAGAATGTATTTTATAGCTGATACAGGATAAACATATCGTTTTGCGGTACGCGATAGTTTGCAGCATTGGTGGCAAGCCGAAACGTGTATTGAAAATGTGTCTTAAGGCCACATTGATAACAATGCTAGCAGGCAAGGCTGGCCAGTGGTGTGTGTGTTGCCAATGCCAATGTTGAATATATTTTGAGCACTTTCCGCTGCTTGGTGTTTCTGTTGTTGTTGCTGCTGTTGGGCATGAGTTTTATTCAGAGTATTTTCAGCTTGAGTTGTTGTTGATTTAATTCAAGGGGCAATGCATTTTACAGTCGAGTGTTCATATGAAAAATGTACAGCAATTCGAGTCAGGACTTCTGCCCACTTATGCTGCTATCCTTTTTATCAGTGCCATTGTTGTTTTGGATGCTGCTGGATACGGGGAGTGTGTGGGCGAGGAGTCTACAGCACTTGGACCAACAATGGACTCTGAAAGTCCCTGCTTTTATTAATGTTGCTGTTGTTGTCGTCGTTGCTAGTAATGGTGGTGTTGCAAGTGGTGCTGCTGGCATTGGTAGAAGGAGGCACAAGTGGTATTGTAACATAATTTTCGTTGAAACACATCAAATTGCGCCAACGTTGTAATCCAGCTTTGCATGTGTTTGTATTGCCCGCCCAGGACTCTGTGAGAGGCACACACACACACACACACACACACTCACACACAGACAAATACAGACAGGCAATTGCTGTGGTTAGTTAGCATCTGTGTTTATATTTGTATTAGTATTTGCATTTGTTGCCACACCCATACCTCTGCACTCACGTTAAGAGCGATGATATAGAAAAGGGCCGAACACACACACACACACACACGCACACACACGCACACACGTCAGCGTCCATCACTTCTCGTTGTGCACGCGTATTTGTGCTCGATGCTGCCCACTAAAGCTGTTTATATATATACATATATATATATATATATGTATATATCTATTTATACATATGTACACACATGTAGTGTGCATGTTTCGATGTATATATTTATATTTATATTTATCTTTTTTGTATGCAAGTTAGCAACAATTTTGCCTGGGCACATTTGTGTTTGTTCAGCTACTTTTGCGGTTTGCCGCTTTTCCCGTACATTTCAACCACATTTGTAGTCACTCTGGTTTTAGTTCGCGCATTGGACATATGCCAAAATATGTGCTGCACACACACACACACACACACAAACCCAAATACACACGGAAGGCATGAGGGGGAGTGGGCGGGAGAGAGAGGACGACTACCGCAACGTTCTATTACCACATGCTTCACTTGAGTCCACTTTACACTGACTGCGCCCTAATGAAGGTAAACACTTGCCACAAAATTTATGCATACTTCAAGTGCAGATCCAGCAGATCCGAACTCCGAGCCACAAGCATTTGACATGACTCTCGAAATTTATGCAGCTGCTCTTGGAAAACAATCAAAATTCCAACTAAATGATTTCCAAAATAATACAAAACTTGTAAATGATAAAATACCTTTGGACTGCTCTACTAATTAAGTAGTCGAAGCGGATGCCAAAACACGTCCACGTTATGGGTTCCACTGTAATCCAAGCGTCATCTAATATTCAGTTAGCAGACTCATTTGATTCGCTCGCGACCACATAGAACGAATGGGTAATTAATGCCAAAGAGCTGCCAAATTTGTGCAAATTATGAAAACAATTCAATGGCTATTTAGCAGCAAAGGTATGCTTGAATGCTTGTATTTGATGTGATCGCAATTCAATTAAATGCGACAATCTGGCAGTAACGAACTTAAAGTGTTGCACTGAAATTCAACTTAATAGGGCGTATGCACAGTCACGCCCAGTCTCCAAAAGTCCCGGCGGGCAAGCTACTGCACGTATTTATTAGCTGACTTGCATTGATGAAGGCAGCCGTCTCTCGTTCCCGTTCTATTACAAGCTCGCACTTTCGGTCTCAGGTCGCTGATTGACTCACGATTATGCAATAAAACAGCAGACAAGCAGACTAGGGCAACAGCAGCGGAAATGAATGGAAATAGGAAAGGAATGGCGAATGGTGAATGGGGAACGGGACTAGAGACAATGCCCAACAGTCCCAGCGGTATGCCTCTCATTGGCTTCATCTCGACGCCAGCATTTGAAAAGCTAAAACTTTTTTATGTCTAACTCATTAAAAATGTGCGGCAATGGACCTTACACTGATCCGGCCTGGCCACGCCCTGAAATGCCTTTTGCTCTTGGCCATGTTCGTTGGGAAATTCGTTTGCTGCTTGGTAGGGATTTCAAGCAAACAACTAAAAGCAGCAGCAGCTAAATGCAATTTCCAAGTTTTTAATGTGCCAAATTTCTAATTTAAGATTTACGATATTTTTATGTTGAATTACAGCTACAAAGCCCCCCTCAAACACTCAGCCACCCTCGGCTTGATGTTCGCTCATTTTCGTTAGCTGGTGTTTGGCTGCGAATTTATTTCTCTTTTCTTGGCTCTTCCTCTTCCTCGCCGTATGACCCCCCGTTGCGAAGTTTGGCCTGACTTTTTTATGTGTGACTCCATCCCCGCCTACCGCGTCCTCCCATCACTTTAATCGTGAACAATGCGTTGCCCAGATTGCAGGCGATTAATTGTTAGCCCTACATAGTAACCATACAAATTTCTACGTCATTATGGCCAAAAAATAAAAATTAAGCGTGTTGACCAGGAAGCATAGGTCATTGGCCGCAATTTATGTACTGGAACTTAATTGGCCAACAGATCAAATCCCATAGCAAAGTTCTTTTGGCATCGCGGTTGCATTTACAAAAATAACACTGATTAAATTGTTTTTGGTTGACCAACTGACTAAATTTAGAGCGCTCGCAAAAAAACAGCACTCTTTGTTGTGTGAATATGTTCGGAGTTTATGGCTGGTAGTTTATGGTCGACCTTGTTAGTTGGTTAGGGGGAGACGCGTTTTTTCGAGCTATGCGAGGAGCTGCAGTTTATTTGCCTGGGTGCAATAAATTGTAGGTTGAAACAGATTTAGTTGCAAAGAGATTGTCCGATACAAAATGAGTTCAGCAACGATTGATGAGGGAATTTACAATACAATGTATTATTGAACAAATGAAGAAAATAAGCTCTACAATTTGAAAAACTTTTAAAAATTACCTTAAAACTGATTTGCAATCCACTGGGCAGCCCCGTGAATCGAAAATAATAAAGCGTAACATTTCCAAAAAATGTTGGAGCTCGACATCAGACGACAGCAGCAGCATTGAGTGGAAAACCAAACCACTTATGCGAAGTGCTGGAGTCCCAACCCCAAAAAAGAAACCACAAAAACCGTATCTCAATTGCAATCACTCAAAACAACGGAAATGACGCTTAGCACAACTTCCTGCCGTTTAGCCGGACAAATGGACGAGCGCGTGCTCTCAGCCACGGGACAACGCGCAGCATAAACGTGGCCAAAACCAGTTGCAGACACGAAAAACCGAAGGGCAATGCAGGACCGAAAATGGAAAGGCCAAGAGAGATTCTGCTGCTGCCGTCACTGCTCCCTCGGCAATTCTGGCTAACTCATGCTTTTTGGGAGAAGTTTGTTTTTTTTTTGTTGTTTCTGTTTTTTTTTTTTTTTTGGCATATTTGTCAACGCTGTTTCCACACTGCTCCTCACACACACACACACACACACACACAGTGACAGCAAATGAGTGCCACGCCCACCAGTCCGTTCATACACTTACCCGTCTGACGCTGGCTGATACATTCAAGTGCAATTTCCTTGTAATACGAAACTGTGTCATTTTGGTACGGACGCGAGCCGAAAAACGGGCAACAGCAACAAAAGTCGGCCAGCTGATATGGGAGAGATTTGTTTCAGATGCGAAAGTACCTGGCGTCTAGATACAAACATGACACGTCGCCACACTTGGTCTGCACTCATGTCCACCTGCACAACAGACCACCAACAAAACAGCACCACCCACACCACCAGCCCGGTTGGCACGTTGCAATCGGAGCGACAGATCCTGTTCGGGGCGTGCGACTATTCACATCCCTGTATCTGTGACTGCCGGCTGGTTCGTCTAAAGTGGCAGCAACAGCTGTAAATGCAGCAGCAGTAGCTGTAGCAGCTCTCAAGTGTCGGCCAGAAATGCCGCTTGCCAAAACGAGAAGACAACGCAAACTAAGCCGGATGGACGTGGGAACATGGGGACAAGCAGCCTGACAAGCGGCATTTGATAATGTCAGGCCCAAAATCAGCCACGGTTACGGCTCGAAACTCCACACACATCCTAACACTAACTGCACAATTGCACGTTGCGATTTCAACAACTGGCAATCTGTGATGAGGAAACAGGGAAGTGGAAACTGCCAACTGCCAACTGCCAACTGGCAGCTGGCAACTGTTGCCGGGGATTCTCATGTGAGTCTCAAGGGTGCGTCAAGAGTTTCGGCCTCAGGCCTAGGCTGATGATGAGTTTTGGTTTGCCAGCTGCTTAATTAGTTTTAGTTGAACTCGTGAACGATCTTTTAGTAATTGGCTTTGTATTTATCTCTCTCTCTTTCTCTCTTTCTCTGTCTTTGTCATTGCAGAACAATTTCACATCTTTGTGGGTGATTTGAGTGCTGAAATTGAAACACAACAGCTGAAAGATGCATTCACTCCATTCGGAGAAATATCGTAAGTGGAATATAAAAATATAAATTGATTATACACACTTTGAAAAAAAAAATATTATGTGACAAATTGGTTAGTACAGTAAGTTCATGAAATTTGGTCTGTCCGATATATTTAAGGTTATTTTCCAACAACAACGTTCTAGCAGCCGACTGCCTTAAATAAAAAGAAAAATACATAAAAATAACATTAGCAAAATCAACTGCAAATTATGAACTTAAAAACTCTTGCAGTAATGTGAAATGAATCAAACATGATCTTAAATCGAAAGGCTTCGTTAAGAAAACCAATTCTCAATTACCACTCTTCTTTTTAGCTAAATGGTAGACATAACAGCTTTGCTAATCCTTAATTGACCGGAATTCGTGTTTACCCTGGTTTGGTTGATAAGAATAAAAATAAATTGAATTTGGTTATCGGCATTTGGCGCTGTTAATTACTTTTTTATTGGTGTCTGAAAGTAGGACAAGAACCTAGTTGGCCAATCGGCTGTTGTGGCAGCAACGCCGAATCGCTGTCCGGTGGGCGCATTAACTTCAATCAAAGAACATTTTGCGGCACTTGTGCAAATTATTAAATAAATAAACAAGCGGCGCATGAAATGCCCCAGTCAAACCAATTCCCCAGCAGCAGCGTCATCCGCTGCCTATGCACGCCTTATTTATGAATAATTAGCAGGCCGTGGGGGCCCGGGCCGAGAAAAGCCACAAAATGTGGCGCCACAGCAACGTTCAGGTTATTCTGTTATTTAATTTTTTTTTTTTTTTTTTATGATTTTTTCTTCTTTTTTTATTTTGGTAGAAAGGCATAAAGAAAAAGGCCAGTCTACAGAAAACGAGGCTGTCGAGGCTTCCAGCTACGGGCAATAAATTAATAATTTAATTTTCGACTTTTTTGTTTGAGTCGACAACAACAAAATGCAGCAACCCCAACGCTGGTACGATGAAAACCGCAAGCAGCAACGCGGCAGCAAACAAAGCAGGCGAAATGTGCACCCAAAACGAAAAAAAATAAATAAAGAAGTAATACACCTAGAGAGAAAGAGAGAAATTAATATCAGAGTAGAACAAGTGAAAGCAAATAAAACCTGATTTATTCGCAGTACGAACGGGCTTTAGCTACCTCTTGCCACGCCTACAGTTACCCGCCGCACGCTGCCGACAGCCCAGTTGCCTCGCCTCCAGTCCACAGGTCACCGGGAAAGCGAGTCGTCCTCATTGATGTCGCTGTCGTCGCACTGCGAAGCCCCTTAATTTGAAGCGTGTTTTGCTGGCTTTTCATTTGCCACTTTCTTAATTAATGAGCAGCAACCGAGGAGCCGGGCCCGGACCCAGATCCGGAGCATGCCACGCCTTTCACGCCCCCTTGCGCCGCTGTGCACCTGTGCACCTGCTTCAGCCCGCAAGTTGTTTGCGCTAATTTCTTTGAGATTTTGCAAACGGCAGCTACAAAAGTTGCTCTCATTTGGGCCAATGCTCTGTCAGCCACTATTTATTTATTTAACATTTTATGGGCCTTTTTTTTTGTTGCCTTTTTAAGTTTCTTCCATTTACTGCTTGCTCATTAGGTTGCAGCCAGCCCAGCCCCGCTGGCCTCCCGTTCCTGATGAAGTGGACCCCGAGGCCAACAAATAGTCAAATTTTCCGCGTGTTTATTTTTGTGAACGCAAATCTACAAAATAATTACATTTTTCATTTGCACCCGAAGTGGCTGCCTGGGGGCATAAGAAAGCCGCTCTGTTATTTGATTTTTAGCGTCTTGAAGGACGTCGCTGGGAGCTCCTTCATCCGAATCCATGATGCCGTTGACGTCCTTTCCTCAGTTCCATCCACGTTTTTGCCGCTGCCGCTGTCTCTGTCATACTTTGTCGTAGTCTCTGGCTTTAGCTTTTAATTTATTGCTCTTTATGTTTTGAGTGCCCGCGTGGGAAATAATCGCAAATGTGCTGGCGCTGCCAGCGTCGCAGTCGTGGCTGCTGTCGCCGTCGCCTCTGCTCTGCTTACGGTTTTACCTACTTTTCATCAGGTTAACAACACTCATGGGTAGATTTTTCATTTAGTCGGGCATAAGCAGCTAAATTTATACAACAATTTTGCACAGCTTCTGCTTCTTCTATTTTTTTAATTAACTGAAAGTTTCTTTGCATACACTTTTTGCAGCAAACAAAAGCAAAAACAGCGAAAGCTTAATAAAAGTAGATGTGTGTAGCAGTTTGATATATATATATGTGTGTGTGTGTGTGTGTATGTGTGTAGTTGCATTTGATGGACGCGTGAGTTGATGTGGTTTTAAATAAAAACAGCACAAGTTCCTATGTAAATGTTTAATGCCTTAAAGTTTTTGTGGGTTTTGCGTTGCTTGCTAACTCATTAGAAGGATCTTAAAGAAGCTGGCTGAGTGTGATTTCATAATTTCAAGCTCTCAGGCATTGTTTGATATCAGAACAGTGTTTTAGCGATTTGCTTTCAAATCTAATCGAAAGCGCAATTAATTAAGCAAATTACTTGACCAATATCGATTATTAGCTGCTCACAATTACATTGCTCGCTCTCTGTTTGCTAATTAAATGAACCACAGATAAATATGTATACGTATGTATTTCAGAGCAGAATTCAGCTAAGATAAAATAACAGTCATCATGGAATGTAGCATCGGATATGGCATATAATGGCCCTAAAACACATCGCCTAACTCTTGCACATAAGTACGCAAGCAATTTCCCCCTCGCTCTCTCCGTCTCTCTCTCTCTCTCGCTGTTTTTCTATCTCTCTCGTTCGCCTCTTGATGTGGCTAATAAATAATTTGGCTATTCAATGAAACTTGAGTGGATTGCAACCTCATGAAACAAAGTCCACACGCTGGCCCATGCCAACAATTAGGCAAACCAATCGAGGGGTGCCAAATTGCGGGGTGTGGGGCATAAGTCTGAAATTCAATTATACGCCCGAAGCGATCCTCAGCCAAATTACCGCTGCTTGAGTTGAGCTATGTGCCTAAGATTGATGCAACTGAGACACACTTATCGACAAGGCATACTTCGGCCATTGCTGCTGATTAATTACATGCAATATATTTATGTGGAGCAGCATCTTCCACAGCCCTAGGGAGATCGGGGTGGTGATGGGGTTGTGGTTGGGGGAGCACTCATAAATCGGCGTATCATAAATAAGCAAGTCAGGCAAATGGCAGACACGAACGCACACAATGACAGCGCTGATTAGTGCCGGATACTTATCGGCCACTCACTCGTATATACACACACACATACGTAAATATATGTATATAGTTATCAGCATTATTAGTCGCACTTCTTATGAATCGCACACAATGGTGTTACAAGAAGCAGCCTCATTTCTATGCATTAGCGACGACTCATAATTGAATTAAATTTTCTGTAGCATACTTTTCTGCGTCTTATAATTGGTAGTCGCCACAGCAGTTGCTGGCATTTGCTGTTGGCTTGTTTATTGTTGGCAACAAAAGGCTTAACTTGGCTTTTGGGTAAACTTTGAAACAAATTTCAAATGCGGCAGCATCTTGCCCCGCTGCACAAGGTGAACGGATATGTGCCACAGCGTGGCAAAGAATGAAAATCAAGAACATAATAGTTGGACTGAGACTCTGCCAAATGGATATAACACTCGCTCGCGTACTCAATTACTCGCTCTGCTTTTCTGTACCTCTCTCTCTATCCCTCTCTCTCTCTTTTTCTGTCTCTCGCTTTTGAGAGGGTATTACAATTTTGTTGTGAGGTGTGTAACGCATTAAAGGACTCCATAAAGTGTGTATATATTTGATCAGTATATGCCATGGAAATTAATGATCAACCCAAGGATGAGTTCCTTTATGACAACCTTTATTGTTCAACATAAATCTATCTTTAAGTCATTGCACCACTGTATTGCACAGCCTTTACAGAAGCCATCGGGCGGCAAGTGTATCTAATCTTTGGCGTGCCCAAGTTAGTCGTTATTTCTCCTTCTTTTTTTCGGTTAGTTTTAATGATACTTGAGAAAGTTTTGATTTTGCTGCAGCCGCTGCCGTTGACATCATTACGTTGATTTTTCTTGGCGAACGTGAATTCATATGTATAAGAATGTGTTCGCAGATGCAGTTCGAAGACGACGCGTCGCTTAGGCAACAGCTCTCAATTGGGGCAATGCTGAAAATGAGCAAAACTTTGTACTTAATCTATTCAGCAAAAGTTGGCTTTGTCGAAGCCACCAAAGCCAACACCGTGCTCGCTGTTTCATAAACTTCAAAATGCGCTTGTGCACGTCGCGAAGAGTTGCAGAGAGTTCGACGTTCAGCAGTTGGCTGGAAACGGAAACCAATGATCGACGACAAGTGGGCGACTAGCGTCGTTTGATGGCGGCGCTGCTGCAACGGACGTGGAAATGAAAATGGGTGGAAAAAGTTGTGCTCGTCGCTTTAAGTAGGCGTCGGCTTTTGTTAAGACGCGTCGGCGGCGAATGACAAATCAAAATCGCATTCAAATGCGACGCGGCGTGCAGCGGAAGTTAATGCGAAAAACTTTTGCCCCAGCGCCCGCACAATCAGTCAGCCAGGCAGCCAGCCAACCAAGTCAGTTAGCCAGCCAGTCTGTTGGGTTTCTTCTTCTACAGCCCAAAATCTTTGAGTGGTGTGAAAAATGAGTCTTGCGACTTTTGATGCAACAGAAGCAACAGCAGCAGTAGCAGCAGCGAGCAAAGTAACCGCAAAAGCTCGACACTTTTTCACGCTGCCTGCAACAATTTATATTTGTTGGCAAGTGTCAAAAGTTGTTCAATGGTAATGTGGATGCTACCAAAATATCCATCGGCCTTTTTATTTGGATACATATCTTCATTTCAGCTTTAAAATGCCACTTCATTAAACGCAAATTAAATGTATTAGCCATACCCCAAAAGTGTCAGCATTTAAATTGAAATACGCCAAACGGCTGCCGTGCAAACTTTTGAATATAATTTTAATGGACGCTCGTTGAAAAGTTTGCCCCGAAAACAGACCCGCCCGGCCAGCCAAGTAATTTTCCATTTCCCAATTTCAATTTATACAAATTTTGTATCAATAACGGCACCGTGCTCGCTCTATCTCTCTCTCTCTCTCTCTCTCGTTCTCTCTAATGCTCAGATAATAGACAACAGATCCGCTTAGAAACACCCCTACTGTTGTGTGGTGAATCAGAGGGGGTGCAACATAAAATTTATTTAATTTACTTTTGTGCGGCAGCAACTTTATGGCAAGCAACTTTTCACATAAAATACGCATTAATTCATTAAAATTGACAAAAAGGCAAAATACAAGTGCCGAACATGGCCGGTTGGTTGGGTTTGGGTTAGTCCGTTAGTCTTTGCCAACTTCTGCTACCGGCTAACTGAGTGACTACTTGACTGCTTGACTGACTGACTGACTGACTGCGACAGATCTGGATAAAGAGCTGTGGGGGCAGGGGTAGAGTAGCACTGCCATTGTCTTCTGCCAGAGGCCAACTAAACGTCTCTCAGTTGGCAAGCCAAACAATTTGCAAACGCAACGCCTCTAGCCCAACTCCTCTCTGGCAACGGCTAAAAAATATATAAATAAAATTGCTTCGGTGCGCAATGAAGAGGCTGACGATGGGCGCCGTCACCATTTAAAATTAAATGAACAGAGAAAGACTACAAGGCTGAAGGAAGTGTGGGAAGCAGGGACAGCTGCGGCTAGAGCAACTTTTTTATCGCGCCAACAAAGCAGCAGCAGCAGCAGCAGCAGCAGCATGAGACATTATGCTGCAATGAAGACGACAATTTTTGGCTGCCATTTAAAATAACACTTTACGTCCCAGCTTCAGATCCCAGCTACCAGCTAACTGCTAGCAGTTCCAAGCCTCGCATTACGCCTGTCATTTGCAGGCAGCGCGACACAAATTGAATTTAAGTGCAGTTTTGGCTTTGCCACAGCATCAAGGCCCTTGGCCAGTAAGCATCTCAATATTGAGCCGCTGCCAAAAGTGGCTGAGCAGCATGGGCCCAAAAAGCGGGTCTCGGGTCTTGGGTCGCGCAACCCGGCTCTCGCACATATGTTGCAAGTTTATCACTGGGGCAAATAAAATTGTTTGATATTTTTGCTACTTTGCTGGCCTTGCTCTAAACTTTTTGGCTACAAATTTATTGGCAATAAATTGACTGCCATTAAAGTAAGCGTCGTTGCCCTTATCGGGGCGAGGAGGCATAAAAAATGGCTGCCAACGCATAAATCCCCAAAATAATTTGACACAATGAGTCACACAGATTGAGTGGCCCCAACCTTGTGACCTGACGAGCCGCAGGTGCAGCTGCGACACGGAAATGTAATTTTAAAGCACTCAAAATGGCGCAAAATAAAGAAACACTGAAATTAGCACAGCGCACAACAACAAAAATAAAAAAAATAAATAAACAAGAATGAACTAGGTTAGGCAAGTCGACTACGACACATTCTTGCCGACATAGCAAACCAGCTGGCATCTAAATTTTAGTGCAGAATTAAAAACCCAACCGACTGTTCCTATGAGAGTTACATGATGACTTATTGTCCAAATGCTAGGATCATAGTGAGATTGGTAAGGATAACGTTGTAAGCAAAAAATGTTTCATACAAGAACTTATCTTTCGGCCAAGTTATATGCAAACTATATACTTTAGTGGTCCAAGCCGGCTAGCCCGGGCAAATGAATAGCCTGTATTTATTCCAAGTTCCATTCATAGCTGGACGAACAGAAGGAAATTCATATATATTTATACTGTGTAGAGTTGGTGGCGTTTTCCCTCAATTCGTTACAAGCTTTACGATAAAATTACAATGCCCTTTGTAAAATATATAAAATTGTAAAGGAGACGTCGCAGCAACAGTAATATAATCATGGACCAATAGAGTCAGGTGTGTTTGGTCCATTGAGTGACACTCTGTGGCGCTCGTTGTCGTTGTCGCTGTCCTGCCAGTAGGGCAAATAGGGGAGAAAAAAAGAATCTAATCAAAGCTAATCCAACAAAAAACGAACGACGACCAATGTCAAGAGCCTGAGTTCTTTTTGTTTGCTCAAAGTGGCGTAAGCGCTGGAATTTGCACAGCTGCGGCGTGGTAACTACCCAACAGAGGCAGAGGCGTACACGCTCAACATTTATTTAAAATACAAGCTATAAAATGAGATGCCCACCCCACACCCCTCTCTCTCGTGGAGCACTGTCGGAGTGCCGAGTGGCGCGTAATTGCAGCACAAAGGTGAAGCAGCAGTGGTTGGGGTGGGTGGGCAGGTGAGTGCGGGCGGCCAGTAGGTAGATTTAAATGAATTTGATTTACGTTTTTAAAGCCAAATAAACGCCTTTCAATTAAGTCCAAGCGTCAGCCACAGTTGCGACCCTCTGTGGCAGCCAGCTGCGCGTCCTTCGTGCCCCTCCCTCGGCCTTCGTCCTGTGGCGTCTCCTGTTGACTTTGCTGTGGCGTTGACAACGCTACCGTTGCTTGTCCATTCGCGCGCTGCTTTCGGGCAAAAATACTCGAAAACCACCGCAAACACCTAGCAAGCATTCATTCAACAACCCGCCTCCCCAAACTGCCCTGAACATGCAGCGCTCATACGCCCCGTTGCCTCGATTCGTTTGTCGTTACGTTTTGTGCGCTCTACGCTTTGCTCGTTGTCGTTGTCGTTGTCGTTGTCGCAAGGTAGCAGAAGTGTGGGTGTTTGGTGGGGAGTACGAGGGTCGTGTTCACTGATTTCACTTGCAAATTAATGAGAAATTAGAGACAACGGCAGAGCCAGAGATAGAGGCAGAACCGGTGGGAAAGCATCGTTGCCATTGACATTGCCGTTGCTCGCTGGCCACTGTCAAAGTCGTAAAAAGAACATTTGTGCTAATTTAGGAAAAGGCCAATTTGGACAGGACTTCATTACGGGCACATAACGGCATTGGCATTGCCTTTTGTTTGATTGATTGAATTTGTCTGGATTTTGGCTTGACCGAACCTGGGCCACACTTCAATTTTAGGCTGCCCTGCCTGCATGGCAGGCATGGTGGGTGAGGGGGGTCACTCGTATCGTTTTATAAAATACATTTAAATTATTCTCGTGTTCGTAGATTGATATCAATTTGATGTGTTTTTGGCAGCACCATTTGCATAATGGCTTTTTCATTTCCAAATTGTTTACATTTGTACATACACACATACATACATGCATACATACATACATACATACATACATCATAAAAATGCTAAAAGCGTGTGTGAGAATTTGATGAACATTTTGATTCTAGTATCTATTTTATAACGGTTCGTTAAATGCAATGTTATTTGAATTTATTACTTAAATTCATTTTTTCCATAGCTTTATATAAATGCGTATTTCACGTAAAAATTTGTTAGATTAATCGATGTGTGTTTAAATGTTTTAAAGGCATATATTTACTTTAATTAGAATAAAATAATTTAAAAAGAATTTCAACAAGTAAAATTAGTTTCAAAATCTCTTTTAAAATCTACATTATTTGCTGGATATATGTTATTATTTTCTAACCGGAAATAAATCAAATTAAAACCAAACATAAGCTTTTTTCCCAGCATTAAATCATTGTAAACTCAACAAACTATTTGACGAATGAAGCATTGGATTAATTTTAAGCTATGCTTAACGCTCCCTGTTTGTGCCGTAATTCAATTCAATCGAATCTATTGCCCTCGCACCCCCTCTTCAGAGAGGTGGATAAAAGAAGAGAGATAGAGAGAGAGAGAGAGAGAGAGAGAGAGAGAGAGAGAGAGAGAGAGAGAGAAAGAGGTCGCGGGCAGAGGCCAAGCCTAGCTTTGGAAACTGGCACACTGCATCGCGTTGTAATTTCAGATTAATTTGCATATTGAAAGGCATGACACAAACAACAAAAGCAACAACAAATGCAACAACAGCAACAGTAGCAACAACTGACGCAGAAACGACGACAGTTGCTTGCTTGTACTTTGTCAAAACAGTGACGAACCGATTAATTGCGTTAGATTATTCAACCAGCACACGCATACACAAGCACAAGGCTTTCACACACACACACTTAATTTGTGCTTTGAGTTAATTTCATTTCTTTGTTGTTAGTACGAAACACACGAAGGACATAGCAGGCACATGGAATGAAATTATAATTGAGCAGCCGCAGCAAAATCCTCGAGCGCACGCGCTCTAATGAAATCACCCATAGATGTGGCCAGGATGTAGATTGAGTTGGAGTTTTGTACGGGGTTGAGGATTGGTGGTACGGCGGTACGGCGGTATGTGGGGGTAAGGAGGTATTATAAAAATGAGGCTGCATATGTGCGTTGCTTATATGGCGAAATAGCTATGCATGCTAAATGTCTGTATTCAACTGGGCATGAACAGTCCGTAATTATAGACATGCGAGCAGAAGCAAGTGCCTCTGCCACCGCTGACTTGCCCATCTTCATGCACAACCCCTCTCCTTTGTCCATTTACCATTGTCGGTTAATAATCAACTTATGCATTCGTACATGAAACAAACCCGCTATTCCCACATCTCACACAAAGATAATTTCGTTTTTGTCTCTTTCACATGGCCACGCGCTTTTTATGATTAAAATAACAAACATGTTTGTGAGGGTGGGTGTCTCTATGTTTTGTGGGTTGATGTGCGTGTTTTTCTGTTGAGTGCTTAAATTAATTAGGCAAAACAAAAACGCCAAAGCGAAAACCACAGTAAATTTAATAAAAGGTCGACAATTTACAAAGTGCCACAACTGGAACGCCAACCTTATTGTGCGACCCATTTCTGAACCCCAAAAAAAAAGACACAACTCTGCGTAATTAGCAAATTATATTTGACTTTGCACCCGGACCCTTAGATTTCCACAGAAAAGCTACTTACGGAATAACACTTTTTGATTGATGTCAATTGAAATCGGTTAATTGATTTATTATTATATTTCGGCAACAACAATAGGATATTAAATTCTTTAAACATTCTTTAACATCACCTGGGGATTCTTTGAAATTTAGAGGCTACACTTAAAACAGAAAAATATGAACAATTACAAACTAAATCAAATTACTTACACAGATGACATAATAAATTAAATATAATTTCCTCAAAACTATTTCCTTGCACACAAATGTTTTTAGCATTTGAAGGCATTCAAATGTTTCATTCTTCAAAATAATCTTCCACAAATGATTTATATGTAGGTAGTATAAATCTGAACTTTTGTTTGGTAAATGCGTTGTCACCAATGTCAAGAGAATGTTACTCTTGCCAGTTGCCAGCTGCCAACTGCCAGTGGCCAGATGATGCTTGATTAATTGTTCATTTATCGCGGACAGACAGAATGACAGGCATACAGAAAAAGACTGAGGGAGTCAGGCAGGAGGAGGCACAGCTTACACATATCACGTATCCGTACTCACATTTATAAATGTAACAAGCGGACAAACTGAGGACGTGGCATATGAATAAGACGAGCAAGTTGAAAGCTGCAGCACAAACTGTAAAGATTTTGCCAAATGGTTTAAAATTTATATTTCTGTAAGAAATCAAGCTGGCAGGTGCCAGTTCATTGGCATCTTTGAGAAGCTGTTCAGCAGCCGTATAACCAAAGAGAAACAACGAAGAGAGCCAGAAGGTTATCTTTGTTGTACAATTAAGTGGTAAATCGGATAAGCTGTAAGTGTTCTCCACCCAGCTGCAAGAGAAAAACTAACTTCGTCGCCTTGTTGTGGCTTCTGTTTGTCTCAACCCAGCAGCTGCTATGAAGTCATCAAAAGAGATTTAAATTATTATTTGCCAAACGCAACACTTTCACATATGTATTTATATATACATATATATATATATATATATATATATATATGTGTCTATATATGTGTTTCGAGAATACCAGAGAACAATTTAGGGACACACCTCTTGAGTAATTATGTGCGCCAATGCTCAGGTTGAAACCATGTTGTGTATTTCCGTAGCAATTTCGAAATTTTAAACTTGTTAACAGCAAATTGAAGTCATTTCCTGCGCCAACAGCAACAACAAAAACTACGCCAAGGAGTCCTACAGCAGGCAATACCAGAGGTTGAAAGGACGTTTGGTTGTTGCTGCACCAAATAAATGAGAAAACCGCAAAGTGCAGCAACAAAAAATGCACAAAAAGGCAAAGACCAAAGAAAACAAAATGCCAAAAAGGTACAAAAGCGGAAATAAATGCAGCAGGCAGCAGGCAACAGGATGGGTGCGGATTGGTTGGGGAGTGGAGGAGAAGGCCAGTCGTATGGCTGACAGTCAAGACGCAGTCAGGACTTACAGGCAGTCACAGGATAACCTGTTGACCACGTGCATACTGCAATTCGAAGAACCAACAAACACACAACACACAAATACTCGAATATACACCCACACACACACACACACACAGACAAACACACACACACACACACACTCTCACACACAACAGGAAAGTAACGAATATAAAGTTTTCGGCAAAAGTGCCAAGAAAATTGCATTTTTGTATGCCAAACCCAAAAAAAAAAATAAAAGAAGAGAGAAAAAGCTTGCATAGGAAAAGTGAGGAAACATGAAAAAGGTAGCAAAAGGTTGCTGAGAAATAAGCTGAAGCGCTTTGTGCTTGTCGGCAGCAACTGAAATGCGCTCATCGCGTGCTGTGAATGCAATTTTGAAGTAACCCAAAAGCAACAGCAACAAAAGCAACACAACAACAGCAACTCATACTTATGCCAGCTTTTGTCGCTTACAATTTCACTGCAGCTTTGGACTGTATCTTGAGAAGCGGGGGGCGTTAGAAGTTGGGACTCGTGTGGCTGGGCGACAAATGCAATCTACAAACAATGAAATGAATTGTCAAGTGCAAACATGTCGCAGTGTCGTGCAATTGCAGCGACATCACGCGCTCCTCCCGCCCCCAGCCTGTGACCAACAACAACTGCAACAACAAGCTTTCATTTGCTGCAGTTGCAGTCGGCCAACAACCCAACCATCCCCTAGCCCCCAACCGTTATCGCACAGCAGCAGAGACACACACCCGTTGCTTGTTAACGCGGCGCGAAGTCAAATTTGTTTCGCATGCAGCTGGCACTTAAAAATCATCCGCCCGAAATTGCCGCGAGTGTTAACAGCAACAACATTGAAAACTAAACGACAAAGCACAGAGTAAATGCCAGTTGTCACATGGGCATTTCCGACCCACACTCAAGTCAGGCAAACGAGCACATCTGACCAAGCCACAACCTTTTTTTATAAGAAAATCAATCTGTCTATAAAAATAATAAATAGAAACAACATGGCCAATTTCTCAATGTTGCTCAAGCAGCGACTCATTTCAGGTATGTCTGGAATGACCTCAAGTTGTCATCGTGCAACCTGTTGTTGCAATATTGCTTGGTGGCTTACAGGATTTATAGCCACTTACTTTAAAGGATATCTGTCGACGACACCCCAGTCCAAGTTGCGACATGCATGACCCCTTTTACTTGTCCAAATTAGAAGCAATTACAATAATTGATGATTATGGGTCGAATGAGAAAA
Source organism: Drosophila picticornis (assembly GCA_035043845.1). Lineage (NCBI taxonomy): Eukaryota > Metazoa > Arthropoda > Insecta > Diptera > Drosophilidae > Drosophila > Drosophila picticornis. The sequence continues at coordinate 2,543,243 of JAWNMR010000362.1, forward strand.
GAAAATCAAATGAAGAAACTAAACACGAATTATTTTATATAACCGCAAAAATTATGCGTGCTTAATTCCATATGAAACACATTGAAAATAGTTAGAGAAGATAATATTTTTATAATCTTATTTACTATTAACGTATTTCTCAAGATTTTAGCAGAATCAATTTCATATTTCTTATTTCCCTTCTGAGCAAATTGATGGTAGGAATTTTCTCTGTTGCACTTAAGCTCATGCTTCGAAACTCAACAGTTTCAGCTCCCAATTGTTGCTCAGCTTGAACTTTTGTATTTTGTTGATTTGAACTTTCTTCGTTTGCCTTTCTTGTGTATATATATTTTTTGGGCTGCCGCACGTTTTTTTGGTCGACTTACTATTCTGTTATCTTGTTGACATGCCGGACGTTGACATATCCATTTTTTACGAGCCTGTTGTTGTCTTGCGTGTTTTTTTTTTTTTTTTTTTTTTGGGTGTGCTTGTGTTTTCATTCAACTCAGTTGCAAATACAAAAATTTGAAAAAGTACGGACTGCTACCACACCAATCATTTACTAAAAGTTATTTATTACTTCTATTTAAAGGCAGTGTATACTTTGTATGATTTAATCAGAAGTGAATCAGTGTGACGTCATTATTAAATTGCTACGACAGACACGCCCACAAAGGCCTAAGTGACTGAATAGGTGGCTGAGTGTGGGTGTTTGTGTGTGTGTGTGTGGGTGGCTATTAGGCTGGTGGCCCTCATACAACAATTAACACTTGGCCATTACTTCCATTTGGCCATTACTTCCATTTGTGGCATGTTAATTTGTTGGCACATCAATTGCTGCTACCAATATGCGAGGCACATACACTACACCCGCTTGCACTCCCGGGTAGTAGACACACGGCTGCCTGAGCCTCTGTGCATGTGCCTCTGCCTCTGCCTCTGAGTCTGTCTGTGTAACAATCTCACCGACAGCTGACGTTGTTGCGGTTTGCAACTACAACTATTACAACAACAACAACAACAACAGCAACAAACAACAACAGCAGCAGCAACACATACAGCCTGCTGACAATTGCCTGACACTCGGCAGCTGGTTTATTTGCCACACACACGTGGACAGCACACGTATACAAATGTGTACATCCTACCACCACAGCCGCCCACTGATTTAGCCAGCCAAGCCAAGCCAAGTAACAGCCACACGAGCGATGGGCGGGGCTAGCAGGCGTCGGCTGAGCAGTTGAACAATAACGCTTGAGTGATTATGCAATTGACAGCTAAATCAATCAATGATGTCAACTACATGCCGACAACGGCCAAACCAAACTCACACACACACAGTGTCTCTGACTGAGGCATGGGCAAACACACAACAACAAGCACACTCAATGTTTATTTTTTGCGTTCTGTGCGACACACAACAATAACAATAACAATAACACACACACACACACAAAGGGGGAGTGAATTCCGAATTGGTAGGACGCTTCATGTTGCTTTTGACATTTTCAATTTTTTATGGCAAAACTCGAAATTGGTGGAATTCTTTTTTATATTTTTTACTTGCTTTCTCTGCACTGTATGAAAAAAGTGCTGGAATATAGGCATTAAATTTGTGCATTTTAAAATGCTTTCATATGAAAAATGAAATATGAAAAAAGGGGGGCTCTGCAGCAATGAAAAGTTCAGTCGAATGTAACAAATTAAATGGCCTTAAATATGGTCGATATATATGCATTATAGCATAAAAAACCAATCGAAAAGTTTCGATCGTGTTACGAGCTGAGCGACTTAATATCAAAATTATGACAAATTTTGACAGCAACCACAAAGCAAACGACCAACTCACATACATATTTGTCAATTCTCAGAGCTGATTGCCGCCAATCGTCAGCTTGACAAATAGCCAAAACGCCAACGCACGTCCCATTCGCATTGTTTGGCTGTGGAGCCGCAGTCGAATGGAACCGAACAGAACGGAAGTCAGATGATAAATATATCAGTGTGTTTTCTTTTCCTATCCTCTCTCATCTTCTCTTCTCTTTTGTCTCTGTGGCAAGTAAACACAAGCGACACGCACAGCTTCTCCTCATCGGTTGTTTTGTATATACAAACGTATTTCGTGAGTATTGATGACGCTTAATATACGTATATAATGAAGTATATGATAGATAGACGCATCTAAACATGCAAACCAGTCAATCAACCCAAACTCTAGCTCTGAGTCCGAACCCTAAAACCAAACTAGGCAAATGGATTTGCACAACTTTGCATCTCGTTAACGGAAGTGTATGTTTTGTGCGTTATTGGCTATGGAATATTTATAAGCTATGCAGGAGCTGCTTCCGGTTTGTGTTAGTAACGGACACACTGGAAAATATGATAGACTATGCACAGTACGATGGGATGAACTTAAGGTGTAGGGTATTATTTGAAAACTATCCCACGGATATTCACAAATCTTAATTTTTGATAATAACAGACAAATCAAATTACTCGCCTTTTATATTTAAACTTCATTTTGAATAGTTTTTGCTTAACCAATTTTTGTACAATTGTGTTCTGTTTTAGTTTATATTGCAAAGTTATATTTAAGAGCATCTTAACTTGCGACAGATGTAGAGATACATCGTAAACTATTCCATCGGTACTATTTGTATTATTTCAATTTCATTTATGTTAATTCGTGGTATTTTTTTAACTCTCAATGCCAAGCAGCTAAAGCTTTGTGCTAGAAACATCTAAGATTCACAGAAATAAAGAAAATATGTTAATTCCTAAAACAAGAGCACATCCAATTATTCCGTAACCGTTACTAAGATACACACAACAGCTAAGTCTACTTATGAGCAATCCAATTTATTCCACTGTTTTGGGTATTAGCGTATTTGCAAGTATTTGTTTCTGTGTGAGAATGTGTCTGCTGCTGTAGCATATCATCAATTATGGCAAACGGAAGTTACATTTTTTGTTGTATATGTTGTATCTTGATGTTGTTTTAAAAATCAACAACAGCAACAACCACACAAAGACAGGCAATGCGCTGACTATTGAGACTCGCCAAGTGTTTGCGGTAGGTATTGGCGATGTGAATGTGAATGTGAATGTGGATGAGGAACCAGAACGCTGATTGTTTTCCCTATCATTGAATAATTGATGCTTGGGTGCAGACAAAAGCAAAGCGTACGGTATATATATATATAAAAGAAATGTAACATAAATTTGTTTCGCCGGGAATATGTAAAACCCGCGCAAGTACACTGAAAAAAAGAGATTGATGCAAAGAAGCGCGACGAAAATATTGAAATATAACCATAAAAATCCAAAGTCTCGCAAAATTATTTCTCATTGTTCTACAACGCGTATTATGTAAATCAATGTAAGTGAATGTATTTCCTGAAAATCTGCTTACGAACGAGACACAGAACATCTGTTGAGAATCTAAAATATTTCTATTTCTGCCCTGCACGACGCGTTGGTTGGGTAGGGATTTAAGGGTAAAGAGGGGGCTCGCAGGCAGCAATGCCGTACGTTCGACTCATCTTTGTTGCATCTGGAATGTGATTTCAGAGTTTGTGTTGGTTTGATTCTCCCACACACATCCCTTATTGTAATCGATGGCAGTTTTGGCCTGTCGGCACTCTCATATATCGTACTTCAATAAAAATTTTTTCAATATTTGTAACCTGGCACAAAGAGGGAATTGGGGCTTCCATTGTTGATGCTGGATTAACTGGCTACACATTGTACTGTGTGTGTATGTGTGTGCTTATACAGGCTGGCAACTGTGGATGCGTTTACTTTATGCCACATGCTATGCTGGTGAAATCACAGTTATGTACCTGAAGCCAAATTGAAAGCCGTACATACTAGAAATTCTTTTAACTACAAAATATCGAAAACTTTGCTAGCACAACAAACCAGATTCGATGAATTTAAAGAATAACATAAATATTTATCCAATACAATTCCATAATGGATAAAAAATAATCGAAAAAACAAATGTACATTAGGAATGACAATGGCTTACAGCACACATCATTCAGATTCGATGTGCGGAATGTGCTTTGATGCAGCTAAGCCAACTGCCACTGACAGCAGCAGCTCACATGTGCAGTTAATGAATGAAGCTCAGTTCGAGAATTTTTTTTTTTTTGCCAGCTCCGTAACAAGCCGCGTGTAGATAATCAGCGCACAGAGAGGTGCACAATGCGAGCATTATATCATGACCGGGCAGTAAAACAATACGAAAAGCTGCACCGAAAAAAAACAGACTGCTGAAATAGCAGCTGCAGTGTGCAGAGCTTAAGAAGCGTTGAACAGACTGACCGACGCGTCGACAACCGGATAGTCGGACAACCGACAGTCCGACAGACAAACAGACAGATAGCCAGGAGACACAGACGGACCGCAGCGAGTGCAACACAAGCCCTCAGCAGCTGGATTTTTGCTGCAGAAAACCAGCGCCATTTCTGACTCCCCGGCTTGGGATCGCCACTCGACGTTGCAGAAGTCAGAAGCATAAAATCCGATAGCTTCCGCTAAGCTAGCTTATTCAAGCGTAGGTAGGGCCAATAAAACATTTCTAAGGATTTTGCTAGGATTTCACATTGCGTCCTTGCCACACTGCGAATGTGAGCGAACCGTATGTATTTTCATGAGAGAGCGAGAGAAGTGGTCGAGCAGGGGTTCTGCTGCTGTAGGTGGCAACTGGTGGCAAAGTGCACTTTTATTTGCACAGTTCAACAATTGGCGTGCAACGGTTAAAGGGTTCACTTGGCCAACTTGTTGGCGCTGTAAATTATTTCCTAATTAGTTGGGCAAATGTCTGGCAAATGGTTTCCTTTTTATTTGAGTGTTTTTTTCATTTTTCACTTTTAAAGCAGACATGTGCTGCAATATGGCTGATTTAAGCGACGATTACTTATCAGCATGCCTCATCTGCGGCTCCATTCGATTGCCACAAATTTAAGCATTAGAGTCAGCCCCATCGCCATTTAAAGGACAAAGCTTTATTTTATTGTCATCCTTTGTCGGAGACGCCGCTTCACTTATCTCAAGGAAGTTTCGCACAAAGCGCAGAATGGCTACAAACAAAATTCAAAGCCAGTTTGATGCTTATCCTTAATGATGCAGTAAAATGTATTTTGTTTTTTCTTCTTTTTCTCGCTTTCGCTCGCCACTGGACACAGAGTTTTGCAGTTTAAAGACCGGTCCAAAGGCAAAAGTTTGCCGCTGCCATTTGCCCAACGAAGCAATCAAACTTTTGCAGGCAAGTGAAATGTCTGAAAAACACTTGTCGCCGCCAGTTCTTCGATTCGCATACTCTCACACAATTTTAATTGATAGCAGTGCTCATCTATCAATATAACTATATTCTACGATATGGCAGGGAAATTAAACTGTTCGCCATGTCTGCAGAAGCTTCACATTGTTTTTGGCTGTGGTGTGGCTCAAAACGGGATAACGAGCCAAGTTGTTACAAGTTTTTAATAGAGTAAAATAGCAATGGGATAACAAAAAATTCCAAGTTGAAATATTACAAAAATGCAAGCCGAAAAGATACCTTGCAAATGCTCTAAAATAAATTGGACAATGTAAGTGTTGTTATTTTCAGAAAACATTAAATGATGTATGAATTCTAGCGCCACAAAGTTAGTACAAATCGGTGACTGTAAACCGATTCTATTTCAAGACTCTCATTTTATGCGACAAACACTTGCGCAATCTAATCACATCCAATTTAATGTGTTTTTAATAGATACAGGGTATTGAAAAGAGCTGCTGTTGAAACTGCCACACAAAAGGCAACTCCAAAGCGACACCTGACCCATCCGCCAAATCAGTCTGCTGCCTCACGCGGCATAGGCGGCAAACTGCCGCATAAACTGCTAAAAAGATGATGAATTTTCAGCACAAACCGGCGACTTTATAAAGTTCCCGGTTTTCAGCCGGCATAAAGAGCCGCGCTCCCCTCCACCCTTCACAACCAGCAGTGAAAGCTACTCACTTCTTTGCCGGTTGTCGGCGCGTAATAAACAAACTTTTCAGCAAAGTTTATTCCACTACTAGTTTTTTCCCCTCGTCTCTTTGCCTTTTTTTACAGTCATTATTTGTGTGTGTGTGTGAGTGTGTGTGTGAGTGTGTATGAAGTGGTGTGCAGTTCGTGTACGACAAGTTTAACACCCAAAAGCGACTGCAACACGGCACGCTTAGTTAGTTATGTAGATGGCCAGGTCGACAACTACCAACCAAGCGGAGCAACGTCCATTGACACACACACACACACACACACACACACACAGACACAGAGAAATACAGCAGCTGCGGTCGCTCATCTCTGACATCCTTATGCGCCATTTTGCAGTGGGTCGGCAGGTGCCAACTGGCCAGCCGGCAGTCTGGCAGACTGGTGAACTGGCAACTTCAAACTGAGCTGAGATTTGAGCCAACAAAGTTGGCCAAGTGTATTCGAGCAGAAAGTGAGTCTCAACTTGCTGTGCCCATCTAAAGATACAAAACGAGTAATTCACTTTTATTATGTATTTCATTTTCAGTCTTCAGTGTGTGTCTACATGTCCATGTGCTTGTATGTGTGTGTGAGAGTGTGTGTGTGTGTGTGTGTGTGTGTGTGTGTATGTGTGGCATATTTTATGAGCACGCAAGTTGCGGCTTGGGCAGTTTTTTTGGAGCCATCGTGGCAGAGATTTTTAGCGCAACGACCATTAAAGTAGCCACGAGAAAGGTTTTGGCCTCGACAAGCCTCATCCCCCATCTCCCTCCATCATCTTCCCCTACTGACCCCCATCGTAGCCGTTGCAGCCAACGAGCGCTTGTTTCGCTTAAAAACTAATTAATCTAAATGGATTTTTTTGTAGTTGCATTTTGCAGTTGCACTGGCACTGGCACTGGCGCAGAAAAACCAAATACACACACACACACACGCACACTCACATGCAACAGCACCATCATGTGTATACGTGTGTGTTGCAAAATAAAAGTCCAGTAAACTGTAAGCGAGGCACTCATTGAAAGCGAAAAACCGAAGCGAACCGCAAGCAATTTGCATGTTTGAAACGCCATGCAACGCCACGGCCTTCTCTCTGTCAGTCCTTTTCCCCTTACCCCTTACCCATTACCCCTTAGCCCATACCCCTTACCAGTGCACCCCACGCAGACCTCATCCCCTGGGCTACCATTGGATAAAACACAAAAGGGGCCGATCCACGTAGTACAGTCGGTATCATGGTATCATGCACAGAAACGGGGACAGGACAGCGTTAAAGTAGCCTTATCGCCAGCCACACATCACATCAGCTTTAGTCCGAGCTCCAAGCTCCATGTCCAGCTCCTGCTCCGCCTATAGCTGTAGCTGTAGCTGTAGCTGTAGCTGTAGCTTCAATGTGGACAGTTTGCTGTAGTTTTATTGACGTGTGTCCGGGCGTGGCCATTGCGAGGCAGCCGCAGCACCAGAAGCTATTGCTGGCCCACAGGGGATGTGGCTCTTGCGTTATAAATAAAACTCATTCGCTCGTTTGTCGATCGATGAGAGGTGTGGTGGGGCTAAAATACACTTATTTTAACATTCAGCCAGCGACTGCAGGCGCTTAATGGAACTTCGATAAATATTAAAGCAAAACGATTAAGCAGTTAAATATGTTAATCAATGTATAAATATTTAGTGAAACATACAAAATAAAATAAAATAAAATAAAATAAATAGTTCAAATGTTACAAATGAAAAACGTTGCTAATTTGTTATTTACCTTCGTTTATAATTCGAATTCAGGCGCGCTTGTGGAGTTTAAAACTAAACAAGATGATTAAAAGCTAATTTCTATAATTAATGTCCAGCAAATGTCGCAGGCAAAGTGTAATTTATCGAGTAACTTTCGCATGACACATAACACTCACACACACACACGTAGAGAGAGAGAGAGAGAGAAAGATAGAGACGTTTGTGTCGGCAAAATGGCAGCGGCGCCATTTTAATTTGATTTAGCCAGTTCTTTTGGTTTTTATTTTTTTTTTTTGTTGGCGTCGCTTTGGCCTTTTTCGACGATTTTAGCTGATGTCTTGTGCAAAAGTGTACACAAAACGGACAGTTGTAAATTGCGAAATACTGTTATTTCTGTAAGCCTCATCGAGCAGGCCAACCGTATTTGTTGTTGGATATGACTAGATTTTGTATAGGCAAATTATTCTTAAAACTGGAAGTGCATATCTACATATAACTGTATGTTGCTTCTTGTTGGGCTTATCTTTAATCCGAGGTCTGTGCTTAACAATTAAACTGAACTCTTGCAGTTGCCACTTGGCGCAATTCCAGTCCGCACTCACTTAACCCTCAGATAATGAATGTGTGTGTGTGTGTTGTGCGGTGCAGCTGTTGGTATTTTTATTTTCGAGGTTTTGGTGGTTTTTTGTTTTGTTTTTTTTTTTTGGTTTTTTTTTTGGCACATCGTTTATTATGCCAAGCGAAAAATGCAATATTTTCTCCTGTGCCGCTACGTGGCCGACAAAAATATTTACAATTTGGCAGCGCCCCCTTTGCTCACGGCTCACACTCTCTATCCTCCTCCTCCCAACCCCCAAAAGCCAAGCCAACAGCTGCTGCTGCTGTTGTAAAAAAAAAGAAAGCGGAAGCCATAAAAGGAAGCGCCATTGAGGCAAGCCAAACAGCCAGCAACCGGGAGCCGCCGCCACTGACTGTCGGCGCACTCCATAAAAAAAGAGGCCACACACCATTCGGCTAAGCTCAAAAGCGGTAACTTCAATCTTTGAATGTTTTATTTACTGCAAAATCGATATGGTTTTGAATAAAGCGTGCGACGCTGGGAGGCGCCACTCGAGCTTAACACACAAGTGCCAGGCGTAACGAGTTGCATGCAAATTCGTGACCGTTTTTTATACCCTTTACCTATGATAGTTAAGGAAAGATAGAATGAAAACGTGTAAGATTGCAAACGAACTGAGCCTATCTAATCATTTGACCGTCGGATCCCAGAGACTGACTTACCTTCGCCATTTCTTCAGTCACCAATACCAATTTAAAAAAAAATTACACTTGCATAATTACCTTGTTGACCTTTTGGTGTGCAAAAGAGCATGTCTTTTAATCGACTTATTAAACCTGAAAGCTGGGCTTAGGGTATCTCCAAGTCGAGGGCATACTTATTTTTTTATTTATTTATTATATTTTTTTTTTTGGATTTTACTCTGTCTGCCTTTGAGTTTTTGGCGCTAAAATATCACCAGAGAGCCTCGGCGGTGTCTTTGCATTGCGCACAAAAGCAGTAGTGATTTGGGTGCAAGTAGACTCTGAGAATGGGGCAACTATAGAGGCTGTGGGGTGGAAATGTCTGTGGCAAATCACATACCACATAATTTGTCGCTGCACTGCGCACACCAATTCAAACACACAAACACAGATACACACTTGCACACATAGATGGAAAAGCTGCTGTGGAATTAGTAAAGCATCTGGCTTTGCTACTGTCTAATCCCCCGCCCGTTGCTGTTACCGATGCTGCTGCGTCGCTGGCGTCCCCAACCGCATTACGTATGCATGACGTTGGCGCTGGCACTTGTACCAAAATAAAACTCGAAGACCGAAGCCGACCAGCGTCGATGGTGTAAATGCTAGAACGGAATGAAAAATGTGGCAAGCAGCATCAGAAAGCGAGGCAAAGTCAAGCATTGCTTCTGCCACCATTTCACTTACTTCATCCATCTCACTTTAACATTGGTCCCTCTCTCTATCTCTCTCTCTCTCTGTCTCGCTATCACTTTGTCCCTTCTTTTGGCCGGTTGAATGCTGATTACGATCGCTGCTTTGGCCATTTGTTCGGCTAGAGTGAAAGAGATGCCGCAATTTGGCTTCTTTTTCGTGTCCCACGTTGATAATTCGAAATTTGTATTCCAATCTTCAAATTGTCTCCAAAATGGAATTGATTTTATGCAGATGAGCATGAAATTGTCTCAATGCGAATTTACCATGTTAGTGTAAATAAATGCTGCACAGTCGAGGCGAACTAGCACGTGACACGCCCCACCCCCAAGCCACACATCCAACCAATCCTATCACCCACGCCCATTGAGTCGTTTGAATGCAAACTCTCATCTCTTTCTATTCCAATTTAAGTTAAAGTCATGCGCTGCCTGCAATTCTAGCCCCGAATTTATTACTTAATTCTTGGCCAGCAAATCAAATCAATTCAAATAAGAGAACGCGTCTGCGGCTTTGGCAGCGGCAGCTGCAAACTCATAAAATGCTCAAGAAAATCCATTTTAAATATTTGGCTAGGCAAACAGCAAACGGCCAGACCACATCACCACCGCCTCCGCGCCACCGCAACCACTCTAAGCAATGCATGCCGCTTGCATTTCATTTGAATTTACAGCTGTATTTGATCTGATCGATGTTACAACGATGCCGGCAACGGAAGCCAATAAAATTCAAGAGGGAGAGATATGGATGAGCAAATTGTAAAAAGATGTGTTGGCAAATTTGTAAAAATTTATACAAAAGCCTCACCAGCAACAGACAGAAATGTTGCCCAGTCAATGGCCCAATATGCAAACATGATAAAAAAAAAATATGTATTTGCAAATTTCGACAAATACAATAATGATAAATATGATGATGATGATGGTCCTGGGTCCAGCTGCTGGCTAAGCGGAATGTTGATTGGTGCCGACATATATATGCATACATATATATATTTATATACATATATATGTGTATATATGTCTGGGAAATAGCCATAACAAAATTGACCAAAGGAAATTTAAGGACAGCCGGAATACATTGACTCCGTGATGGATTTTGACTTTAGAACGGACATTCAATGGGTGCGCGATATTATAGGCTACATTGTTGTTTGCATTGCTGAGTAATTTGTGTTTACTGTTTAAGTGTTTAGCATGGGAGAGAGTCGCTCCCGACCAGGCAGCTCCACACGATTGCATTATATCACACACTGCGAGTGCGAGTTGCAAATTACATGTCTGTCGAAGAAGCAAGCAGAGCTGTTATGTGAGTGCGATGAAGTATCGATAAAGTGCTGTAAGTGGTCAGGAAATTGCAAATTGCTGGTTTAGTTGACTCAGGCTTCAATTGATATGTTTCGCATTTATACTTGGAGTCATTTGTAATGATAGTTCAGCTTCTCAAAATAAATATTGGCAAAGTGCGATAAGAGTTACGAGTGTTCCATTATGTAAGTGTGTGTGTTGTGTGTTGTGTTGTGTTTGCCTGCACATTGCCTTGGCAATTTATTGTTCATGCAATCAAGCATTCGGTACTTGTGTGATATTTCACAGTAGTTCGATAACCAGTTCTGCCCCTCCGCAATTGGATTTCACTTTCGTTTTGTCGTGCCGCAAGAATCTTATGCATACGTTTTCATCTTATTTACTTGAGCAAACTCGTTTCACCAGCAGCACCATAGTATTGGCATCAGCACGATCTAGAATTTCTCTATAAATCATATATGCAATTTTAATTCAAACACAAAAGAATTTTCACCACACATGTCGCACAATACATACACACACACACACACTCGTAAAGATGGGGGCATTGTTAGCATAAACCAATTTTAAAAGCCAAAAAGCGAAAACCTCCCAACTAATGCGCTCAACGCGCCCTAAAAGATACACTGAACAGAGAGACTCCGTACAATGGTTGGGGAGGGGAGGTAGCGATGTGGGGCATGGGTTGGGAGTAGAGGCCAAAAGCTACACGAAGCAAGAGCCAAAGGCTTGGGACTTAAGCCAAAATATGTAGTATAAATAACCGCATCTGTGTATGTGTATGTGTGCGAAATATTTTGTTTAACGTTTATAGTTTTATGCACTTAAGATACAAAAATATTTTGGGAAAATTTATTTTCGAGGAGCAACAGCAGCAGCAGCAGCAGCCAGAAACAGAAACCGAGCCAAAGCCAAAGCTAAAGTAAAAGCAAACGCAAAACTTTTGCCAATATTTGTGAAAAAGATATTGATTGGCCTGAGCTGCATATACTACTTGGCTAGCACTCACCCCAACACACACTCACACACACACACAATTACAGACATGCAGATGCACACTGGCATGCCAGCAGGTCCTGGTCTTGCTTATCGACATAAATTTATCCTTTCAATAAGACATGCAGGTTGCTGGTGTGTGCGTTTTGCGTTTGCATTTGCCACCCAAACATCACTGCTCAATTCTTCGAGCAAACAGAGTGTGTGTGTGTGTGTGTGTGTGTATGCACACGCCCTCAACACGTATCCCGCCCACAGCACCACTCCACTTGACTGCTGCATAAGTAAACGTCAGCGGATAAATTGCCACAGTTGTTGCAGCACTCATCGTCCTAGTAGTCAAATTTTTGAGTTGAGTTTTTCGTGCATGATAACAACTATGGCAACAGTTTGGGAGCCATTGAGGCGAATTGCCAAGCCAAGTACATATGTATATAGATATAGAGAGATATATGCGTATATATTTATACGAGATTTGTCGACATTGGGATTTAATTCATGTGCACTGCCAAAGGTTATGTTTGTTTTATGTTAAAGGCTTAAGCATATTACAGTGATACGATACTCAGTTGAATGCTTACCGTCATTTTCCTATTTGTTTGCCTGAAAAATCAAATGGTTGTTGTTACTGTTGCATCTGCTGATATTGTTGGTGTTGTGGTTGTTGTGTTGATGTCTGCTGCATGTGGCAATTTTCGAGCAAAAATGTTATGAAAATATGAACTGATGCTTATCGATTGTGAAATATTATAAGTTGGCTGTTGGATATCAAACATGCAATGCATATTGTATCTATACACACACAGACACACATGAGATACACATATATGTATGTATGTATGTATGTATGTATGTCTCTGTCTATGGCTTGCATATATTTGCATGCCGTTTAATTTGTTAGCACAATCGAAGCCCAGGCAAAGGGATGGCTGCATTATTTCATTATTTGTGTGCACTTCTGACGGACATGTGCAGCTGTATGTGGATAAGTGAGTGTATGTGTGTGTGTGTGTGTATGTGTGTGTGTTGTGAATATATTCATTTCGTGTTCGTTTGCTTGTTTGCATGCCAGCGAAACCACAACAGCGCAGAGAGAGAGAGAGAGAGAGAGGTAACCAGACAGGTCCACCCCAGACTAAAACCCAAACCCAAAGTAGAGCTCCGAAACACAAATCGGAATCCCTAGCGCAGTTCTATGGCCCAGAGCAATTGCAGCCAAATTCCTTTGGTAGCTAATAAATATTAAAGTTTAATTAAATATGCTTTTCCCCCCAATATTTATGTGCGTATCGATTACAGGGCTCGGCCAGCCTGGGCCAATGCAATTTCGTTGTTGGTCATCGCCATAAATTGCAACCTTGAAGCTCGAAAGCTGAAAGCTGTATGTTGAAACTGAAGCCAAAGGCCATTAAAATACATTCTTTTTTCACATATTTTTCTTATTTCTTTTTTTTTTTTTTTTGTTGGCCACTTTACATGGGCTAAATTGTGAAATGGGATGTAGTGGATGATGGGAGGGTTGGGGGGATTCCTTATGGGGTGTGGTGTAAACTAAAACTCATATTAAAAATTGACTTTTATCGTGATTTACAATCAAGTTGGACTTTTTTTAAATGCCGCGGTCGACGTACGGGCTGCCAGACTTTCTTGCCCCCTTTACAGTCCATTGTTAGTGTTGGTGTGTTGCGGTTGAGCCAAGTTTCACACACACACACACACACACACACACACTCGCATATACCACACACTCATCAGTGGGTAGCGCAAAATATTTCTTCGTGGCTTAAGCAAGACGGGCATACATATTTAAAGCTCCTTCCCCCGCCCCCAGGCTGCCCACAACACACACGCCCAACATCCGACACGTGGTCTAACACTTTCTGTGGCATTTTGCAGCTAAAATCCTTTTAACTTGGCCAGGACGCCACGCCCAGCGCATAAGCCGCTAGCTGACGCTCTTAAGGACCTGCTTTTATAATTTTGCTGCCGCTGCCGCTGCCGCTGCTGCTGCTGCTACTCTTCTTCTTCTGCTATCTGGTCTCTCTCCACCCAGAAATCCAATTCTCAACACTTTTTATTCGCCTCATATGTTCAGTGCACATGCAATTCTATTGGATTTCCTGGCAAAGGACATCCATGACGTCGTTTTTGACTTTCTGCTTTGGCACTTCATTTACTGAGACTTAACACAGCTAATACACACGGCACTGTGTGTGTCTCTGTGGGTCAGTTTTAATAACATTAAGAGATAATTTCAGATTGCTCAACTTCTTTAAATAGTTTCTTAAAGGTCAGTACTTTAAATAGTGTGGCCAGCTAAATTAAAATAAAAAGAGAAATAAATATATATATATACAAATAAAAATCTATATATACCGGAATACTTATTTAACTAATTCCCTTTTGTCTGTCTTTCACAGAGACTGTCGAGTTGTACGCGATCCGCAAACGCTGAAATCAAAGGGCTATGGATTCGTCAGTTTTGTCAAGAAATCGGTAAGCTTACAAAAATAAACACAGTCTCAGCTGCTCTGAATGAACTTCTAAAGCCATCAATGACAAAATACTGTGTAGAAATTATTTGTATTTTAATTAAATTAACATCACCTTTCACCTTAAGAAATGCACAAAGAACGAAATCTGTAAATGGCTTAACTGCCCTTAAGCACTTCCTTTAAACGCAATGCAAATAAGTTAAGACGTTTGACTTGTCATATGATATTTACATACACTTCACATTCAGACATTTCTTTAGCTTAGCAGTCAGAAGTAAACGCCTTAAGTAATGTTTGTGTTGCACTTTGTTGATTTAATTCGCTTATGTAACAAGGCAATCTGTGCTAATTTTTTTTAGCTTAGATGCAAAAACACACACAGCTTGGTTTTTGAGATACCTAAGCGCATTTGCTCATTATATTCATAATGTTTAAATCACCAATAACCCACATCAAAAAACACACACGTCTCTGTGTGTGTTGTTGTCTGCTTTATTTAATTTCATGTGCCTAATAGGTAGAAAATTCGACAAAGACAAAAGATGACGCCAGAAGGGCTCGGCGTGGCCGGAGCCAAGCTAGCTCAGCTACAGTAAGCACTGCGTATCAGGGCAGCCAAGCAGAAAAATACGCCAGCTTAGCTATATATGTGGAGAGACAAACAGAGAAATACGTAAAGCAAATCACATCCAAAGTAAAATCAAAGCTCAAATCGGCCAGGCGAAATGAAACATGAAAGCCAAGGGCGGCATAAGTCAATTACGCATCGAACCGTTGAGAGTTATTAATTAAATTTTAATGCTAATATCAATATTTTCATATACAGCAAACAGATTAAGAGTAAAAGAGAAGGCGAGAGGGAGAGAGTCAGTGAGGGGGACAGTGACAGTGACAGTGACAGTAAGAGAGAGAGAGAGAGAGAAACTATTTCTAGTTTGTGGTTTGTGTGACAGGCAGCAACGGAGTGCGCAATATTGCAAATACATATATAACATAATCCGTGACACTTAGAAAGCCCGGTGGCTGTCAGTCAAATGCTTAAGCCCATGCTAAAGTCTAAGCCTTTTGCACAGACTCTTTGTAGTGGTTGTTGTTGTTGTTGTTGTTATTTTGGGCGCTCAGTGCATGGCGGCGTATACGCAATGTTAGTCTCAAGTGCGGCAGCGACGTGTCAAACGCATCGCTGCCACAAACTAGTTAACTTTTTATGTTGCATCGATGCTCTAGGGTGGATGGGGTGGCGCAGGCGACAAATTTTCGAACTTTCT
The DNA here is from genome assembly GCA_035043845.1 of Drosophila picticornis. Classification (NCBI taxonomy): domain Eukaryota; kingdom Metazoa; phylum Arthropoda; class Insecta; order Diptera; family Drosophilidae; genus Drosophila; species Drosophila picticornis. The sequence goes on from JAWNMR010000362.1 coordinate 2,559,021, forward strand.
CGATTAGTTTCGATGCCACACAGCAAAGGCAAATGAAAGAAAAACAAACGCGCTCCAAATAGCAAACTCAAATATTTCAAATTAAGTTTCTCGACATGAGTTTAGCACAAACACACACACAGACAAACAAAGATACACAAAAATACATACATACACACACACACACACATACAGACACACACACACACATAAACATCATATACGCCATACTAAGCCGTTGGCACGCTCACCCAACCCATCCCTTCCTTGGCTGACGTCGCTTGCAGCTGATTTAATGCAAATTTTATTTATGCGAAAAGTTTTATTAAATTTTTGTGCAAAGTTTATATATTTTCTGTGGTTTTGCGGAAATTGAAAAGTTATATTTCGAATGGCTTACTGCACTTACACATCTACACACTAACACACCACATACGCTGTGCGTGTATTTGTGCATTTCGATTGCAACTGCAAACGGAAAAGGAAGAAACATTTTCTTCATTTTGCGCTTCCGAGTGTGCATGAACATTTCGCCAATCCCTGAGCTTTGCATAATGCGAGCAACGGATCTGTAGCTGATGCTGCTGCTGCTGCTGGTGCTGGTGCTGGTGATGGTGATGGTGATGGTGCTGCTGTAGTTGTTGCTGAAGAAGCCCTCAAATATTTAGCGCAAATTGTTTGGCAACATGCTTTAAATAAACACCAGTCAAAACACCGCTACCAAACGTTGACGATGTACACAAATTGCCATAATTTAATAACCATCAACGCAGGAGAGCAGCAGACGAGACAGCAGGCGCCAGGACAGCCGGGCTGCGTGTCATTAGCATCATAAATCACAACAACAACAACGAACGCATGTAGTTGAAAAGAAAATAAAAAAGCAAAGAATCAAGACCTATTTCATACACGCCGAAGATTACATATCCTTGAAAGGCGGAGTTCCACGAACGATTTTTTCTATGGCTGCTTTACGAAACAGTCGTCGATGCTGATGGCTTTACTGTGATATTTGTCCTTAGCAAAACTAGGTAAAATTATTTCTATGGCTGCCAGACTGTCATATCAAGAATAAATGTGACTTTACCGCACAAACTAAATGACAAAATTGTTTAACCTTCTGTAAGAGTATGAAGAAACAACAACTCTCACGCAAGCATTAAGAGCAATAAACATGCCCATGCAGGAGAAACAGGAGATGCCAGCGGAGCTGCTTGCTGCCTGCTGTTGCTGTTGCTGTTGCCGTTGCTGTTCGGGCATCACCATCATGCGGCTGCTTGAAAATGCTAATGGCAGCCATCGTTGGCGGCATCAGTTATTGTCACACATAACATTAACATAATATTGCACGCCAGTGCGGCAAACGCGGCGTATGAGTAACTACAACTGCGTTCGACTGTTGCTTGCTGCTTGCATCTTAAGTGGCCGCTGTGAGGCAGTCTTATTGGGTCACAACTGATTACAGCCAAAGTACAGTCACGTCTCAAGCCACTCCGCTTAATCGTATTAGCACTGCAAGTGTTAGTGGAGAAAGCAGCCTCTGTTGCACAATGTGCCTAGATTTTATTTAAACGCACGCTGACAAAATATGACAATGTGTGCAACGAACAAGATATAATGCCACCCCCTGCTGCCACATCCGTGATGATAATAGACTCAGCATTCAGAGAGTTCTTTTCGTTAGCTGTGCGGCGAATGCGGTGCTCATTGTTGCATTATTATGTTCCTGACACATTTTATTTAAGTAAAAGAGTATTTTGAAAGGATCTGAAGCATAAAAAATTATTCAGTATTTGTCCCTTTTTTTAAATTGACAATTTATTAAGCATTAATAGTCAATTTCATTTAGCTGTCGTCATTTGTACAACTTGTCTGTAACAGTCAGAGATCAGAAATATTTTTCCCTCGATCAAAATAGATCAATAAAAATTGCATTTGTTGTAATAGAATATTTTCCATATTTTCCACCTTTGGCATTACAAAATATCTGCGACTTTTATGAGGTTCTATTTGCGTTGCATCTTGCTTTCAAGTAATTTAAAGAGCTTTAGCAATATATAAGCCTCCAGACTACAAGCTCAATCATCATTGAACAATTTCCAAGAAATCAAAGCAGCAGAAGAATAAAATTACTTTTAAGTATTTTGTATGCTGAAATCCGAGCTTACATATTTTTTTTCAATAAGAGAATAATTTGTAATCTTGAACACTTTTCAAGTTATTTACTTAGAAAATTTCAGGGCTCTCTTTAAAGCTCAACTTGCTGTGAACAAAAGCTAATTTCAAACAAAAAGCAAAATGTTCCGAGTTGTATGTAATAAATTTGCTGAAGCGGACAAAACTTGGTTATAAATATAAATGGCCTGGACATTCATTTTATGTTTTCCATAATAATTCAGAAACTAGTGATTTGAAGCCTAAAACTGCCAACACACGCATAAGCCGACCCACTGGACCGACATGACCAGTAGCAGCATTTCGACCTGCCCCCGGGGCCGCAACTATAAAAAACAATTGGGAGAGGGTCGGAGTGATGAGGGAATAAACGGAATGAGAAACAAAATCGAAATGGAAACAGAAAGAACAGAAGAAAAAAAATAAAATGAAAAAATGGCATACACAAATAAATCCCATGGAATTATGTCTTGACAAAAATGCGCTCTTGCGTGAAATACTGATTTTTGAGCCCACACCCGCCCAGTCCATTTAAATGTTGTGATGTGTGACCAGGCAATGGTCAAAAATCGAAAACGTTTTCGATCTAAACGAAATAAAAAAAATTTGTAGCCATCGAATGCTGGCTGTTGGTTGTTGGTTGTTGGCTGCTGGCTTACACACATCGATATCTGTTTGATGCTTTAGAATGCGACAAATGGGACAGCATTTCAAGTGTGTAAACGATTTGCCACTTGAGTTATTCTATAAATATCAAGAAATCATCAGAAACGCCCATCAGAAATCATGCATTTGTCAGTCGAAAAGTCCGTCGAGACATTAGCTCGTTGTGGCTGTTTTTTTTTTTAGGGTATTGTCTTTAAGATGTGACTTTGATAATGGTTGTCCTTAAAGCTGCTGACGAGGTCAGAGAAGCTTTGGCGCTTATCTAAATAGCCACGTTAATGAATCTGACCGAAGAACAGCGCAAAACTGGCTAAGGAGCCGAAAACCTTTTAGCCTGATGATGTGTGTGTGTGTGGGTGACGTGAGGGGAAAAGGAAGCGACCAGAGTTCACCAGCACTAAATACTGTGTGTCTTGTTACCTTTTTTCAAAAGACAAAACGGTTGCCATCTTATTTTCGTGGAGTGTATTTGTGTGAGGATTATCCTCCCTTTGTGTGTGTTTGACTTTGCCTTTTTGCACCTTTTCACCCGCTACAGTTTTTCCTTCTCCTGTTTGGTCCTTTTTTTTTATATATTTTTTTTTTGCTTCCTGCTTGCGTCAAGCACAAACCATTTCCTTATTGTTTTAATAAACATTTAAAATGTCTTGCTGCCGACTTACGTTATGTACACAAAATGTCAGCCCACCCATTTGTGGCAGCGCTGGGTATGGGGATGGGAAAGAAAATGTGGATGCGTTGGTTAGTATCCAGATGAAAAGTATGACAAAACCCTTTTAAACCACTTAAAAATTCTTCAACTTACTTTGCTTTTCTTCATTCGCTTAATGAAGGTATTTCGCCTTTTGGTTCTGTTTCTTGAGCTGCTCAGCAACAAAAACTTTTTGTGACTTGTACCCAACACTTCCCCCTAACGTTTCTGCACCACCACGCTCCGAGTATTACCAGCAATTTCATTTCCCTTTTTGAGGCCATGAGGGGGCATTAAAGGATTCTCAACGCTTATCAAGTAATCAATATTTACAAAGGCGCACAGTATAAAAGTTGCACCAAAACAACTCACAATAAGTTGAACATAAAATTGAATTTACAGAAAATTATCTTTAAATTTTGGCCGTCCAGCGAGCCAGAAACTTTTACCGTCATCTTTTCGTGGAAATTAATTATCTCCTTCGAAAGGCGGAAGTTGTCGTCTCTATTAAATTAACTTAGACGCAATTGGAACTTGGTATTTATGCAATTCTTTGAGCAAAAAACACTTGGTTCGTTTGACTTTCGAAATTGGTAACCAGCAGGTTTGAAGGCTTAAATGAAATTTAATTAATTTTCAGCTTGCTTCAGCTTGCGCTCATAGGTAGGCAACACTTTTGTCAGCGTTCGAGTTGCGTCCTGTTGTTGTTGTTCCTGTGTTTGTTGTTTGCTAGTTGTCACAACCGCAAGCAGCAAACATTTGCAAAGTTTTCTCGCTATTAGCTGCAAATTTGCCATACACAATTAATTAATTTCCTGCCTGCCCACAACACCAACACCAACACAAACAACAACAACAACTGACATCTTAACCATACCAAGAAAATAAACAATAGCTAAAGCCAATGAGCCTTACCAAAAAGTCATGCCCAAGAACAAGTCCACACAAAAGCAAAAGCCTTCAGTTTGTTCCGTTTGTTATTTGCCTCATGTTTTGCCCAGAAACTTTCCAATTAGTTTTCGACATTTTTTGAGGATGTCGTTTGCCGTTGTTGTTCCTGTTGGACCTGAAGCGGGCGACTTTCATAAATAGTTTTGCCAACTTGCAGCCATGCGATTGGGTGTCATGTTGTGGTATTTAACAGGCACTTGAGCTAGATGAATTGGCAAAATTACTTAAAGGTTCTTGAACTTTGGGTATACACCCGCAAAATGCAAAGTTATGATGGCCACTAAGGCGATTAAATGCGCATTTAAGCGCACGCTTTACTCATAAATATCATCATGCTGTACAGCAAGTTTAAAGTTTTGGATCTTAAACAACTCTCGACAAAATGTACTTCACTCCATCTTTGCTCAGTTCATGTTCACCGAATGTTTTCTAAGCAATTTACCATCAAAATGATTGATAAAGTTTTACCCAGACTCTTCGAAGCCCCGAAAGAAGAACCCAAAAAAAAAAAAAAACATAAAAAAAAAGCATCTAAAACTGCTTGGCCAGTGTAACTGTGCAACTTTTTGGCCAAAGTTCGCTCTGTCAGTGGCATTGCATTAGCCGTGACCATCAGATCTCTGTCAAAGTTCGTTTGCCGGCTTCAAGCTACCAACTAAGCTGACCGTTTGTTAAGACAATTTCTGTTGACACATGGAATTGGAATTGCAATTGGCAAAAGAAAGCTGAAATAGAAACAGGGAACCGACAACAAAAAACCACAGCTACATTTGTAACAATAGACTGCACTTGAAGCGCCTGTCAAATATAACCAGCAAAACGAGAAGGGACCAACGACAACAACAACAACAAAAACAACAGCTGCAAATTAAATATTGCATGCGGCTGTTTAAAGTTGCCCAAGTTGCCCAAGTCGCCCAAGAAGCAGCCAACTGATAAATAAATGTAAAATATTTAAATAGCTTCTGATGCTCGGGTGGGAGACGTTGCATTCCTTGCTGGCCCACCACAGCCTGATTGTCCTGTTTGTTGTAGTTGTTGTTCTGCTGCTTCTGCATCGCAATCAACGATGCGTATCGGTTAAAAAATGTAAAATTTATAGTTTATGCAAATATGAAAAATGCAACTGGCAATGCATAAAAATGCGCACGCACGCAAACTGCGTGACTTAACCAAGGCAAGCACACTCACACACACATACACATATATATATATATATGTATATATATATATATATATATATTCCTATACATGCACTCACACCAACACACTCAATTTAAATTATGGACAATGTTGCGCGACAGTTGCTTGGTTTATCGCTGGGGGCAGCCACTCAATTGTTGACTTTTGTTCAAGTAGAGTAATGAAGCTAAAAAAAAAACAGCTAAAAATAACTGTTCAGACACTGAAATACCCTACACTATAAATGGCAAGTATATATGAATGTATATTTTTGTAATTTTTTATTTCTTACTTAAAAGTCAGTGAAATATTGGTTTCACATAGACAACAGATAAAAAATAAATGAATATTTTTATTCGCAATTAAGTTCCGTAGGAAACAAAGGAACTCTAAGTTAATTGTTTTTAAATGCAACTGTCTTATAAAGCTTGTGATTATTAAGATAGAGTGTATGGCAATGCACAGCTCAAAGTAAAAAATTAACTGCAGAAAGCTGCAAAAGAACGTGAGGCATTCCGTGCCTAGTTGCAGTCCGCAGTGCACTGAACCAGCGGGCAGAACGTGCACCGCAAATGCCGACAAACTTTATTAAGGCAATGCTGCGACTTGGTCTTTCGGTGTGCCACAACTTAATATGGCTTGAAACGCCCATACGGCACACACACACACACACACAGATACACACCCAACTTGGTTGCAATAATTATTGCATGAATCACGTTTGATATATTTTTGGCAAAATTGAAATTTTAATTTGTGTATGCGCCTGCTGCAAGTAGCAAAAGGTGTAGCTGGGGGTGGGGGGGCAGCTCAACTGGAATTAAAAAGCAACCAAATTGTTGTTGTTGGTGTTGTTTATAGCAACAATGTCGCGTTGCGGCAAAGAGCAAGGAGCAACTTTTCGACGGCCGCAATTGTTTTTTCTTCAACACTTTCTGAGCTGTTTGTTGATGTTTTTGGTTGGCCTCGCTCTCGCTTTGTTTTAGCAGTAAGCAGCTTAAGCGGCTAAAACAACTGTTTACAAATTGTGCTCAGCTTTTAGTTAATTGCTTTCCATTTAATTCCATGCATTTGCAGGAAGCGGAAACCGCCATCACTGCGATGAACGGCCAGTGGCTCGGCTCCCGTTCAATACGCACAAATTGGGCCACACGTAAACCGCCGGCCACCAAGGCAGACAGTAAGTATCTTAAGCTTCAACTTTAATGATTTACCCAACTCACTTAAGCTCTAATAAAATGTGATAATTTGCACTTGCAGTAAATGTCAAGCCGTTAACCTTTGACGAGGTATACAACCAGAGCAGTCCCACCAACTGCACCGTCTACTGTGGCGGCATCAATGGCGCCCTTTCTGGCTTCCTCAACGAGGAGATATTGCAGAAGACGTTCTCGCCATATGGCACAATACAGGAGATACGCGTGTTCAAGGACAAGGGATATGCATTTGTCCGGTAAGTACGACTTGTCTCCATTGCGTGTGTGTCACATTTACCCCTAAAAAAAATAGTGCTGGCAGCAGCAGCTAAAAAAAATATTAAATGCGGCCGCCTGTGCCACATAAACCCATTGTTTCGCGCCATTTTGATTCTGTTGGCGGCGACTAGTTACCAGTAGAATGCATTGTGGCCTGTGGCCAACGTTGTTCCCGAAGCACCAGCAACCCAACCACCAGCCCAAACCACTGCCTTGTAAAACCGCTTTCATGTTGTTGTCGTTGCAATTGAGTGCACGCCATTTCAATGTGCCTCCGTTCAGCTGCGGGTCCGCCGCACCGTTAATAAATCAACTACACTTTGCACTCAACAATAACAACAACAACAACAACACCACCACCACCATCAGCAACAACAATAACAACGACAACAGGCAATTTTGAGGCAACAAAACAATGAAACGCAATAACAGCAGCGACGTCAATGCCCATGGTAAAAATAAAAAAGTGGATGAATGTTAGCTTTTGTGCAATTGAAGATTAAATACCCTTTCTGATATGTGACAGATGCACAATATTTTGCTTAGATCGTCGTTGTATAAATATTCGCCAGTTTTACTGATCGCTGGCATCACATTTTAGCATCAATGTACACAAGGCTTGAGTTAATTATTGCTATGGCAACTATAAAGTGTAGCCTGATATTGCTTTCTCTCTTTCTGTGATGGGGGCTATCAATCAGGACTTTTGCTCGAAATCGTAAAAACCACATTCTAAGAGAAGCTTCCAATTTAAAAAATATAAATATATTGAAAACACTAAAATATCTCATTCAACAAGACAATATTCTACAAAGATTCAATAAGACTCTTTAAAAATTGAGAAAATGGCAATTTCGAGTCCAGCCATATCATGTCCATGATTAAAACATTTTTTTTTCAAAGCTTCGCAAACGAGTGACAAAACGACAATAATCTCAGCAAGAGTATTAAACTAGCAAAACTTCCCACCAAAGAAGACAAAAACTATGCAAAAAGCATGTGAGAAACGTGAGCTGGGGGAATGCAGCTGAGCTAAGAGCTGAGTAGAAAGCAGATCGCAGCTGCTGCCACGAATGCTGATAGGGTTTTAATGGCAGCCGTTGGCCCCTACCAGCGAGTGTTGGGGAGCTTAACGGACCCCATGCTCCCCACCACAAGGCAATCCCCAAGCCGCATCAGCCTGGCAAAGAGGGCAACGCATTGCAGTTGCAGCACAGACCAGGTTCACCCTTTGTGCACTGTCCAAAAACTCATTTCTGTGCTATGCACAGAGCCAAAAGAGCGAGAGAACAACTGTGGAAGGGTGGTGAGAGAACGAGGAGAGCGATGATGAGAGGAGGGAAGAAGGAGAGCGAGAAAGAGCCGCATTGGCATTGTTTGGCGTTTTGTAACATAATGAGCTTGGGGACTACAAGTGGTCTCCGCTGGTGCTGCTGCTTCTGCTGCTGCTGCTGCTGCAGTTATACTCAAACCTCGCCACAACAACAATAACAACAACAATAACAGAGAGGAGGTGGACTAGATGTACAAGAACAACTCTCAACTACCAGCTACTACTACATACAAGCACAACAGGAGCCAAAACAATTCCACAGACGCTTGTACCACTTTTACGCTTTGTTCTGGCTAACACAACTTGTTGTCGAGTTTTTGTTGTTGTTGTTGTTGCTGTAGGTTAAATGGAAATTTAAGCAGGTCAATCTGCAGCAGCCAACTCCCACAGCAAATTAGTTTGCTTTAACTTTAGAAGTTGCTAGCTACACAAACCAAACACACAATAATATTCACAACGATTTCCCCCTTTCAGATTCTCGACAAAAGAAGCCGCCACCCACGCTATAGTGGCTGTCAATAATACGGAAATCAACCAGCAGCCAGTGAAATGTGCGTGGGGCAAGGAGAGTGGCGATCCAAATCATATGTCTGCCATTGCTGGCCAAGCCCTGGCACAGGGCTTCCCATTTGGGTCGGCTGCCGCTGCCGCAGCTGCTGCAGCAGCCGCCTATGGTCAGCAAGTTGCCGGCTATTGGTATCCACCGGCACCCACATATCCCACAGCGGCACCGGCGAGCGCCTTGCAGCCGGGCCAATTTCTGCAGGGCATGCAGGGCTTCACCTACGGTCAATTTGCTGGCTACCAGCAGGCCAGCTACATGGGGTAAGTCTGCGAATATTGATTCAATACGAACAAGCATTTTCGCAACAATATGCAATTTTATTTTTATTTTTTCGTTAATAGCATGGGTGTGCAGCTGCCCGGCACTTGGCAGAGTGTGCCGCCACAGCCACAGTTGGCCAGCGCTGCGGCCGCTGCTGCACCACAGATCACACAGAGCGTCGGCGGTGCCTTGCCCCAGACAGCTGGCGTAGTTGCCTATCCCATGCAACAGTTTCAGGTCAGTCCGCAGGTGAGTTGCTTGTTGTAGGTGGAAAGTGCGTATACTTAGCTTGTGGCATTTGTAGCTGGCGGAGGATGAGTGGCTGGCACCGAGTCTGCTCGTGTAGCTGCCATGAGCGGTGGCCATGTATCCCACACAGCAGCAGCAGCAGCAACAGCAACAGCAACAGCAGCAACAGCAAAAGCAACAGGAGCAACAGCCACCGTGCGGCGATTATGTGAAGGAGCCGCGTTACCAACTACAACAACAGCTACAACAGCAACCACAGCATCATCATCATGTACAACAACTCCACCATCAGCAGCAGCCGCAGACATACGAGTTGCAACAACAGATACAACAACAGCAACAACAGCAGCAGCAGCAGCAACAGCAGCAACAACATACAACACATTATGCACCACAGTTGCATTATGCGCAACCACACTGGCTGCAACAACAACAGTTGCCCAACAGCGAGCAGCAACTTCAACAACAACCACCAACAGTAAATCAAGTAAATCAAGTCTATGGCATGCCAGAATTGTACAAAGATTGAAATGAAATGCATAGTAAAAGTGACACACTATTATTAGTTCAACCCCCTCGATTGATAGAGAGAAATGATGAGAAGAGCGATATAAGAGTATCAGATCAGATATGAATTCAAGCAAAACATATATAATATGATATATATATAGTACTTAATATCCAATTGTTGATGGCAAAAAGTAACATTAAGTATAAAGAGCATAAGCAACCCGCGACAGCAAACGACAACAAACAGCAACAGCAATAAGCCAAATTGTGCAATAGCTAATAACCATATTTTATGTACAACTAATTCAATCAAAAAAAAAAAAAAAAACAACCAATTGATTACAGTTAAATTGAAAATATATGTATGTGTGTTTTTTGTGTCTATATTCTCGCAGTCAATGGGCGCCAACAAGCGTGTGGTTTTAAGGAACCTTCTGAAGTGATGGGGCGAGGGGTTGTGCACTACAGCAAAATTTAGAATAGAGCGGGTGCTAAAGTCGAATGTTTTTTTGTTTGTTGTAATGCACGAAACCCTCAGGTTTGCTATTAGGTGAAAGGCTTTCGATTCAACAAAGAGAGAAAAAAGGAATTATGGAAGCAAAGCTATTGAAATATTTTATTATGACTGAAATTCAAAACTGTTCAACACTGATTCGCCTTCTAAATAATTTCGAAATATGCATATGTATTTGTATGTAATTGGGTTTTGATGTGTTATTACTGAGCTACGCAGACACCACCTTTACCCCTTAGACACTGGCTATGAGTAATTACTTTAATCAGCAGCTCATTTAATAGACGCGCCTAATTTAAGAAGTAGTTAAATAGGCGGCCCCAGTTGCTTCGATCAGTTAAACCCAAAAATAAGTTGAGTTGAAAAATCAAGCAAAGGAACCAACATTAAAAAATAAATAAAAAAAAATAAAATAAAAAATTTAATTTAATTGAATAAAAGTAAAAGATTAAATTACAAAAAAAAAGACAGAAAAACACAAAATACCTTCAAAATAGTTAAATGTAAACACAAGTCAGAAAGTAGATAATTTGCACATACATAGGTAAAAACATAGTGATAAAGCAACACAAACCAAAAGAAATCACAAAATAAAAACTAAAAATATATAAATAAAAAATGCATGTAGATGTACTCATGACTAGCTACAACTATTTATGTAAGCAGCACTTGGTAATTAATCGATGGGTAACACATATAGAAACTTATGGATGTATCTATGTAATGTAAATGTGAACAAAGAAATCTTTATGTAACAGCAAACAGCTGAACGAGGCAAAATAGTGAAATATTTAGAGAAAGAAAGAAAAAGAAAAAACAACAAAAAAAGAGAGATAGAGTGAAGGAACACGACAACAAAAATCATATATAAATATGCAGCGACTCTGACGTTGACTGCAACGTGTAGCAAAAGCAAATTACAAAGTTTAGTCAATGTTTAGTTAAGAGTGTAATTGTATCTACAAAACTATATGCTAACTGTTAACAAAACACAATTATTTATGGTATTTACAAAAAGAGGCAACCAAAACTAAATGGAAAATCATTCAAATTGTAAACTATTTTTTACATAAAAAGCTAAACGAAAGAAACGAAAAATTAGCCCACTTTGCATTGGAGGATGTGGAGATCCCAAACAGAAAGTGCGTCTAATTTCTATAAGTTGTGATTTTATGCGATGAGAGTAAACGATGCTATTAACAAAGTAAACTGATTTATTTTTTAAACTTGGCAAAACGTGTTTTTTGAGAGCCAATGGCAAAAACTGTGCAACATTGTATGCATAACTTTACATACAAATCTATATATACTTATATACATACATACATACATTTATATATATATATATATAAATATATATATATATATGTATATATACATATATATATTATATATATTATATATAACTAAATGTTATTTGAGCAAACAACAAAACTGTCTGCTATACAAAAGCAAAAAGCTATGCATAATTTTAAATAAATACATAAAATACACTATAAAAAAAAAAAACACAAAAACTATGGTAGAGATAATATAAAGTAAGAAGCAAAAACAAATGAAAATGAAATGAAAATTATAAGCAAAACGATAGCAATCCAAAAAAAAAAAGAGAGGCAAAGAGAAAAGGAAGCAGAAATATTTATAATACCATAATATGAGATATGCCTATGTATTTAGCATAATTATATGTAATTATGTATACATGGTTACGGTTTAAGCTAAATACATATACGTATATATGTAATACGATAAATGATTCAATGTTGTGTATGTACATATAAATAATTATATTATAAAAGAAATGCATATAATTAAAGAATGTCAATAAATGTATGTGTGCTTAAAAAAGCGAATAAAACACATGAAAACACATCACAACAGCAATGAATAAAAATACAAATTTAAATAAATAAAAATGAAACATGTCAGAGATTAAACAAAGCTGCATGAAACAACAGAACATGTTGAAAATTAAAAAAGCTACACACACACACACAAACACACACACACATTTACTCGCATACCCACACTCATACGGCTCCTTAATTGCATTGGAATTAGTAGCAGGAGAAATAGAGCAAAAATGTAAAACCCACAAACAATTATGAGCAGCGTGAAAGCAAAATGGTATAATTATGTTAAGGGCCCTTCAAAGCCCATCCAATCCAATCAAATCGATCGAAACACCCCCAGAATAAACCTGCATGCATTCACCAACTAACACACACACACTCACACCAAAACACACCACACCAACACACACGCACACACACAAATGCACGCAATGTGTGCATGTGTACACGTTAATATATGCATAGAGAAATGCGGAAAACCAGGAGAGAAATAATCAAATAAAATGGAAAAATGTTAATCAAAAATAAAAATTTAAAATCATTGCAGTTTTTCTTCTATCCTAATCGACTACAGGTCGGGCTGGGACACCAAACGAAAATTGGTGAGGGATTTTAAAATTGTGTGTTGATTAAAGGGTACCATATTAAATAATACAGACGAGTGCACACAAATAGCAAGTGCAATATTTCAGCTGCCAAGAGGGATTGTTTTGAAGAATGCGCCGTATTGCAATTAGCTATTAGAAGCAATAGCCAAAGACTGCATATAAAATGTAGCAGACTTGTTACCACCTATACGGAATATACGGAATAAGTTTGTCTGCATTTCGATATATGCACATGTCGCGTTTTTGCTTGACTTGCTTTGTCCGTGCAACAAGAGCGCGCATTGCAACTGCCGCATGCTGGTCACGTATAACAAAAATCTCTTTGCGCATACGTTTCTGTTTGTGTGTGTGTTTCGGTAAGTGTGTGTGTGTGTGTGTGTGAGTGTGTATGTGCCTGTGTGGGTGGACCTTTCAACTCGGTTGTAGCATCATTCGCTGTCAGCGGCAAAAACTTTACTTTCATTACGCACCATTGCACAACGGGAAACTGTACAATTTCAATATTTTACTGCATTTTGCACTTTGGGGTCAACGCTGACGCTTTTGTCATTCGAGCAGCTGCAATTTCAAAATGGCACGAAAAATGTGGTTTAAAACGAAAATTAAGCAATCATGTTTGCCCATTGGCACCTACAATGCTACATAAAGTGCATATGTTGCTCATTCGCCCAGTGGCTGACTCCCATTAAGCTGCCAAGCATGAAACAAACTTCATGTGCATTTCTAACATAAACTCGACAAGAAGAATCCATTGCCTCCACCTGGTTGATTTTGGCTCAGTATTCATGGTGAGTCCACAGCAGAGAGGACAGTGGAATGGTTGGTAAAAGCACTTTGTATTTGTATTCAAGAATATTGTGTTTTTAATTTGTCTAATGAATCCCTGTTTGCTACGCAAACTATTTAAAATTGCTGGTATTTTTATTTCTTAAATCTCAGTCCCTCTCTTTTTGGTCTAATGACATCTTTTTGGTAGACACTAGAGTTGTTTATTAATGAAGCTCTCAAAGACACGTATACTATGCAAAAGTCATATCATTTTAAGCAGTTTAATATTTTATATTATTCAGCAATCCAAAAAAAAAGCATTAAAAACTTATCTTATAAAATTTTCCTGTCTTGCATGTTTTGCTTAATTTTTTTATTTTTGTTTCAACTTTTCATTTTTGTTTTGTTTTTTTTTGTGTGGCACATTAAAAAGCACGGTAAGACGGCAGATACAAAAGTGCACCTAAGTTTCTTTATATATTAAATAAAACATAAAAAACAACGGACAGAACAATTCACTGAGAGAGATGCAAGCAGCAGTTGATCAACTTTCAAATACTCCTTTTGTTCAAACTGACATTTCTAACTGTAAGAATGGGGTGAAAAATATTTGTAAAGTAACTTTTAAATGCATTAAATTACTGATACCTTAAAAGATTCAAATTCGATATGATAAACTGTACAAAATAAAATGGTATTTCTCATACATAAAAATAAGATGTATTTTTAATAATAACTTACTATTTTCATTGCTGCTCCCATAACTTTTCCTGAAGACGAACTCTTAGAGACAAGTAATCCAACCATTTCACATTTTTGTTAGAGGGCATTGGAAGCATCCAGCGATTGCAGGTACTGTGAACTGCATATAGATTCGGACGGGCTTATTTCAGAAAAGGAAGTACATACTACAGATGCAAACAACCAGGTCCCTTTACGACAAGCGTTGCACGCTACGAGTGCTTTCAGCCACGCCCACCTTTCACCTTTATGCTCTTTTAATAGCACTTGTTTAGCAAGCAAACAACGCTGGCAACTTAAAAAAGAGATCCCTCCCCGCTCCACGTGCTTACCCAGCCAGATATTTTTATAGCAAAAGTTTGAGTGTTTGTCTGTTTTATTAACCGCGCTCACTCGCTGGCTCCTACAACGGCAGCGACTAGAGCCCCGGCTTTGGTTCCTTAGCTGGCTTGGAAGCGTTGCACTGCAACGATAGCAACGACTATGGCAAAAGTTTCTTAGCTTATTCATAACACACATGCGACTGCCTGACAATCATTGGCAACTTGCAGCAAACTTTTTCCATGCGTGTGTGTGCGTGTGTGGTATATGTGTGTGTTGTTGTTGTTGTTGTTGTTGTTGCTTTTGCTGTTATTGTTAAGCCAGCACTTGACGGGTTTTTCGTTGGCTTTTGTTTGGGCTAGCCTGCTTGTTATGGATTTAATTGATTGCTGGATGCGGAGTTGGCCATGAATAAGCCAACTATTTGAAATGCTCTTGATATTGCAAGCCCTGTTCACTCTCCCTACCTCTCTCTCTCTCTCTCTCGCTCGCTCGCTCCTTTGCTCTCTGTCTCATTGTCTCTTACACACTCGCTATTTTGCCATTAAGCTGCAATTTCTTGCCGCCACCGCAACGGCAAACAACAATCTCGCTTCTAGAATGCAAACACTAATGACACAACGTTAAAATCTAGCCGCCATCGTCGCCGGCGCTAAAAGCAAACGATGTGGCACTCACTTGCGTGCCCCGCAACCATGTGCTCTCTCGCCACTCACCCCCTCCCTCAGTCACTCCGGCTTTCAGCAGCCCTGGCAGCGCAACCAAAAACCGCACTAAAGCGAGGCATCCATTAATTTTCGCACAACCGCAAAATTCAAAATTGTTTATAAAGCTACGCAGGATGCGGCATCAGAGACACGTGCGGCATCCTGTTCGCCTACTTCCCTCCCTCAAAACTATATCGGTAGCTCTCTCTCTGTCTCTGTCTTCGTGTTGCTGTCTCTGTCCGTCTGTCACACTGCTTGACTCGGCTTTTGGCCAAGCGTCATGGCCCCGCCAAAATAACTACAACTACAACTCCAAATTAAAATGAATTTTAACGAGTCAAAGCGAAGAGTGTCAGCGAGGAAAATGGGGCTCCGGTCAGGAATACTAAATTATACACACAATGCCTGCAGGACGTATCGCCAAATGCGTTGAGCAAAGTTCGCCAACGTTGATATCTACGCTGCTAGTGTATACTCTAAAACTGCGAACAAATTACGCAGAAAACTATTATCGTTAGGCGCATATGTGATGCGGCTAAAGCTCCGAGATGCCCAATCTTCACTCCCATCCGACTGCGACAAGAGCGACTGAAGTGCCCAAATACATTTATTCGCACAGCAACAAGAGGAGCAGCAGCAGCAGCAGCAGCAGCAGCAACAGCAGCATCGCTTTGTCTATTTAACCCTGTCGCATACATTGCGTGTGTGCATTTGCAATAACCACCAGAGAGAACCACCAGAGAGATACCAAAGCCAGAGCCATCAGCAGCGGCATCGCAGCGCTTATTGTCTGGCTTGTCGAGCCTCAACCTCAAACCATACGAATGCCAATCCCAATTCCAATCTCTTGTCCAAGCCCGTCTAAAATTTCGTTGCGCTGTTAATGTTGTTAGTTGAATTTCAGTTTTGTGCCTTTCAAAACCGTTGTTGTCGTTGTTGTTATTATTATTGTTCTAGTTGTTGTTGCTGTTGCCGTTTGCTGTTGTTGTCGTTGTCGTTGTCATTGTCAATGCTGTGTGACGGTGGTGGCTGCCATGCACCACGGTTAGCTCAATGGGGTCATGGTTGGATTTCATTTCAGGTGTTACCAGCAAAGACCATTGCCAAAATTGTTAAACATACACACACAGATAGCGGCAGAGAACGCAATGTCAACGTGCCACACAATGGTGCACAGCAAGAGTTCTTCACCACACTCACAAACACACAAATGCCTCTGTTTTATATAAAGAGTCTGCGCCTGTATTTATGTATTTGAGTTATGTGCGACATTTTGTTTTTGGGGCGATGGGGCGTTGGGGCGTTGGGCCGTCCGCATCCGCTTTTAATGGTAATAAAAACTAAAGCTGCTTTTGAACACTCGTGTATTTGCAGTTGTCCGACCACCTGCCAGCCTACCAATTCCGCACCAGTTCGCCTGCCTGTCTGACTGTCTGTCTATTGCTCATCCGGCGGTACGACAAAATGGCCGCCGTGTGCAACAGAAGTGCACTAAACTCAACTAAGCCAAATTAATTGCTACTGCCGGTGGTTGTTTAATGTGCCAACAAAACATTGATTGTACATAACGCAAAATGAATGGCAATTTGCATATGACCATGATATATGATTTTGATCCCAATCTCCACAAATCTGACTATCTGAAATGTGCAAAATACCTCAA
The DNA here is from genome assembly GCA_035043845.1 of Drosophila picticornis. Taxonomy (NCBI): domain Eukaryota; kingdom Metazoa; phylum Arthropoda; class Insecta; order Diptera; family Drosophilidae; genus Drosophila; species Drosophila picticornis. The sequence continues at coordinate 2,576,233 of JAWNMR010000362.1, forward strand.
TAATTGCTTCCCACTCAACTCCCAAGGGCTGATTCGTACAGCGTCAAATATTTTCATGTTGGCTTTGTGTTGGTTCAAGAACAAGTTTTGGATTATACAACTAAATGAGTCAGAACTTTAATTAATGATTATGATTATTAGTAGATTTACTTTAATAGTTTTGTTACAAGGTTGCTGTTGTTTGATTTAAAGCCTACATTTATTTGTATGAATTTGAAATCAGTGAAAAGGTCATTTATAACGATAACACGAGTATTTCTTGTTGTTGATTAAATCATAATAAAATACAAAACCAAAAAAAAAAGGGTTGATCAACGAGTATATAGAAAAAGATAAATCAACAATAACGAAAATCAAGTAATAATGCTGTAGTCGAGAGAGCTCGACTACGAAATACTCTGAACTCAGCTGTTAAATATATTTTAGTTATTTTTGGCAAATTTACGGCAAATAAGGAAGGACACGCGCAGACTTTTCAGACTATCGACTAGGCTTTTGTATATATACTATATGGGGTCAGAGATACTTTCTTCTGCCCGCTGCATACATTTGCACAAAACCAATATACCCTTTTTACTTATTTCTAATGGGTTCAGGGCATAATAATCATCATCTCATTTCTCATAAATCGATTTTGTTTTTTCAATAGGATTTATACAAACAATAAAAAGAGGTGTCGCACATATTCATAGAGAGAAAATAGTGTTCTGAACAAACACTCTGTTATTTTAAGAAGAGTGTAGAGCAGTCCACAGGTAAATGGTTAAAGCGTCCAAGCTGCCAAGAATTAACTGCAATTAACATCAGCCCATAAGGCGAACGAGCAAAACATCTCTAACCTAAAACGAAAGAAAATAATATAAGATAAAAAAAGAACACCGAGCTGCTGCAGCAGGAAAATTAATGGTCCTCGCAAGGAATTTTAATAAAAATGCTTGCAACTAGATAGCTAAAGGTGAGCAAAAAACTGGCCAACTGCAGAGGCGTCCGACTGCTGCTGCTGCTGCTGTTGCTGCTGCTGCTGCTGTTGCTGTCATAATGCTGCAATTGTTCATTATCCACTAATGAACAAAAAGTATATGTATGTGTGTGTGTGTGTGTGTGTGTGACAGAGTGTGTGAATTGCACACACAAACACTTACATAAGGAAAATGCCGCACGGCGCACAAAGATGAAAAAGCAACGACTGGCGACGAATGACAGCGTGTGAAGATAGGGGCGTAGCAAAGGAATAGGGTATGGCTGATGGTGGAGGGGCGGGAGAAGGAGATGGTGGAGGGGCATAGAATGCACCGACTTGCTTGAAACACATTGGCCTGTCAGCAGCTGAGGAGTCAGCGAAAAACCATAAACAGAATCCGGCTTCCTGCCCAGCCAGCAACTTTAATTTGCACCACAGCTCGCACGTTTTCTTATTTGCCGTCTGTTTTTTTGGGTGAGGGGCAACTCTATCCCTCTCTCTGTCTCCCTCTTCCTGCGGGACCAAGGGGAGGAAAGAAGAGACTCGGCAGACGTTGCTTTGAGTGCATTACGTGGAATTTTTGAAGCACTTAAGCTGTGCCATAAAATGCTGCTGCTGCTGGTTCTGGTTCTGCTGCTGTTGCTGTACACATGTGACAGTTGCAGTTGTGCCCGTGCTCGACTCGACTCGACTCGACTCGACTGTCGAGCGAGTCCTTGGTGAGTTTCGGCCTGGGCCTTGGGCCCAGGGCTCCTTTTGTCTGCGCCGTTTTTGTTCGTGCGGCATTTTCTAATGACAATTGTTTTGCAATATAAATTGCACAAGTGCGCAATATTTGCTTTTGTTTATGCGAAAACTTCAACGCCGCTGCCTCAGCTTCACTTCCCATCCGCTGCCCCACCAACCAGCCACCGGCTTCAGACACCTGCCCACCGAATTGCGAAATGCGACTCAGCGAAGTAGCAGCAGGAACAGACGTTTTCAGCCATTTGTCTCGCTCTGCACGTTCCACTCTCGATTTGTGTGTATGTGTAAATATATGTGTATGTATTTGTATGTATATATGTACGATGTATGTTTGTATAATGTTTTTGCTGCTCTGCCTGCTGTTTCTTGTTTCATTAGGGATTGCTCTGTAGCCCAAAGCCATCCACCGTACGGCAGTTGCATTCAATGGCTTTTGTTCAGGTCGTGATATTTGCTAAAATTAAATGATGTGAGTTATGAAATTAGATTTCTCTGAAAACAAAATCAACAACAACAATATAAGTGCATGTCAAGCATTGCCTTAAAGCCTAACTTTATTTCAATATTTATAATATTTACAAATTTATAAATCCAAAACTTAAAAATATTCTCGAATACTTTTCTATTGAATTCTTAACAATAACTAAATTAAACGAAAAGCCTTTTTCGTCTCTGGCATAAGATAAGCCAAATTGAACTATTGAACCATTATTTTGACTTTTAGTAGATTTTCAAACATAAGGTAAAAGTCTTGCTTATTTTATTTTGGTAACATTTATTGTGGAATTTTTATTTTTAAAGTAAAAACTTTAATTATTTATTCCTCTTTTTTTAAACATTTCTTTGCTTAGTGTCGATTTTGCTTTTCCAAGTAATTACATAGAACATATATCAACAATAGGAAGAATAATGGCATTGGAGTTTAATGACAGCAGCGGCAACGAGTGACGGATTTATTCTTATTTGCATATCATTGCGCTAGTTAGCGATGAATGCGTACCGCGTTTTAGCAACTTAAATACGTTTATATATATATGTATGTGTGTGTGTGTCTGTGTGTGTGTGTCTGTATGTGTGTGCGTGTGTGCAATTGCACCACGTTAAAACGGTGTCTGATGGCTGTCGGGCGCGGGGCAGGCTACTTTTGAAATACTCGCGGCAAACAGTGCAAATATGTAACAGTCTAATGTAAATTTATTGTTGAGCTGCTGAGGGGCAGTAGTGCTGTTGGGTAGGGGGCAGGTAGGTAACAGAAAAAACCCCTTAACGACGTCCTCGGCAGGTCAGGCAGACGTCCACTATGGCCGGCACAGGGGCAGAGTAGGGGTGCTTCCTATAGTGGCAGCATCAGCCACTAACCAACCTGGCAGGTGCAGTGGCGCACAATAAATCTAATTTGCGTCGCATTTAACGACTTTGTCATGGCAGCACCCAGCACCCAACACCCCTGGTTGTGTGACTTTCCTGGCAACTGACTCGTAAAAATAGTGGCCGCCCCCATTGGCGATGCCGCCTCCATAGTGTCCGGTAATGGGGCACTTGGCAGCGTGCAACGCTTGTGATATTTAAGCTGTTTCCAGCGCAATTTTAGCCAGCAATAATTTTAGGTAACGGTGTAAAGTGACCCATAAACAAATTAAAAGCGCTAATTAGAATTATGTGACAAAGTTAATGCGCAAATTGTAAATTAAACAATGCACCACGACCACAACCCACGCTTTCTTACACTTGGGGTTAACGTTGCGGCAACATAATATATAAATATAAATTCCACCCCAAACCAACTATTGTACATAATGTGATGTGTCGACGCCGCATCCACTCATCTACTCTACTCACTTTGATCAAAAAATAATGTTCTCGAATTAAATCATAATATGCATTGAGGTATTCAGATTAAGCATATTAAAAATAAAACTCAGTTAAAGCTTTTTTTAGTGCAAAGAGGTTCGACTACTTTATGGAATCGAACAATACCTCTTCAAATGCATTACACCTTTTGTGTAAGAAAAAAAAAAAATTAGCCAACACGTCTAGCGGCTCGTTGACGTCCTTATTCTACGACCCCCGTCATGAGTTTGTAAGACATTTGTTGGCTCGTGATTTGGCTGATTTATACGCACTGATAAGTGCTCCAGTGCGCGACCTGATAATCAAACGCAATTCGACAAAAGCAAAGCTTCGTGCGTCCAATAAAATGTGTGTAACAACGAATTTTGTTTTCTTCAGAAAAAAATTATGGCAACGTACGCAGCGAACGCACAATAATAGAGAGCGAGACAGAGAGAGAGAGAGAGAGCGAGTGAGAGAGAGTACAACAAGAAAAAGCAAACAATTTACAATTTACAATTTGCATATTTGATGCTGTCTTAAACGTCACCCCTGAGCGGCCTCGCCATGTTCGCCCCAACCCTCTCTTCGCTCATCACTTTGCTCCCATACAAATTCCTTAATATTTTGCCAATGCGCTGGCGTTTTTGATTTACAACGCATCCAGCGAATTTCTTGATAGCATTTCTAAAATTATTTATTTGGAAGTGAGCCGCTGGCAGCGCAGCCAAGCAGCTAAGAGCCCCTAATTCCATTTTACATTTTCCGTTTTCATTTTATTATTATTATTTGTATTTTTTGCCAACATTCAAGCTTAGTCGAGTCATTCACTCACTCAGTCGGGCACGCATTCATTCATTCATTTGATTTGATAACATTGGAGGCATCTCGTGATACGCATTTCATGCGAAATGATTTATTTAAATTCCTGCCTGTGGAGAACTGAGAAATACTTGACACAGCCAGCTGAATTCAAAGAACATTAATAATGAAAAATACAACAACAGCCAAAAGAATAATAATAATTCCTTTGACTTGTGGTTCATTGGTTGCGGGTCAGATGCAACAGTTTGGCAAGTACAATTCTCAAGATCTCATTTCAGCAAAGAATAGTCAAGCAACAGTCAACACTTGCTTCAACATACCGCAGACAAAACACCAAAATTCATTTGCTCAGTCCTACCCAAAAACAGCTAAACAAACAGCAACAAATCACAGGTTGTCGCATAAAATATGCATTAGACTAACAAACTAACATCAACCACTTAACATTAGTAGCTGGCACAAGCCAAGAATGCCTGAGTTACTGGAAGGTCGAGGGGTGGGGGGGTCGGGCGTGTTGCGAGCAGTTGAGGGTTGTTTCTGGTTCAATTTTAAATCAGCTTTAAGCTGGCCACACCGAGCCGCCCTGCTTACTCTGCATAAATTCCCATAAAATTATGTTGTTCGTGTCAGCATGCGGCTGTGGCAATGTTCTGTCCACTAGCAACTGACATGTCAAGATTTAATTCTCCCATGAAACCAAACTGAATCTTTAATGAAAAGCCAACAAAAGTGTTGGGCATTGCTGTTTATTGTTGTTGTTGTTGTCGTTGATGATGTTTTCTGGCTGCCTGTCGCACTCAGTGTTGTGGCTGTGCTTTTGTTGTGGTTGCAGCCTCACCAACAACACAGGTGTCGCCTCGCTTTGCATCCCCCAGCTCATTGCGTATAAACGTTACTATTTTATTTGGTTTTGCGGCACTTACATTTCATTTCTTATGCAAAGATTTCCCCCAGCGCACAAGCGTAAACATTTCTTGTGTAAGTATTAATTGCAACATTTAATATTGCTTAAGTTTTGGGAAAAGTTAACCGAAAATTTGGAAATATGTCGTCACTTGACCAGAAACCGCACACAAACACATAGACACACTCAGACAAGCCTCATCATTATTTGATATGTGTTTATTTGCATTCATTTTGCAAATTTCAATTTGTGTATTTACACGAAATATATTGCATTTTATGAAATACATATTACCTTTCAAGAGGCATGCAAGAGTTGCTATGCAATCTTTAAATAAAATAAATAGCCTAAGGGAAAATTTCCAACAAATTGTGTTTATGTTTTTTCATGCGTATTTTCATTCTTTAATGAGACATAAAAGTCTTGCAAAATTCTTAACCAAAACTAAAAATGTTCTGTAAAGTCAAAGCAGCAAAGATAATTCTTAGTGAATCATTTGACATCAGAAGCCAAAATCAGAAACAGAGAAAAAGTTTAAATTTCAGTCATCAAAAATTAAGCATTCAAACGCAAAAGAAAACATGAAAATATATAAAAATATGTATAAAATGTGATCAGATATGCTTCATTATATACTTTTCAAACATTTTCCAATCGCTGAAAATAAGAAATTAATAAAATCCATCGGCTGATCATATTTGTGGCATATGCAGATACAGTCATGCTACATAAAAAATATTTTGAGTGATGCCAGCTGGCGCCAAAGAAATGTCCTTGGCGTGTACTGTACTTTATTACAACAGAGGCAGCTTCAGTAGCAACCACAAAAAAAATAAGAAGAGCAACAACAACAACAACAATGGGGTCCACTAATAACACCAATGCAGAAACACAGACAAAAACAATAAATAAATAAGAAGATGGGGTTGGCTTAGCCAATGCTGATGCCTGCAAAGCCGCAACAAGCATACAACACACGTAGCAGTTATAAAGCACACACACACAGAGACACACACACAATCACCCTGACACACACACACATAGAGAAACATAAAAACAAACACATACAGTGAGAGAGCAAAAGAAGTAATCTTGCCGTTTTATTTGTTTTTACAATTTCAACGTTTGTGCATGTGTATAAAATGGCTGTGTGTTTGTGTTATATTTTGGATCCTTCTGCGGCACACATGCAGAAATTTGTCTTCACGCGCTTGTCAAACCGGTGCAGCGCTCCCATCCATTTGCCGGCCACTCACACCTCACACTGGGGTCCCGGCCAGTTTCGCTTAGTTGTCATGCGCTGCCATCGAGCAAAACTCCTGGCATCGCTGGAAGGACTCGCGTACGTGGACACTACAATGGCAAAAACAACAACATTCGCAACAGCAAATTTAACAACAACAATAACAACAACACATTTCGTCTGTGTCGCTGGCCACAGTTGTGAATTTTTACAAGGCTCGCCGTTTTTCTCTTTTTTTTTTTTTGGTTTTTTTTATTTATATTTTTTAGTAAGCCGCTGACAACGTAGCGGACACTTGCTTTGAGGTTGGGGCTTATTTGTTTTGCCCGCTGGGCAGTTTTGCTGGCACTACTGCCTGAAACGTTGCTTTGTTTGCTGTTGCTGCGGCACGATTAAAATGTGCTCGACAAAGGAATTATTTAATACACGTTTCACCTTTTTTATTTAATTTTTTTTTTTGTTGAATGTTGTGTGTGTTTGCAAAGATTTTTATTTGCACTGCGTCACATGTGGCTGCCACACACGCTCTCCCCTTAATGTGTGTGTGTGTGTGTGACTCGGTTTGTATAGGTTGCCTCAAGCAAATAGCGTGTTGGTTACACATTTGTATGCCCGCTGCTCAAATATTTGGCTTGAGCAACGGCGCTTACATTACAACATTTGCAGCAGCTGAAAATATAAAGTATACGCAGCATTAATATGCATATCTGTCTAGTTGACTGTGTGTGTGTGCGTGTGTGTGTTTATTTGATTGTGTGTATGTGTGTGAGCATTTAACGCTTGACAGCATGCATGGCTTTTAAATGGGGGCCAAGTTTTGACTATAACAATAAATGCAAATGACTGTTCAGCAAGACAAATACAACAGTTATACATATTTATGATGCCAGCCCAGCTGAACTGCCGTAGATAATAATTTAATTTGTGCGGCATCGTAAAATGCAACAAAGTCAACTGATTTCTCAGGTGCCAAATTGTAGTCGAATCACACACAGCAGACTCACACACAAACACACGCACACCCACGCACACCCACGCACACCCACACACACAGGCACACACCTGCAGACGCCACGCATCAATTCAAGTACATAAAAAGTAATGCTAATGCTTGGCAAATGGCGCTCGTGCACGTTACACACATATCTTTATTTACTCGGTGAGTCCTTGAAGCGACTTTACGCTTCACTTACAATTAGCGATAAAATAGCGCTTATCGCCAGCCACACAATTGCCGCTGGCAGACATTTGACTATGACTATCATAAGCATTTATTAGCGCCGCAAATCACTGGCGCATTTGTAAGCATATAAGAAATTGAATGCTCATTGCTGGGACAAGCAACCCGTTTGACCCATTTGACCCGTTTGCCAGCGAAGAACCGTCTCCTGGCCATATCGCATTACTCTGATCATTTGCTAAAAGGCAGCGCACAAGTGCAGCATCATTTCCGTTACATATAAATACACTTTTCTGCTTCAATTGAGACTGAACCATGACTCGGCCAGCAGCAACAGCAGCAGCAGCACCACCAGCAGCAGCAGCAGCAATGGCCTCAGCAATGGTTTCAGGAACGGCCCCAGCTATGGCCTCAGCAACGGCATCTTCCGCACGGCAGTCAACAGTCAACGAGCGCAATTTAAACTTGTTACGTGCTTCAAGTGCCGAGCAGCGTCATGTTCAACGTAATGAAATGTGGCACACAAATACACAAACACATGCACAATCACACTCACACACACACACACAGACACACACACACACACGTACACTTTCATGCGTACACACACACACGTACACTATCTATAAACAGGGTGGGGTTATAGCAATTGCTAGTCAGACACGGCAGCGTTTTTCTGCCTGATTTGAAGGCGCCGACGCTGCCTATCGAAGCGTATCCTTTTATGATTATCAGCAAAGCACAGCAGCAGCGTCATGCTTAGTCTGAAACTGCCACACCTCCCCCACCCCCACCCCCATATCCCATCATGTGTTTATCTAATGCTTAAAATTATGAATGCGTTTGGGTAGCTGTGCTGTCTGTGATTCTAGCCAGCCAAGTCATTGCCAATTTACAAGTGCCTACTTTTCATTCTGAACGAAATGATTTTGCTTTCGCTTTACTTTTTATGTGTTACGTATACGCCATGTTTAGCCATATATGTTATCAAGCATGCTGATTAAAGCTACATTTACGACTTTTGTTTTATTTTATTTGTTTTTTGCTGATAACTTGCCATCACTTATTGTTTGCCATAAAACCAATGTTATCCTGCACTTGCCGTGTGCTGTAAACAAATTCAATTCAATGCGAACCCGTGCATTTTAAGCCACGTAGTCCATGTTGTACAGTTGTACGCTGTAAGCAAGCAAGGAACTGTATGCTGTTTGGCCTAATTGAATGGGAATTTATATTCATATTGCTCAATTCAATTACTATTCTTATAATATTCCATTTGCGAACAGTATGCAGTGGCCAAAGGGGCAATTGTTAACATACAATGATGAGTATTGTGCATGCATCCGACGAGTAATTGCCAATGAATAACCAATTAAAAGTAAACACAACAGCCAAAGGCATACATTCGATTTTTAAATGAGAAGCCAATGTATTCCAGCCGTAACATGTCCATTATACAACCAATAGTTGCGTCAGTTGCACAATAATTAAAATGTCAATCTGCCCAGTAATAACAAACATTCTTCTTTACAAGGTGGCAGGCAGCAAGCAGCAAAACACAAATCCGCACCACTAACCAACATAACTCAAGCCAATAAATTCGACGCCTTTCAGTGCGCTACAAACTGATTGCAGCCGTTTGATGATAAATTAAACCATGTGTCTACAGCTCCAATTTATTATGCGCCAAAACGCCAAATGGCTGTCAGACCTGGGCCCCAGGCAAGCCGCGAAATCTTTTCAACTTTAAATCCCGCTTCAATGCATCATCGCCAGGCCACAGCGACGGGCGTTAGCCAAGTTAGTGCCAAGGTGAACAAAAAACTAGAAACAACGGCAAGCCCAAAACTAGATACCCTTGCAGACCGGAGCGCAACTGCCGATATCGAACAATCTACAAAAAACCTCTTAATAAGCTCGTCACTAGCTTGGTCTGAATATCTTGGCTAGCAAAGGAGTCTTTCCACTCAATTTTCCAATTTCGTAATACTTAACAGACATATATCTACTCTATGGGTTAGGAGATGTCTGATTCAATGCGTTACAAACTTCACTATGAAATTGGATTACCCTTTTCAAGGGTTCATCAAAAAACCAACTTTGCGCTGCTTTTGCTATTTGTTTTTGGTACGCTTGCCATAAATTGCAAAACTGACTTTGCTGGCAACTACATAGAATCCGTTCTGCTGCACTCCCTCCACGGCCCATAAGGATCCACAGCTTGTTTATGCGCTTCACACGCTTGTCTTTTGAGCCGCTTGCTGCCTGCTGTCTTTCTGCCTGACTGCTACCTGGAGCGACTCCTGCCATATTGGTTATTAATGTTTATGACTGCATAGGTCTGTCGGTGGGCATTCGATTGCCTAATGCAATTCATAATTTAGATCCGTGTTCCGTTTATAATAATTCAAGCTGTCATTGACTATCCACCCACCCATAGACACTACCTACATGGGAACTACACATACTATGCATGTGTATAGAGTAGTCGCTATGTGCAAGTTTTAATTTGGCGCCAAAACCACATATCCGTTATAGAGCAATTTGATTTTGTTATGTCTGCCGTGTCCTTGTTGCTGTTCCCCCTGCTGCCTTTCCTGCTACGGTTCCTGTTGCTGTTACTGTCGGCTGCCTGCTGCCTGCTGTGGCTATATTATTTGTTAGCTGTGCTTTATTGGTTTTATATTGGCTCATATTTTGCTCAGGTGGCGGCTTGCCCAGCTCCTGCCGGACAGGTTTGTGAACTGTGACAAGTTGCCAATGGGTGCTTTAAATTTCAATATTTGCTGCGTTCGGGCCTCACGTCATCGTGTTGCCGCCAACCCAACCCGACATGCCACCTCCATAGGTACGTACACCTTTGTGTTCCCTGTCTGTGTGCGAGTCTGCTATCGAAAATTTATGATGTAATTGAAACCGGAAACAACAACGTTTTGTGGTGAATTTTAATAAAGTTCGCCTTTGTATCCGAGTTATTTATTGACAAATAGCAGATAATTTGATTTAGTGCCAATATTTAAAACAATGCAACACGCAAAAACACACACACACACACACAGACACAGTTTATTGTAACTGCGCTCTGACGCTGGCCAAATTATCAACCATATCTCCACAATTTATTCTCAACATGTCTATGCTTTGCAGACTTGCTATCGATTAAAAACGCACTTTTAATTGGAAAATTAAAATGTACGCATAAGCCAAACTAATTATACATATTTATATATATATATATATATACATATATATATATATATATATATCCACAGGTGCAGAAAAAAGGCTTGCAATGAATTATTTTTAACTGAATATAATTACATATTGGCAGCGAGCGGGCAACCAATAATTGCACATTATTGGTCAAGTATAATAATTCAATAATTCAGCACCACAATTTTATTTAATAATTTTCCTTAACGACTTACATCAGCTTCTATTCATAACCATGACAGCTAAGCTAGTTGTGAAAAATCCTAAGACAAAAGCAAAAAAAGAACAAACAAAAAAATTAAATTGTGGCTCCCACAAATCTGTCTCCGTAGATTGGGTCATAAAATAATGCTGATGCCCACACTTGTGAATCGATCTCAAACACATAGATAAAACTGTCGAAAAGTATCATTTCATTTTTGGAACAATAAAATTCCATTAAACAAAAGACAACTTATCGTATGGCAGTGGCAAAGAGGACGTTAGTTGGGCAGCTCCACCAACGAACACTACCAGGTCCCTGAGGAATACAAAATGAGACAACATCCACTGATGAGTATGATGACATTTTTATAACTGGCACTCACACAAAGTGGTTCAATCTCTCATGTCTGCATACAGATAGTTGGCCAAGGGGGCAAGTTGGGCGAAAAGATGAGTTCGGAATGGAGATCAAAGCTGTGTCCGACGAACAGACAAAGGAATATTAATGTGTGCGTATTCTCCCGACGCCGTCCCGATGGGTAAGATTAGGCGCTGCCATCATCATGGCACATAAGTGAAAGCCCATTTAGCAGTCGGCCGTATAACAACAACCGGCTAAAGACAAAAGCTCTTAGTCACAACATATGATAGTCTGTGACTGATTTAAGCAGGCAAAGGGCATTCTGCAAGCTTCATTGGTGAATGCCACAGTACTTTGACTTATGACTTCAATTTAAATTTCAGACTAGATGGATTTTGGATCGCTCACTGGGATGCTTTACAAAACGGGTAACTGGGTGCATGCTCGCTTTCGTCAATTGACGGTTGCCACAACCAAAATCCAATTGCCATAATTCTAACGCCAGTGATGGTTCTTAAATTGGAAACTTTCTGGAAACTGCAGATGCAACGACAGAAATTATGTCATCAGCAATGACGAGCATCGAATGCAAGCGAATATTGAGTTCAACACAAATAAAAAAAAAAAAAGAAAGTTTACGTTGCGAAAGTGAATCAATATTGCAAAGTCTTCGTATTATTATACTGTAATTGATGCATGTATTATGAATCAATGCTGAACATTTTCTGATTCCTTATCAAATTTTCTTTTTTTTTTAGCAATTTTCTGAAGAGATTCAAGGCGTGGCGCTTAGATTAGTACTTCAAAGTTCGTGTTCGATTCGTATTACTTTTCGTAATCCTTTTTATTTTTTTTGTTTTTATACCTTGGCCTCAGCATTGCCAAGGGTAGACAATCAAAGAACGTTTGTCAGCAAAACAATAACAACGACAAGGCATGGCAGCTGCAAATTACACTTCAATGGAACACACAACAGACAACGAATCCAAAACAACAACGGCAACAACACCAAGGAAAATGTGCAAAAAGGTAAGAGGCAAAGAATGCGATTGGAAAACGATTTTCATTTCTGCAGCTAATATAAGCGACAAATCTAGACGAGGTTGGACTTTCTCTAGCTATCTATCCCACTCTCCCTCTCTCTCATACTGAGGAGGTGCTTTGAGATTGCCAATGCACACACATGCAGACAATTTCGAAATCAATATTTATGACTACGCCAGCAGATTTATTACACACTCATACACACACATACACACATTAAATGGATGCGAGCGTTGAGTTTGGTAAGCGGGGTCAGAGATTCGTTGTGGGGAGCAGTTCGTGTTGCTGCTGCCATTGATTTGCACGTTGACTCTTTGGTATCTCCTTTTTTTCTGCTGCCGTCGCTTTTTGCTGTGTTCACAAAATAATAATATCCTTTCTTTGAGTTTCGTACACACACTAACAGAAGCACCCATGTGCCTGGCTAGCTGTTTAGTGTAGGCACCCTTATATCTGTGCCTGGTTCCGGTTATGACACTGCAGCATGCGATGATTTATGCATTTTAAACAAAATGTCAGCAAATGGCCGACAACGGCCAGCATAAGAATGAATTCAGCTAAGCCTTTGCATTTTATTTTTCAATTATTGGAGCAAAAGCAAATACGCTAAAATTGATGAAGTTGCATTGCACATTGTACTTGTTTGTGCTTTTTTTGGTTGTTGCTGTCATTAAGTAAAACAAGAATGGCATTCAATTAACACACACACACACACACACACAACTGCCAGCTGTATTTACCATTATCAAAATAACCAATCCAAAATTCCGTTCACAACAAAACATTGCAACATTTCATTTGATGGTTTGTTGTTTGGTTTTGTGCAGCTAAGCACAAGTCCAATTGAATTATGAATTCCAATTTTACTTCACAGCCACAGTGGCAACAATATCAACAGCAACAAAAATGTGGCTACAAACCAGAAATGTTAACAAATGCATAAACAAACAGTAATTGCTACCTAGCCGGGTGGTAATCTCCAAATGAGTGAGTCATTTCAAAGCGTTCATGTTTATTTTCGATGAGGACAACTACAGGCACAGATGCTGCTCAACGGCATCAAAAGCCCTCCAACGAATAAAACCATCACAATCATGATGAGAATGATGTCTGTTGTCATATATATACATATAAGTGCATACATACATACATCTATATGTAATATTCATTAAGACTTTAAGCTGTTTTGTCTGCCCAGCCCAAACACACACTCAACTCACAATCATATACGGCATTTATGTATATATATATTTAGCTGCTTTGGGATTCTGTTGTTCTTGGCTTCCACAAAAAGGCCAAAGCATTGCATTACATTATCGGATCAAGAGGGGGGTTGTGTGCGGAGTGATGCTGCATCAGCTTACAGCTAAACTCATTTCGATATGTGCGTGTGTGCGTGTGTGTGTGTGTGTGTGTGTCTGTGTGTGCAGTTACGTTGCCCATACAGTTATTGATTGAGTTTTGCTGCCGTTGTTTAAATTCAAACATAATATTTGATGTGATTGCTACTTTCGAAATGTGATGTGACCTGTATAAACAAACCGATATTCATGAGTCCTTCAAAGGAATGTTTATGTATGTGCTCTGAAATTGATGCACCCGTTGAAAGCTTATTAAAGGCTGCAAGGCATCGGCACGACCAGCAAAACAATCTGCCCAAGTTTTTGGCTAATGAGACGCATTTAATGAACTACGAACAAGCCACGCCAGCAATAGCAGCAGCAGCAACGACGATGTCGACGATGACGACGACAAGGCAACTGATGTTCAGTATTGTCCCCGGCGCAGGTGCACACTTTGGGAGGCGGCGCATACTCTTCAAAATAGCGGCACACATGTATCTTTTGTATGACCTGAGGCAATTTTTGGCAAGCTCAGCCAACAACCTGTATGCGAAAAGGCGGGCGGAATCTCACTTACAACACACACTTACCAACACACTGTGTGCAGCTTACTTAATTAAATATGGCAGCAAAATGTAAGTAACATGAACATAATGCCGCCAGCCAAGTTAGTAGTTAGCGTTAACAATGTGGCTTGCCAGTCACTTTTTGATAAGAAAGTTGTGCGTAGGATATCTGAGCAACCGTTAGCCAGTTAACTTTAGCTACGTTTATGTTAATAGTATTTAGGGATACTTTTCACAGGACAATATTTAGACAAAATATGATGGTATTTCAGTGTATTCGATTATTTAAATAACCTTTCAGTCAGTTTTTAAACCTTACATTTAATAAAGCAAAACTTAAAAGTTCGTTCGCTTGTAAAACTCTGAGAATAGATATAAATAAATGCGAATACTCAATTAAACTGTACATTCCATTCTAATGAATGAATACAAGCTTGAGTGAGTAAAGCACCAATTAAGCCAGCCAAAGCGTCAAAGTAGCTGGCTAATACATAGAAAAACACACACACACACACACACAGCATTTTATGTGCTGGCATTTTAATTAAATTATGCAGACAATTTGAAAGGCTGGGAACTGTCCACGACCCCCTTAAACCGTAAATGTCCCCATCAAAGCTTCAACTTTAACTAATATATAACACTCTTAAATATCGCTGTCCGCTCCATAGCCAAAACCCTTTGATTTTTAGCTGGCAATAAGTTTTTAATTAAATTCTATTGCCTGGCAACCAGCAGCAGCGAGTTGCATATTAAATTTCAGGAAAAAAATTTTTTATTGCCCTCCCAGACTTTCACATGTACACAAAAATAAAAACAAAAACAAAAATAAATACAAATAATAAAATGCTTTAGCTTTTTACGTAGGGAAAGCTGAAGGGTTATTTGGCGCAGTGTTATTCAATGCAGTCTTGAACTTAAATTGAAAGCGCTTGGAAGGGAGGCTGAAAGGATGGGTGCCCACATTGGTTCGATATGCAAATCAATTAGCTTAAAACCGAGCATTGGCTGAAATCAGAGCTCTGAGCTGTGAGTTGTGAGCTGTGAGGTGTGCACCTGGCCAGAGTAAAGCGCCTGATTCCAGTTGTTATCCCGTTGCAAGCCGCAAACAACAGCAACGCATTAGGCCTCAGAACAAAGGTAAACGCAAAAGCAGCAGCAGCAGCAGCAGCTGTTTGACAAGACTCGAGAGCGACTTAGTGCAACAGCAACAGCAACAGCAACAATAACAAGAGAAACAACAATGTGCTGCCAACAACTATAATCCCTGCACTGGCAAAAATCTTTTGCCTTTTGGCGTACTGTGCACTTACTAGCTGGCTGCCCGCCCGCCTGCCTGCCTGGCTGCCTGCCTGCCTGCCTGCTATTATTTAGTGCGTAGGCAATTCGGCAGTGCGAGCGCTTAATTACTTACAAGGCCATGACCATGCCCACTTTTTGGCTTGGTGCGAGTCGTCTGCCACTTGGCTAAGATTAAAATGCCAGCTTAGTGCAGACTTTTGCATGTGAAATTAGAAGCTTAAACTGTATGCAACGGCTGCAGAGAAAGCCGGGGAAAGCTGTGTGTACTAGTATGTAGCTGCAACTTGTTTGTGGCATGCCTCGCAACATATATGCATAGAGCAGCACATACAACTGCTAAATATGTGTGTTTTTGTTGCTGCATGCGTATGATAAAATAATTCACTCGACTGCAACTCATAAATTCACTAAGGTAGCGCATAAATTTTCGACAAATCTCGGCAAAATGCCGCAAGGCAGCCCCAAACCTCAGACGGGCAGCAAGCTAAGAACGACTATGAAGAAGAATGAAGCAGAAACAGAAGCATCAGAAGCATCAGAAGCAGGAGCAGCAGCAGCAGACAACACCACAAGTGAGGCCTGTTCAGCTTAGCCAACGACTTCTGGCCACGCTTGAAGTCGTTGCTGCCACTTGACTTTCACTGCAGGACAGCAAACATTACAACATATTTGCTTAACTAAATATATTCGTTAACACGAGAGAATGGGCCATCAGAAATGCAGATTGCACCGAGCATCGAAGCTATTGTTTAAGTCCTTGACACAATACGGCAAGAGTTGAACAGCAAATTGATTTGTAAGATTGGACTATCAAGTTATTTATTTAGTTGTAAATAATTTGAATGACTTTGAATGAATTATAATTTACATAACAAGATAATATAGTGTCCAGACTGCACACACACATTCAGTAAAATGTCATTAATTTTTATGAAAATTAAATGTATTATGATCATCTATCAAATGCGCAAATAAGCCACTTAGCAGACTTTGGCAATCATAAATATGACAATGTTAGATTTATGCGCCAACATTACTGACCAACTACCTTGTTTCGAAACCAAATCTGGCGTATGGTTAATGTAACTAGATAATATATAGTTTTTTAAAGTGGCTTTTTAATCCCTAATATAATTTATATCTATATTATTTTCACAGTTTTACTATTCGCATTACATAAAAAAAACATATAACTAAGAGTAACGTTTCAGATACTTTATTTAATTATTCACCAGATAACAGTCATGTAAATGGAATATGATAAATACGTTTGTGAAATACGATATAGCTATAGATATAGATAATGTACGGGCAAATAAGTTCTATGACATGGAAAAGCACGAACTCACACTCGGTCTAACCATTGCCAATTTATTGGGAGTAGCGGATCTGTCAATAATTTTGATTTTTACACTGGTTAAAGTCAATGCATTTTTTTATGGACACAAGGCCAGCCAACAACAACGAAATGGGAAATAAATGCAAACGAAACAGCAGAGAACAGAGCAAAAATAGGGCAGAGGAGCGTCGAGGAGCGATGGCAAGAAGTATACAGTGTAATGTGCGGTGGTTGTAAAATAGCAGAGCAGTGGCAGTGGTAGCGGCAGAGCAGCGAACAAAAAAATTACCATTTAAAAAAAATGCCAAAAAATGGTTGCCGTTGCATTTTGCACGCATCATTGATGCTCAATGGAGTGTGCACACACTGATACAAAATGGCGGCAGGCCATATGAGAGTGCGAGAGTGTGTACACTGTATTGTGGTGTAAGTTTGCATGCCCCGGATTCGCAACGTATACTTTCTGAATTGGCTTGCGACTCGGCATTGCTGGTAAGTACTTTGTTTGGCAATTGTTTTGGCCACTTGCGAAGTAAATCAAAAGGTTTCTCTAATAAACGAAAACGGAAATGCGCACTTGCAACTTTTGCCAGCGAAGCACATGAAGTTGTTGCACAAAAAACGAACAAAAGAAATACAAAAAAAAGGAAAAGAAAGGGAAAGTTACATAAATTTCAAAAAAAAAAAGTGCGCCGAGTACGCTTAAAGCCCAAGCAGAAGCCCTGTTTAAGCACTGAGCAAAACGGCTTTGGTATTTTCTCGGTTATTGACTAACTGGAGATAAGCAAGCAGGCTACGACAGCTAAGGGGAAGCCGACCAGCATTGGCAATCCCTTAAGATTCTAATTTATATCAGTGGCAAACTTATTTTCTATTTCCGCGTTGCTGTGAAAATGTCGTACGTGATTCAATTATAAAATGCGGTCTCTCAAATCGTTGCAAAATTTATGTATTTTATTTTATTTGCAGCGTCCGCGTCTGCCTCTGTCTTAGGGCTTGCCACATGTGGCCCACATGGGCTCCCGCGTCTGTGGCTTGTGCAGTGTACCCCATTTTAATGGACTGCCTCGTAAAATGGCACAAAAAAATGTCACGAAATTTATGCACACCATAAAAAGGCGAGGCGAGGCGAGGCAAAAATCTTAAACAAGAAAAACCATGCCAAAGAGTACACCAAAAAATGAATGGAGCTCTTCAAGGATCGCCACTTGAGCTGCACTTTGGGATTTGGCGCATACTTGTGCGCATTTCAAGAGCATTTCACGCGTATTTCACGGATATCAAATTAATTATACACTTACAGTACAGTTGAGTGCCTTAAACTGCATCCGCAATTGCCGCTGTTGATGCTGGTTATCTAATGAAACCCGCTTGCGGTTTATTCCTACTCAGCGGTGTTGCGACAGATTCAAGGGAGGGTGCAGAGCCAACAATCCAATGCAGCTACGACCGCGAATGCGTCTATCAATTTGCACAGTTAATTGCTGATTGACCTCAGGAGCAGCTTTCAATGCTGCCGATAATGTGTGTTTGCGGTCGCTACACACGATTCCAACTTAATCTCAGCATGCTCCGCGACGTTCCACACGGTTTACAAAAGCCATTAAAAATGGCCAAAAAGAGCTGAAAAAAAATTGAAAAAAAAAAACGAAGAAAAAATAACATTTCAAATGAAAAGCAAGAAAGGACGAATGTCAAGCTGACAGAGAACCACATGAAAAATGTATTTTCATAAAACGGCGAATAGTGTTGCAAAAGAAATGACAGGCATCTCGCAGGATGTTACATGTTCGTAGTTCTCTTGCGTT
Organism: Drosophila picticornis; assembly: GCA_035043845.1. Classification (NCBI taxonomy): domain Eukaryota; kingdom Metazoa; phylum Arthropoda; class Insecta; order Diptera; family Drosophilidae; genus Drosophila; species Drosophila picticornis. The sequence continues at coordinate 2,595,103 of JAWNMR010000362.1, forward strand.
ATTTCCTTAACATTTGCTTGTCCTGCCATCACTCAGCTCTATGCAAAAGTCATAAATCGCAATGCGTGGATTATGCAATTTTCATGTTTGCATTTGCGAGGGCAGCACACAAAAAAGGCTGACAACAATACGTTACATTTAGTACCAAGGACAGATGCAGCAGCAGCAGCAGCAGCACTAACTGTACCAAAAACGAACAAACTTTAAATCTATTCAGAAATAGTAGTTTGAGTGAGACAAGATCCATGCAACGACAATAGGAAGCCCCTGTATATATAAGAAACCTAAGTAGCTAGGATATGCGGCACTTGCAACAGCAGCAGCAGCAGCAGCAGCAGTAGCAGCAGCCGCTCTCGAAACACCGGAAGCCATCAAACAATGACGAGCTTGTGATGGTTGTTGTACGACAACACATACATGTGTTTGTGTGTGTACCGCTGACAAGATATAAGAATACGTGGAAAAATGAGTGCAAGCTAAGTAGTAGTTAGATAAAAAGACATAGAATTGCCGGGCAAAGTTGCTTACATCTGCAATGGTAATAGCATAAGAGCCCACTCAAAGCACTGCAGTAAATGTAATAAATGTTCGTGGAATTGACGATAGTTTCTTCCTGCTTTATACACCATGGGATATATTAATGTTAAAATGTTCAGCACATTTTTAAAAATTCAATTTTAAAAGTTATTGACGCGAACTAGAAGATTAGCAATATTTAATGGTAGTTTTGCAGCAGCAGGTACTTTGGTGGCAACTGTGCTGCGTATGAACTGGCCACACAAGGCACTACCTCTCCTCTCTTTAGGTGGGGAGGGGGTGTAGAAATTTCCATGGCCACAGCACAGTCATCGTAGGCGAAAGTTTTGGGCGGCTGTGCAAATTCTCGTTTCATCTTCAGAAGCTCCCGTGATAAAGAAAAACAGGAATAGACTCAGAGTTTATTCTGTCCGCTGCCTTCCCAGTGGAAGAAGACAAAAATATTCCTTTCAGAAATTAAAGCTGGCCAACTGGATATGTTTATCCTAGCTTCTGGATGGCACACGGTGCCTCAAGCTAGACATAACGGAAGCTTAAACTTAAGAGTTTTTGAAAAACCACCAAACAAAAAAAGGTTTCCTAAGCTTTTTTATTAATTCGTTTTAAATACATTTTAAATAATTCAATTTTATTAATCAAATGATATGCAAATTGTATCTACCAGTTAAGAGTTTGACTATTAAAAATAAATTTTAACACTATGGTGCAATATAATGTGTTGCACAAGTTGCATGATTTGCCTTTGCCGCAATTTGTTGAATGCTGCCTTTAGTTGAACCTCTGGCGGCTTATTAACAATGTGTTTAATATACAATATATAAAAACGCAGTGAATTGTTGGCTGCTTACTGGTCAGCCACACACTGCAGCGGCAAACTGGCCTCAGCATAAATTATTTAGTTGGCCGTGTGGCCAGCAACGGACACAAGTCCGTGCCAACGCTTGCAGCTTGCAGTGCGCAGCGAGAGAGGGGAAACAAACGCGACTCACTGACACGGCTATTCCACAGACGGTCCGGTCAGGGTATCAAATGATTGCCCAGACACTTTATTATGCATGAGGCGGCAGCAACAGCAACAGCAACAGCAGCAGCACCAGCAGCACCCAAACAGACAGCAACTACAGCAACAGCAACAGCAATAATAATGGCAACAAATGAGGATGAACAATGAGCATGAACATGAGTAAACAAATTATTTATATTTAAATTGTTTGTATATGCATTTGTGTTGTTGGTGCTTTCCAGTTTTGCTTACCCTTTTACAGCACACCCATAGATATATATATAAAGTACACACACACACATACACATTCACATATTTAAACACATTCGTGAACATGATTATGTTGTGGGTGCAGCGACTTTTTTGCGCCTTTGACTGTGCCAAACCAAACCAGTCAGTCAGGCAGCCAGACAGACAGAGGAACAGACAAATGGAGTGGCAAACGGGATACTTCCTCTGCTGTCCCAGTGCAAAGTTTATTTATGCATTTCATTTGGGAGTGCGCTTTGCTGTGGGCAGACAGTGCCTTCTCGTGGGTTTCGGGGTTAGGAGTTGTGGTTCGCCTTTGAGTTGATGTATTAAAAATTTTCACACATGGCAGTTGGTTGGCTGTCAGTCGCTTGCTGGTGATGTCCCCGCCGCTGCGTTTGCATACAGTGAAATTTGATTTTCCTTTAACCAGATCAAAAACTCCCTGAGATGCAGATATATGCGCAAAGCACTACTTCATATCGCCCCCACCAAATTTCCGTCCTCCTCTATGCACCGCCAGCCGATTGTGGCAACTTTGCTTTGACTGCGTTTTTTTCAGCGGTTGGTTTGCGTTTGGCTTGCTGTTTGATTTTGTGTTTTACGCACAGGGAGTGGCCAAGTGGCAGCAGATTCCGCTTGATTGACGTATCTCTGGGTAACGCTGCTCTTGTTTACCTAACTTCGCTCAGAGTTTTATTTTTATGAAGCACCTTTTAGACAACCTGTTCATTGTTTTGAGCGCATATAATGAAAAAAGAAAAAGGAGAAAACCAGAGTACAAAATAAAATGCATTCTGAAAAGATAAATATGGTCAACAATGCAGTTTAATAACGCTCTCTATAAAGTTGGCTAATATCATTAAACAACAAAAACAATCACCACTGCGTGAATGGTAACTGAATCGTACCTGGATAAAACAGAAAACAAAAAAAAAATTTTAATTACTTATAAATAAGCGGGTCTAAGTTCTACAGCTAATAAAATAGGCCGAGAGCTAAAATAATATTATATTTATTACGCTCCACGTCTTCGTTCGGGTATACAATATAACAAATGTGTGTTGGGCATTTTGGCGTCTTTTATCAGTAATGGGCTGGTGACCACAATGTCAAGCAACCGATTGGCATTTCAAATTAGCCGCATATCTTGTGTTGAGTTTAATCAAAGCATTTAGTTCAAGCAAATGTCAAGCAATTTTCGTTTATTATTAATTTGCATATTGATTGGAATTTGACACTGTCAACAGGCTGGCATCTGTTGGCATTCGATATTAGGAAATAACATTGGCGATTTCTTGCGAAAGCGAGATAGGCAACTGACATCATGTCGGTTCAATTAACGTTCAGATTTCGCATGAATTTTTTAATAAACACTTCGTTGACAGACACCAAAAAGTTTATTGTTTTGCCAATGCGTAAAAGCAACGCAATAAATTGACTGGCAGTAATTGATTAATGGGATGGAGAGGGGAAGCCCAAAAGCCTTATCATTGCCGGGGCAAACTGAAAACTTTTGCCATTCGCTGCGACTGAGAAGACGCATCTAATTAACACGGCCAACAACAACAACTGCCGGTTTGTTAACTGCCAAAACTTTGTGCCACGGCACCGCAGAACTAATTTAAATTGATCGAATATGCTTCGATAGCAATTTCAATTAACTTTTATGCGGCCTTTTGCCTTTTGGGTTTTAGATGAATTTTAGCGTTGCTGCGTTTAAGGTGCAGCTCTTGCCAGACTGCACAAATGTGATTTGGCATAGCAAGTAACCCGGAGGAGGAGATAGTAGCCGGACCACAAACTGAGCCTCGTCTCATTACACTTTGTGAGGTCAACTAAATCACCAGAAATCAGTTATAAATCCGTTGGACGTTGGACGCACCAGGACATTGGACATACAAATATGTATGCATAATTCCCTTTGCCGTTGGTCCTTGCCGCTGATATGGAGTTCGCCCGTCTGCGTGTGTGTGTGTGTGTGTGTGTATGTGTAAGAGCGCCTTTCAATTATTCAAATAACACAGCATTTTGGGCAGCAATGGCTGTCAGGATGTATATGCAGCAACGTGGCTTTTTAGTGTGCTGTCAGCTAGCAGCCCACAGCTGCCATCGCGTTATCCTTGCACGCCCAGAGCACCAGGCAACACTCATTTGGACCGTCAGGCAACTAACGACAGCCGCACAGTTGCACAGTCGCGCAGTCCGTCGCTTGGTTGGCTTGGTTGCCTTGGTTTGGTCGGTGATGGGGCCTGGATGCCTGGCCATTAGTATACGCTTTGGGGCTTACCATGCACTGACTTTAATCTATTGCCTGGAAAATGAATACACACGCACATGCAGAAGTACACACATATGATGAGAGAATCTGCTTGTGTGCGACATGAAAACATCAAACAACATTCGTCGGGTTTTAATTATTATTTGAAATCACGATGACGATGACTATGTCTGCATGTCCGCCCGTTGGTAAGGTTCGTCCATCTGCAATCTAATGAAACATTAGCTGGCTGCCTACAACAGCAACAAATAAGCCCTGCCACAATGCGCATCAGTCATGTGTATAAATGTGTGAGTGCTAAACGGCAGGCGGGCAGAGTATAAGGCGCGCTTGAGCATAAATTTCATTGTTTGTATGGCAACACAGCAACAGCAAAAGCAACAGCAAAAACAACAACAACAACAGCAATAATAATTACAACATTTGTTGCTTGCTGCCATCTTCGTTGTCATCAGGAGCATACAGAACAAACACACACAGGTGGTATAAATGTGCCAGGTAAATGAATACCTTACTGCATTGCAAATACACATTCTGGTGGCATACACATATAGGGCCAGCTTAGCGAATGTCTACTGTTTGCATGCACATTCATTTCAAAACGAACAAATCAGAAATAGACAGACAAATGAAAAGTTTGGCATGAGAGGGAAAGTGGGAATGCAATTAGCTTATAACAGAAAATGATGGCAATAAAAGTTGTCTGGGACAACGTTCAGTTTTTGCTGCCGCTCTGCCATAAATTTTGTCACAGAATTGCGCCGAGCAAATAAAATTAATAACCCATAAGTAAATGCGGGGAACAGGCAGACGTGCAAGGCAATCATTAAAACACACAATTTGAAAAACTATTGAAGCTGCTTCTAGCAACATTTTAGCCGCGTGCCCTTAAAATCAAAATGCAATTAACACCAACGAACAACTTACAACTCATTACGTAAGTTTATGATTGAGTTAAATACTATTTTATTTAAAAGAAACTTAAGGTGTATTCTTGAAATGTTATATACTAAAATGATGTTTCACTTTCATTTGAAAAATCAGAGTTCAGATCAGATGTTACTACTTATTCAATACAATCAATTTCCATATCCGCTGAATATTCATGGGAAAATGTATAAATCCAAAGAGCAAATCTCTTATAATCTTCCACACATGTCCTGTCCTGATGACCACAGCCAAAGGAGCCAATTTGATTGATAGCACCGCCAGTGCCAGCAGCCTGTTGGCCACACTGTCAAGTGCCAATTAAACTAAAGCGTGGAAACAGGCAAAAACAGTTGTGCGATGTGGAGTAGGGGATGGGGCCACCACTGTATAGGCTGATAAAAATGCCAGTTATTTTTTCACCATTCGCTCGACAAGTGTTTTTTTTTTTTTTTTGTCTTTTTTGCTCGCACTAATGACACAGGACACTACCATGTAAGCACCACCACCGTGCTGGCTGGCCGCGTTGACGTTGATAGGCCACAACAATTTTCATTGGACAACCATTTACAATAAACGTCAGCGATTGCCGGGTGCGAATGGTATATACTTGCTAAAAAAAAAAAGAAAAGAAAAAAAGAATACGTTGTGTAGTTTAGGTTAAGCGCAAAATCAAAGTGCCATTGAGGCCGGCCCGACTTGATAAGCGCTAATGAATGGTTTTCTTTTGCGCTTCAATGGGCCGTGTCTATGGCAGGCCGCAACCAAGGCAGCAGCAGTCGCAGCAGGACACTTGTCGCGGTTTGGGTAATTTAAGTGGCGGTTGATGTTGTCGTTCATGTCGATGTCGATGTCGATGTCGATGTCGTTGTTGACTGAGGCGCTGGCTGAAATGGAGGCTGGCGTCGCTGCCTGCGGTTGGGCGGACGCAAATGTTTGGTTTCGCTGGCAATTAACGGGGCCAAAAAAGAAACAAGAAAAAAAACAATGCTGCTGCATTTTTTGTCGTTGACCATTTTTGGGCTTGTAATAAAATGGCAAACGTATGCCTGCAATCAATAACCGAAGCGGACCGTCCCCAAAAAGTATGCTACTGTTTTCTCTCCTCTTTTTTGGATCTGTGTGTGTGTGTGTGTGCATGCCAAAACCACAACAGCAACAACTCAAACAGTGACAAAGAGTAAGCAGAGGGAGAGAGAGAGAGAGAGAGAGAGAGAGAGAGAGGGATTGAGTTGGGTTGGTATGGACAGTGGCGGCAGCTGCCAACAAGCGACTTAATACAGGCCAAGTTGATGAAGACACAAGACAGATGGATAACGGCAGGTAAGCCGGGCATACAAATAAGAAAATTTTGCAATGCCACAGCCACACATAAAGACGAAGGATAATGGGATGGCGAAGGCGAAAAGAGCTAGAGGTAAGCAACAACATAAAATAAAAAGGAGAAGAGAAAATACTTTGAACAACCACTCCACTCCATGCACGACACTCCATGCACAATAGCAGCCTCTTTTGTGCTGGCCATTGCAATACAAATCGTTACCAATTTTCAACCGGACACACCAGAAAGCAGCAGCAAGCAGCAGGCAGGAAGCAAGAACGAATCAGCAGCTAGACAGGCCCATAAGCAACGGTCAAATATATGGCCAAACATGCGGCGTACACCTTTCATTTATTGTACGTTTCATACACGTTGTCCATCCCCCCCTGCCTCTATTGGTAAAGTGGGCAACTTTCATCCCGAGTCGCGTTGGGTTTTTGGGTAGCTTTCGGACTGTGCCTCTGCATCGGCTTTATGTTGTGCATGTGTCTGGTTGGGGTCTTTACGTTGGCCTGATTGGATTGCCGATGCAAATGAAGAATCCAATTTTTAAAGTTTGTTTTTCGTTATCGTTACATTTCTTGTTAGTCCTGCTGGTGTTTCACTCCAACATGCTCGATGCTCGATTCTTCTGCTCTTTCATTTTTTCTGCACATGCATGGCGACGCTGTCTCATCCAGGTTCAAAATGTTGGCTGTGTCTTCGACTGTCCAGCACACTCCCTTTCCAACGTTTTGTGTTGTCTGTGTGTATGTTGCTTGCACGTTTGTTGTATATTTTTGTTTTTTTTGCTCACATCAACACGTATATGCACAGACACACACACAACTAACTGTCCAGTCATTGACACAAAGCATCAACATGGTCAGGCAACAACAATAACAGGCAATTTAAAACTAAAATGAAGCGCATACAAACACACACACATACACACACACAAGTGAAATATATATATATGTGTATATATATATATATATATTTTTTTTTTTGCTTTTGATTTTTGCACGCCATTTGTCTGTGGTGTTGCTCTTGTAGTGTTAGTTGGCTCTGCCTTACCGCAAAATCGAATTTTCACTTTTAAACAATTGAAGTTGCCACACTCACATGCCACAGTCTATCCACCTTTGTTTTGGTGTTTCTGTTTTATTTGTCTTTTAGTTGTGCCCTCTTATATGGATTTTGCTCGATTGGTATTTCATGGCTTTCAGTTTGTTGTTTGTTTTTTATTTTTTGCCCGGTTAGCGTAATTCAAGTTAATAAACTTTTGCTTGGACTTAAATAAATATTTACAAACACAGTTTGTTAAAAATGTTAAATATTAAATATCTATGGGAAAATTATGATATATAATTTTAAAAAAGACCCCATTCGGTATTAATATAGTTTCAATTAATTTTAAATAATCGTTCATATTATATTATTTACGCATAACTGGGTCAACTGGAATGGCCCATTATTTTTCATTAAAATTTTGCCATTCCCAACGCAGTTAGCGAAATACAGAGCAGCCATAAAACAACACACTTAAATTGCTTGAAATTTGATAGCCACGATGCGAAGCTTGTAATACGGCCAACACTAACGCGCTGGCCACTTCATTAAATAATTGAACACCAAATGCTGGTAATTTATCATTAATGATTGCTCGGAAAGCAAGAGCAGGGGAACCAACAACAGTCCATTAGAGAGGTGGGCACAGTCATATCCTCTAAGTGATGATAAATAAAACTCCATAAGAAAACTTGTAATATGAATATGTACTCCAAATATATGTGAAATGTACTGAGAATAAAATGATAAATTAATATCTGAGTCCTTTCATCTCAACAAGGGAACTTGTCAGTCAAGGTATCAGTATAAAAAATTAAAATCACATTTAGATTAAGCTTTCAAAAAACTTTTAGGTAGTCGAATATATCATTTCTTTGCCTGTTTTTCTACGGGGTATTAACAAGGTATGCTGTCAGTTAGCCCTTGTCCGGGTGCTCGCCTCCAAAGCAAATTACTTATAAATTTGGGTGCCATTCGAGCCATTGACAGCAGCTACAATTACCGGCAAGGCAGGATATTTTAGCAGCAGGCTATGAAGCAACAGACACTCACATAAATAAGTCAGATTTGGGCATGTGTTAATTATCCAAGAGAACCAATGATAAATGCCCAAAAACATTAACATATTTTAAGTAAGGCATAAAAGTACATTAAGTGCGCCTCACTGCAGAACGTGACAATGTATTCTTATACAAAGGTTAACCAAGGATATAAACAGCAAGCAATTTAGTAGCATAATAGCGAGACGTTTTGACGCTATCCACCACTAGATTGAGTTGCCTTTCCAACACTGAACGTTTGGAATTTTATCTTCTAGTAATTCAAGCAACCATTGCGTTGTTATTTTCCCACGCTAAAATATCCCAGCTCCGTGCATTTAGACTATTGCAATCGGTTAAAATGTTTGAATGGTGTACCAAGGAAAGAATAGTCCAAATATCTCATGATAAGAGTACAGGCAACGTTAATCTGTTTGCATGTTAAGCGGCACTGAGAATTAGCCACCGCTTATGCCATAAATCGTATCGCGAAGAGAGCGTTAAACGTTGGTCAAACAACGAATATCAAGTTTTATTGACCCACAAATAACGTGCAGATAATTACAAAAACAATGGCAACTGCTGGAGGCCAGTTGGTGGCCAAAACAAATGTACAAATACTCTTTGCCATGAAGTCTATTTGGTCTGTGTGGGTAGGAGGTGTGACGCTGGAAGAACATAGCAAAGTGGAAAAACTACTTACAAGTATGTTAACATGCGCAATTGTTAGGACCCATTGCCGTTGCTGTTGCCGTTGCCGTTGTCTTGTAGCCCTTAGGGGAAACCAAGCCGAGCCAAGTCTCAGCAACAACAATAGTCTTAGCATTTTCCTTTCTTGTGCGCATCTCCCACTGCTCGAAGTTGTTCCAAGATGCTCGAGTTTATCTGTTGTGGTCATGGAAAAAAGTAATCCAAAAGATAAAATACAATAAAATAAAAGGCCAGGCTGTGAGTAATGTCTGTTGTTGCTGTTGCTGTTGTTGGTGTTTTTTGTTTTTTGTTAGTGGTGCTGTTGTTTGTGGAAAACGCTGCATTTGAGGGCAGGTCGCATAGACAATACCTTCAAGCATCTCGTGTGTGTGTATTGTTGTTGTTGTTGTTGCTGTTGCTGTTGCTGTGTGCATAATTTATACGGCGAGCTGCTCATGTTTTTGCCTAAATTATTTTCCAGTGCCCAGCACGTGCTGCGCCCTCTGCCTGGTCGAAAGACTCAATGGCTCTGGCATTAGGTCAACCATTTGGTAATAAATTTTGGCGCCTGGCCTGCGACACGCTCTATGACATTATTGAACCTGAAAGGGAATTTGGCCAAACAAAAAACAACAGCAAACAGCCAAACCCACAAAAGCCAAACAGTTGACCTTGAACATGTGTGAGGCAAAATAAATATAAATCGCTTAAGCCAGTTTTGGCAATGGAAACGGAACAGCCCAAAGACAATCAAAATAACAGCTCAACTGTATATTAAACGCAAATTAACTGTTCTGTATATTAATATGAATAAGTAGTTAAGCTTTTAAGGGAAATACAAGTCCATATTTCAGATGTAGGTCTGCATTGCATCGTTATTAACACTAAACTTTTAAATATCAAAGTTAAATATTATGTTGCACGCTGTGTGACAAAATTACAATTTCCTCGGCGATGGTGAAGGGAAAGCCAAACTTGCCTTTACTTGTCTTGGGATATTTTTTTATTAGACAAGCGAGTGCTTTAGACTGAAATTTTCATTGGCCTGGCCTCATGTTTAAAGCCAACTGATGTCTTCCCTTGTTGCTGTTGTTTTTTTTTTTTCTTCAGTTTTTTCAGCTGTTGCGGTTGCAATTGCTTTGGGACCATTTAGCATTTTTGAAGTAACCACATGGGGCTAAGGCCAAGCGGCCCTAATGTCTGGAAATGGTAAAAACAAGTTACATGGGGGCAACATCTAGGAGACGTTGAAGTATTACAAAACTCTAAACAGGCGCAAAAGTTTTGCCAAAAAGGAAATTTTCTTAATTTGATTTCTTCAACGCCCCTGGAGTACAGTGTACGGTGTCTAAATGTGCGTGTATATTTTATAAATATATATATATATCTACATATAAAACACGAGTCGGACCAACAAGACAGCAGCACAACGTGTAATAAAACGTGGAAGGTTCCAAAAAAGGCTTGGGCACAAAAGTTTTTAATAAAGTTTTTATACCTTGCTGTCGGAATAAAGTCGTAGGTCCTAGGTTCGGGGTAATGGTGGCAAAGAAAAATAATTGAGCCAATTTGTTGTGAAGGGAATAGAGAAATGGATTTGAATGTTGAAAAGGCTAGCAGCGGAGCATCAGTAAACTTGGATTATGCTCAACAATGGCTTGAAGAAACATTTGAAGTTAATGTAAATTTGTACAAAGAAGAGCGAAAACTAGCAAAACTAACGTGCTGCGTATGAAATGAGTTATATGCGAACGTTTCCATAAATCTAAATAACCTAAAATGGTAGCTGACCCAATTTAAAGTTAACAATTATTTCGGCTACAACCTTGAAACACTGTGCACTGTACAGATGCACAGCATGTTGCACGTAGGTGCTCGCATTTTGACAGCATATGCATATTTTCAATTTAAAATAAATGGCGAGTCACCATTTTAGCGGAATTTCGCTTAACCGCAAGACAATACACCGACTACGCATCGCATTTCAATGATGCTTGAATTTCATTTCAAAACAATTTGTAAAAGTTGCACACACTCGCTGCAATCGAAGTTTGTTTGGCAGCTAAGCAAATTTGCAGTCATTCGCTTCTGCTGAGCCAGCAATGCCAACTGCTTACCAGGATCAGGAACTGTTGGCCTCCATTTGCATCTCCTGACACAATACCAACTCTCTGGTGCGTGCTTGTCAATAGTTTAGCGTTCGCTGGAACTGTTTTTTTTTTTCTATTCTTTTCTGTTTTTTATTTATTTTATTTTTTTTTTGTTTTTTTTGTTTGTATTTTTTCCATCTAGACTTTTGATGAATTGACATGCAATGCTATTTGTCAGCAGTCAATATGCTTGTTACATTAAATTGCCAGCTGCCTGCTGGTTCTGCTGGTTGCTGGTTGCCGGCTGCTGGCTGCTGTTGCTGCTGCTGCAGCAACTCTTCACTAGTATTGTTAATATTAGACGCGCCAGTAACAAGTATTACACTGCATTTTATATGCAATTGCGATATATGTGTGTGTATTTTGTAGACTGACTGACGGACGGACATACGGACGAACGTACTGACAGTAGTCGAGCAGCGCGCGGTGGCAACGACAGCAAATTGTTTTGTATTGTGCAGCCGACAGGCGACAGCTCGATTTGCATGCCATCTCCCTCTATATACACATTTATACATATATATTTATATACGTTTATATATGTGTGTCTCGCTCTGTCTCTCTATTTCCGTGTTTGAAATAGGTTACGCACATGTCATGTTGCGCCGGAGCGTGCCAATTGGCATCCGCACTTGCATCTATATCCGCATCCGCATCCGCATCCGCATTCATATCCGTATTCACGTTCGCACTCGCTTTTCGTATCTGCATCAGGAGTTTTTCGCTTGAGCTTTATGATAAATTGCCATCGAAATTGAGCATTTGTAGACGCCGCTGCAACTAAACATGTAAATATGTATACCCAATCAAAACATTTCTGTCCCATGATTGACTGACTGGGCGCCATTCGCATTTCTATCCGCTTGTCCCTTTGGCAAACATTTTAGCTATAGAATTTCACGTTAGTGTCCTCAAATTATATTTCCGGACAGGTGAATTTTGAAAGGATGGAAATTGTTTGGAGAAATTGTAGCTGCCTGCCAGCCCTTACCTATTAAGGCGTCGTAATCGAATGAGAACCACAACTTTCTCACATTTCCATCGTTTTTTTTTCCTGGTATGGCAACTTGTTTTGTGGTTAAGTAAACCCACCCCAGATCAGCTGGTAGCCTTTTGCTTTGCGCAATCTTTGGCTTTCATTTCACTTTGCACCTCGCCACGATTTGCATGTGAATTTCTTTGCTCAGCTGCGGAGCAGCGGAAATGAGATTATTTTTGCTACGCGCCCCACGCAGCTCTACCGAAAGACTTGTGTAATGGAAACGAGTTTGCGTCTTTTGTTTGGGGCCAGTCAAGTATAAAACGACTTGCATTTAAATGCATTAAAATAAATGGCTGGAGTATGACTCACAGATACTCTGCTATCAGATTTTAAGTAGTCTAACCAGTTTAATCAGGAATATATTTAAATATTTAAGCCACTACTTAAACTCAAACTATTCTGTGTAAGAGTCATTATTATATATATAAATATATCTATAGAAATAATATAAATATTTTTTAATAAAAAATTGTCGCTCTTAAAGAATATAATCAATTTCTATTAGCCTTTTCCTCTCTTTACATTTCCAGATTATATTTTTCGTACTTTTTATTTTTTATCAGCTATTTATTGACAAGTATCATTTGATATTCCTACTCGATCTAATCTAATTTATCTTCTCTTACAAGCGCAAGCACACAATCCATAATCTTCATACATGTGCGTATTCGAAAAGGGTATAAAACACAGGCAAGCAATTCCAGAAATAATGGAAGCGGAAGAAATCATAGCTAGTGAGTACAATCAGAAGGGTTAAAAGTGGATGGGTGTTGCGTGACCTTTTTGGCGATGAGAGTGCCACGATGTTGCGTTCGAAATGCGACTAATATGCAATTTGCATTAAATATTCAACACATTTCGCAGATGTGAAGTCCTTTGGCGGAAATGGTACGCCCCAAAGAAGAAAAAGGCACTCAAAAGTCAAAGGCGGAGTTGTTAATGATGTTCCCCATTGCCATTCTTTCGATGTGTTGTGAATTTCATAAATAAGTGCATGTCTACATAAATTTTAAATACTCCCAGTTGATTAATAATGCACAAGAGAAATGTCACAAAGAAATGTGCTGGATTGTGCCACTCCGCGACTTGTTCAACCTGCACGCGCCTCAGATGATATGGGGACGACCAGGCAACATCAGAAGTGCAAAACATTCACGATAAATAATTGGAAATTTAGCAAGGCGGAAATTTAATACTCTCATTGAGCAGCTGTTAGTTATGTGATCAACGAATTTAAGCCTAAATATGTTATTAAATAAACTTTTGTTTCAAATGCATACACATCCCACTAAAATCCGCTATTTTAGTTATATTATCCGAAGGTCAAAAGCCGCCAAGGCTGATTGTTTGTAGCTATAAACTACATAAATATCGTATATTTTATCGTTACAAATTATACAATTGTAATCATTTTATGTACTAATTGCAAGTACCAGAATTCGTTTTAATTATTCACTGCGTATAAAAGTAGCACAACTAAATCCATTGTTGAATGCATAAAATGCATTTAGAAACAAATTGTAATTGTGTCGTGCAATTATTGTTAAAAACAACAAAGGAAAACAGGCTATTTTATGCAATGATTGAAAAATACATTTACACAAGCCCAATTTTATTAGCGACATAAACAAAAAGCCGCAGATATTTTTTAATAACTATACCGCTATGCACTTCACTTTTTTAACAGCCAAATTTGGTTGTGCCAAAACAAGAAGATACATTTTAAATCAAATTTACACCATTTTTAATTGCAATATATAAAAATCCAAAAAACTTTCAAATAAATTTAAATGAATAACAAAAATAAGTGCTATGGAAATAATAAATAAAATAAATGCTAGAGTATAAAAATATTGTATTGCAGCACACAAATAAAGTCATTAAAATTGTATATATTCCAAAAGAGGAATGGATGTGTTTGGGCAGAACTGGGAGGGGGCGAAAGTGTGTTGGAGGAAGGCAGTGAGAGGAGTGGCACTGTGGTCGTTCTGCATGCGTGCAAGAAATGGAAATGCGGTTAATTTCCGTAAAGTATGCAATAATTTCTGGCTCTGAGCAACGGCAATTGTGTGTGAGAGCATGTGTGTATCTGTGTGTGTATGAGTGTGTATGTGTATGTGTGTGTGCGTGTGTAAATGCATCAACAAAGGCAATGTGTAAAGTAACTACCACGCCAGCTCCGCCTTCTTTCAGTATGCAGCAAGTAAATCTCTTTGGCAGTCTGTGAAGACGGAACTAACGAACAAACGGACATTCATCAATATAAATCAAGCGGCGACCACAAGGATCAGGCACAGGAGCAGGACCAGGACCAGGCCGCTACGAGGACGCGGCCCAGCCCAGAATAAATATATAAAATATTTTTGTATAAAAATTGCTGCGAATTGGTTGGGCAAACGGGCAGCGGAGGAAGGTAAAGCAAGCAGCAGGCTGTTAAAATGTTGGCCAAAGAAATATATGCATGTTTTTATTTATTTTCCTTATTCGGCAAGCGGCCGAGAGGCAGGCAGGCAGGCAGGCAGGCGAGAGGTGGCAGGCGAGAGGTGGCAGGCGGAAGACTGTAGTCGGCGGATGGCTTCGGTTGCAGTCGCCCCATTGTGTATTTGGGACCGGAGCTGTCCATGCTGTCCTTGCCACGACTATAGCTGTAGATGTGGCTGTAGCTGTAGCTGTAGCTGTAGCTGCCACAGTAGCATTTTCGTTTCATTATGTTTCGTACGCCTAAAGGATTGAATATATATATTTGCATACATTTTTATTTATTTTGTTGTGTCATTTTTTGCAGCAAGGACAACATTGGCAATGGGTTACAGTTACATCGGTTGCATTCACAATGGTATGCTTTGCAGTCAGCAACAATGCATTTTGACTTCGGTATTTGCGGTATTTTTATGTAATTCATGGTCATTCAATGTACGACTACAATATGTGTTTGTGTGCATGTGCACAAAAAAATATGTATTGCATTTTTTCGCTATGTATTTTTCGGTCGGATTTGGCCAAAGAAGCGTACGCGAAAATCACGTAATTTATGTGATTTCCGTGCAGTTGCAATCGCAAGGCGCATGTTGCAATTAAAGCCAAGCACACAATCGCACACATGACGCTATCAAACTTCAAAATAAAAGTCAAATACGATCAGTATGGAAAACAGCCAAAAATTCGGACTTTGCTCGAAACAATAACACACGGATAAAGGCAAAAATTACACAAATACATACAATACATGTGAGCAGCAGAACATGTTGAGCTCAGTGCATTGAATAAACCATTCACTGGAAATAATCCCATTAAATGCTATTGAGAGATTCGAGTACATACAATTTAAATATTATTATAAAGTACTCCATAACTTCTTTAAGTTCGTTAAGCGCATGTAGAACTTGTTCTTAAATTTAAATAAATAACAGAGAATTTATGGGGCTATAAAATACTTGACTACTTTAAATTCATAAACTAAATTGTACAAATATGAATTTAATATGTAATTTATGTGATAATTTTCTTGTCATTGGAGCAGAGCACCAGAAATAAAATAAATAAATAAATTTAACAATATTAAAAAATATTTCGTATATTTTAACGTTCTTTAAAAATGATGAAAGTTGTGCGACTGTCACATACAAATGATGCATAGCAAAGAGAAACAAATACTCGAGTCTAAAATTGAATTACGTATGTATTTAGCAATTTGAACGAATTGAAGCCGTCTTTTGCACAGTGCACCTGAATGATGTTGCATTTTATTTGTCATTTCCGGTTTATGCAGGAAGTTTAAATTATTCAATGCAAACGGAAGTACAGCCGTGCAAAAGTGTGCTTAAATCGCGACATCAGAGAGATACGCCTGTCCGACCGGCCATGTCTCTGACTGCAATGCTGTGTTTGCATTTGCAATGGCCATAAATAAATATATAAATTTAAATAAATGCCTGAAACGTGCACATAGATGCACGGTCCGCACAGTTTGTTTGTCAATAAATCAGAATGCTTATCATCGTCAAACGACCACAAAGACTCGAAGCAAACAATATAAGCCACAAAAAAAAAACAAAAAAAAAATAGTGGCTGCTGCTGCTGCTGCTGCTGCTACTGCTACTGCTGCTACTGCTACTGCTGCTGCTATTGCTGTGTGTCTGTGGTGTATCTGGGAGTGTTGAGCTATATAAGAGCCTTGTACGGTTTATTACGCGCGATTAAATTCATTAAAGAAATATGCCAGGCCAGCGACATCAAGCGGAATGAGAGCAACGCCAAACGCAACGAAATCAGCAGCTGCCTGGTCGCAAACAGGCATAACCACGAAATGGCAACAGCAAAGAATATACTAAGAACAACAATAACAATAGAGAATGGAGGGAGTAGCACAACAATCCGCACAGCAACTGACAGCCAAAATTTGCCGCTCTATCTGAACGCCTGCAGGCATTGTGGCCGCCAATTTATGGCCCGGTCGCAAAGTTTGTACCACTAAACCCGCTAATTGCGCCGCTTTAGACAAGTGTCGCCTGGTCCGGGCCCTCCACACCGCCCGCTTCTCAAACAACTTGACACCCGACATAATTGTGCCCAATTTGCTCCTCATCTTGGACTATATGCTCTCTCTCTTATTGTTTGCATTATTAGCTCACAATTTTTGAAGAGCTCTTGGCGGGCATATTGAGGCTCGTCTTGCTTGAAGCTGAATGCAGGATTAGCCGGAGCTTTGTCTGTAACCATAACAAGAAAATCAGCAATAGCAGCAGCAACAGTAGCAGCAGCTGTTGAGCCAGTTGCCTGATAAGCCCTTTGGCTAAGTAGTTTGCTGTTTTGCTTGTACTCGTATAATCCTTGTTATTTCAGGCCAACGTTCTCTGCTAAATTGGCTTGCTGAACTATAGCCAATTTCAAGCTGGCTATAGCAACTATATCTTGGTGGCTTAAAAAATATTTATCAATTTATTTTTTTTCCGATGAACTTAATTTTGTGAAAAGCCATTCAAGTTTGATTCACGTTATTCGACAGTCTCTTTTTATACTTGCACGGGGGTTGCCATTTTTTATAGTGTTCTTTAAATGGTGGCTTGTTTATTGCATTGTTGTTTATTATAAAAATAAATTTATGAAAATGTGTATTACAAGGTAATTTCAAAGTGTGTGCGAGTTGAAGAAGCATATATTTTCCAAAACTGATAGATTTTTTTTAACTATATAATGAAAGGCTTACTCAACTATTTTTTAAAAGATTTCTGTCAGGCAAAATGTTGACACAGACAAAGCGCTGATTGCAACCCAACTTTGCTGATTTATCAATATGAAGTTGTCTGTTATGCTGCAGGTTTTTTAAGTCCTGATAGTTTTTCACAATTATCTTTGACTAAATCAAAAAAATTCTTGCATGCATAAAATGGTTTGAAAAATAAAAAAAGATTTATCGCTGTCAACAGCCAATGCCATAAGTGCAATATGTGTATTTTTGTAAATATATTCAAGCGTCACGATGAGATGCATGTGGTTTGGCTTTTACTGCGGTTCCAAAGGTATTAAACATAATTTATGTTTCCAAACAATATACAATTATTTATGTTAATGGCAAACCTGAATGCAGTTATGCAGATTAACTAAAAATAATTAACTGGAATCTGGTCATATCAAAATATCACATCCGAATATTGAACAAATTATTCAGTCAACTATTTGATGAAACAAAACTAAAATTCTCCCACTTATCTATTTTTTGTACATATTTTAAATAATTTTGCAAATTAAATTAAAAACAAAAACTGATTCAATAAAAAACTCAAACATATTCAAGCGAAAAATTTGTGAAATTATTTGGAGGTAAAAAGAAATTAATTATCAAAGTTACTTTAAGCAAGCGAATTCAATATTTGGTTTACGCTTGATTCCCATTTTGGAATACCAAAGATACATGATATCAATATATAAGTTTATTATTATATGCAGTAGCATACATTACAGCTCGATAACTACTGCTGCTGATGTTTTTGATGCGATTCACAATGCAAACATTTGTATTGGATGCGATAAGTATGAAAACGTTTTTCCAGCTGTGCACTGCAGAGGCGCTCATCAAAATGGCTATGGCGGCAAACAAAGCGGGTGCACGGCCCGCACATCCTGTCAATCGCTGTATACTTATGCGCATCCGGTATGTAAATGCAGCAGCCTATAGTCATGACCAGGCCCACTGTCAGCCTGTCAGCCCGTCTGTCTGACTGTCTGCATTCCTGCCCGTCTGTCTGCCTGTCTATGTGTGTATCTGTGTGCATCGACGTTCGTTGTCATTCGACCGGAAGAAATTATTGTTATTCGAATTGATCTGCCATGGCTGATGTCGCTGGCATCGATAGGCAATGTCGTTGCCACGACACAAGGACAGCAGTGGTGCGATATCGCAGCACTGCACCACCAACTGCTGGCAGAGCGCTGATAGCGTCAGCGCAAAAGTATGCAAAAGCGCATGCAAACGGGTTCGTTCACATTATTTATGGACGCTCTTGCAAATGCATAAATAAAATACATATATATATATATATATATATATAGATACATATATATAAATACATACATACAAACATATATATACATACAAAAATGGGCCAGCACTCAGTGCAACGGTTCGAGGTATGCACAATGAATCGCGAAAATATTATTTTATCAACAATAATTAATTAAATGCACTTAATTGTGTGCCACAGCCACAGTTGCTGCACTTTTCGTGGCGACGCTGGCCTTGTTTGCTGCTGCATGCGCAGCTGTTGTCGACACGAATGCAGGGTATGGGGCGGGGGTGGCGGGCTTGTTTGGTTTGCCTGATTGCAAACATGGTCATCTGCATATGCTTGAGCAGCGTTGTAAGTATCCATGTAAGAGGACAAGTGACCCATCGGCGACAGTTGCCACCACGCTCCCAGTTACGCCACACGATTTATGTATATTTTTAAGTGGCATTAAGTGCGCGTTAACATCTTATGCCAGCAGCGGACAACACAACAATAACTTACGAACAGCAGACGTAGCTGGCTGGCCATTAAGCGCGCTATTGAAACGCCCCAAAGAATGGCTAATTGACAATCGTTGCGTCATTGAGAGCCGTGCTTTAACAAAATTTGTCACTCACTCTTAATGAGCCGTACGGCTAATTGTGGATTTTACTAGTGCACAAGCAGCAGCAACGGGAGCAGCAACGGCAGCTGCGGCAGCAGCAACGGCAGCAGCAACGGCAGCAGCAACGGCAGCAGCAACGGCAGTTGTAGCTATAAAGTTGAAGCATATTGTTGCAGCTCCAGCTGCAGTTTTGCAGTTTGCTTGTAAAATTTGCATTGTTTGTTTGTTGTTGTTGTTGTTGTTGCTGCATGGACATATGCGCCAAAGGAGTATTACATATACGGCGTGTTCAACACTGCTGTTGCCCAAAAACTTTGCACAATTTTTGTTGTTATACGTTTGCCTGGCCACTGACGTCTCATTTTGGGGTTCTCAAAGTATCTACAAATTCAATTCATTTGCCTGCAGCCATAACAGCAGCCACAGCAGCAGCTTCTCCTTGCTTGTATAACTATGCGTCTGTGTGTGTGTGTGTGTCTGCGTGTGTCTGTGTGTGTGTGTGTGTGTGTGTAATTTACAATCCCTTGTGAATGCCATGTACGCATGCATGCACGTGTATGGGTAAATTGTTAAATTTATACACAAAAGCAGCGCAGTTGCAACTGCCAAAGTAATTTGCGATAAGTGCGTCAGATTCTTTGGGGAAAATTCGACCACACACACAGAGCACTTGCAACAACAACAGCAATAATAACAACAACAACAGCACATGCAATGGAAACCCAGAAAAGAAGCAAAATAAAAAGTGAATGTTTATTTCATTCAGATGCATTTTCAACGAAACTGAAATTCGCTACTTCTTCAAAATGAAAACCTGTAAAAAAAAGATGGAGCAAAATGATATTATATAATCAGTCTTAAAATTATTAAAACTATGTATTCACTTTAATGGCAATATACATAAATAAAAGGCGGCATTAATAAACAATTGGCTATGTAAATTAAGAATAAGCTAAAAACGGCTGGTTTTTCTTTTGATAAATTCGTGATCAAATCTATTAAATATCGATGAAAAAAAAAAATATAAAATCAGACAGAAAAAATCATTGAAAATAATTGAATAAAAAATAAAAAAAAAAAAACAAACGCCGCTTAGCCGCAGATCTTTATATAATGCAGCTAAGCTTTTTTTCTGATTTTTACATTAATATCGTTAATGCATTTGTAATCCTCTTAAACAGCACAGCTCCTTTCTAGGACAGGCAAATAATTTAAACTCATTTATCGGATCTAATAGCATACAGAGCAGTCTGAATTAATCTGACTAAAGGCTTATCACTAATTAAAAGAAATATGTTGATATATTGTTCAAACTCTAAGCGCTAGCTCAGAGAGATATCAACCGAAATGTTGAAATGCAATTGCGATTCATTCATTTTGTGCGCTGTCAGTTAAATGCCAAAGTTGAGATACCCCAATTGGTTCAATAAGCAATTAAATTGAGGGCCAGCGGGTAAACAGATGAAGGCTGTGGCAACTATGCAAATAAGCAGCAGCTGAGAGCCAATCAGAATTGAACGAGCACACGTTTTATATGTGGCTTGTCCTGTACGCCGCAATTCCATGTGTGTGTCTCTGTGTCTCTGTCAATAACTCACACAAATGCAACTGAATAAAAACAACAAAAAATAAATGGCAATTTGTATTTCAACTGGGGGCTTTTTTGCTATTTTTTTTTTTTTTTTGTTGCTTTTTGGCTCGCATTTTAATAATAAATTTTATGAAAGTATGCAATGAAAATAAAAATGCCAGTGCGTAATTAATGAGTCAAGGTGGTGTCATATGGCGCATACACACTCACACACAGAGCTGAGAGAGAGTGAGATAGGGAGAGAGATAGAGATAGAGAAAACGAGAAAGCAGAGCACATTGCGTGTTAAGTCGCGTATTTCATGGCGTTTATTTATTATGCACAATGTGCCTGCCGACCGTACAATGCGTCAGAGCCAAATTATTGACTCAATTTGTTGGTACACACACACACACACACACACACATAGAAATGCGACAATATGTGTGTGTGTGTGTGTGTGTGTGTGTAAGCCCTGTAGGCGCGTTAATTGCTTATGGAGCGCACATTATTCAACAGTCATTTGGCAGAGCGGCAAAGCGAGCTCCATTCACCATTCGCCATTCGCTAAGAAGCGCCCCAAAGTTGCGGCTTTGGCAAACAATTAGGCAGCTAATTTGCAACAGGCTCAGGCAGCAGCAGGCCAATGCCTGTGTGTGTGTGTGTGTGTGTGCTGGTATGTGGGGCAATGCGTGCTAATCCTGTCGCACACAGATACAGCAGCGAATCCTTGTCAGGGCGCTGTCCGTCAGGAGGCGTTTGTTCGTTCGTTCGTTCGTTCGTTGGCTTGCCTTCATTTTGGGGGCCAGTTGCTAAATCACAGCAAAATCCTTTTGACAAATACCCACACAGGGACGGCGCTGAACTGAACTCAACTGAACTGAACTGAACTGAACTGAAGTCTGAATGCTGAAGGCTGAAGGGATACGTGAAGCGGAAACGGAAACGCTAATATGGCAAGTTATTCAAAAGGCGTCCGGGATTGCTGAGATAAATGCAATTGCCTGTAAAGCGAAGCCTTGTCAACTGTATGCGCTTGTCAACGCCAAAAACTAAAAGGTGACAGGGATAAACGCATCCAATGGCACGGCATGGCAACGCACACATGTGTCGAGTGTTTGTTGGTTGGAGCAAGTGCATCTCTGCTGTGGTTTAAGTCAAAGCCAAAGCGAAAGCCAAAACTAGCCCGGTGCCCTGGCATGTGGCAGCTGTCATGCGTGCAGCGCTCCGATCCGTATGCGAATCCTGGCTTGGCACAAGGTTGGCAAAAGTTGCACTCGCTGCATAGGCAAGCACATCAATCACGCATTGCCGCCGTAGACGTCGCTTGTCAGCCGTAATTTACGCGCATTCACAACGTTCCACACGCGCCAACAAACAAAAGATTCAGACGCACCGCAAATCGTTTTGATTTTGCCCCTTAACACGTGACTGAGGGTCAGACCAGCCAGCCAGTCAAGCAGCCAGCCAGTCAAGCAGCCAAGAGTCTCTCTGCTCCTGACAGAATGTCTGATGCGCTGATATTGCATTTTAAGTTGTTCGCAAGTTGAAGAAACAACGCTCCTCATAGTTCGAAACTTCCTTCAACATTATGTGAAACAGCTCAGCGGCTGTCTTTCAGACCGAATCAGCAATTAAAAACCGCTAAACATTATGAAGCATTTTTTGTATTTTCATAGATTATTTGGCTACCCATTTGAAGGCTTTGAAAGCTGCTTTTGTTTAATATTATCTCATTTATTTATTTATTTTTTGTTGTTGAAACATTTTTTAACAATAAATCACTCGAATTTTAATTTATATTAATTTGAAATGAGGTTGCAGCAAACTAATATGTTAATTATCAAATTAAATAGTAACTTAATAAAATAGTAAATAGAATTAAAAGAAATACTCAAATCTAGTCATATTACAAGTTTCGTGGTTTAAAGCGTTGAAAAATGAATGCAAATCTGTCAGATTAACACTTGCACGGTTCAATTTGATGCCATTATTGCTTCACTCTGCATTTTGTGTGTGGCAGGCGAAAACGCGCACATTTTGGCTGGCTTTTGTAATGAAAACAATTTAATTCAATAGACAATAGTTTTATGTGTGTGTGCCATGACGTGCTTGGATAACAAAATCAATTTCTTGGCACCCAAAGAGACATACACACACACTCACACACACAGGTGATCAGTAGATTTGGCAGGTCGCAGCGATTCGCAACGAATTTACTACATATTATTGTGGAATGGGTGTCTATTGAATTATTATAACAGTTTCTGCTGTCAACGTTGCCAACATTGTTAGCGGTGTGTCTATGTGCTGTCCCTGGTGTGCCAAGGCCTGTGTGTTTGTGTGTGTGTGTTGCCTGTGCGGTTGTTGTTGGCAAGTACGTGACAGACGCGGTTTGGCGCGATTAAATTGCGTTTATGATTATATTTTGTTACAAAAACACAATGTCATACAAAGCTAACGCATACAAGCGCCGTAAACAATCACTGGCTGACACACACACACACACACACACACTGGCGCACACAGCTGCCAGCCACAATGTATTGAAGTGTAAATGGTTAACAATTGTGGCAAAAACAACAACAAGCTGCGCATCAACTCACATTAAGTAATGCGTGTGTTTATGACGCATTCACATTGTTCTACTTTTGCTAAAATATTTATAAAGACATCGTTTTAATTGCATTTCGACAACACACTGAAACTGCCAAATTGAATTGATGTTAGCAGTGATTGAATAATCATTATAAAGATATTAACGAGCTGAAACTCAGAGAAATGAAATTTGCGATAAACTCCGCTTACTGCTCAATTGACCTTTTTCTCCCATTAATAAGTGGAGAATGGCACTCAAGTGGGTTTATGTAAGCTGGGAGCATTAACATTTATTAGAATCCATCTTACTCTCGCTTCAGGTTGAGTTCGCTAACGTTGAGCAGGAAATTGTGTAAGCCACTTTCTCCACTAAATATCATTTGGGCTGACACTTATTGCTTATTGCAAGAAAAAGGAGCAGTGCCGCTTTTATTTCAACATAATGCGAAATTAATAACAATCATACTAAACGATGCTTGGCAGCAATTCGAGTACACAGCTACCTACCACCAGTTGCAACTGACAGACGCATTCAACCAGGGCGGCGGGGAGGGGGTGCGATGGATTCATAAGTTCTGCTCACCATGATTTTCTAAAACTGTCAGAAATTGCAGTAAAATTACGCGCAGTATTCAAACAGGCGCCGGAGCGCAGCTGCAGGAATGCTTATTAAAATATAAATATGCTGAAATACGAAAAACAACGAAACATAAAAAAGAATCAAATAAATGGGCGTGCGGGGAGATGCCAAGTGGTAAGTGGCAGTGTATGCAGCCCAACAGTAAAACAGCAGAGCAGCACAGAACAGCAAAACTCCAGAGTGGCAGCGAGCAGCAAGCAAGCTAAGGCTAAAGTTAAAAAGTTTTATACTATAAAATAATTTCAACTACTCGAAATGAGCACGCGCCAAGGGCTGAGGGGTCGCAGGGTGTGCGCAGTGTGCGCAGCGTGTCAAAGGGGGGGCGCATGAAAACAATGAAGAAAAACAACAAGAAAATATATAAAAAAAAAAATTACAACACTGCACAGCTAAAGTAGAAATTTCATGCGCTCAGTCCAAACTTTAGCACTTTTCAACCCACCCTCGCCGCTGCAGCAACCCAACCCAATGCACTACCACGAAAAGCTACCTAACAGACGGAAAAAGTAAAGTTGTTCTTTGCAAACAATGCGCACTTATTCCTTCAGACGCATTTCGCATCAAGGTTATTTCTATATGCATTATGCAGTCGCTGCCAATCTGATGATGGGCGCCGGCAAGCAAGTCGAAAAGAATCTGCAAGCAACATGCAACAATCAAGACTTTAAACAACAGTTGTCAAGAGTCAGTCGGTCAAAGATAGGCCAAACTTGTACCGCATTAGCTGTATGTATTTGTGATAAGCTATGCAGCAGCTTAAGTGCAATTAAGTAAACATTTAACTGCACTTTTCAGCTGCACTCCATTATCGACGACCATCTGTCTGCTTGGCTGTCAGTCATCAATCAATTAGCCAATTAGTTCAACATGCTCATCAATTTCCAACCAAAAGTAACTAATTGCCGGCAAGCAAACGCAAAACACAACTAATCAAATTTAATTAAGGCATCCAGCAAACAGACGGTAAACGGCCAGCAAATGCACCTGGTTGCAAGCAATGCACCTGCCTACGCCCACGCACACGCCCCAAACCTTTAAGCTGGCGTGTGTTTGATTTGCAGTTGAAATATGTGAGTCGTGCACGAAACAAGAACACACACAACATTTTGGGTTATCAATGCAATTGCGTTGCGCCTAAAAGTGTGCACCACTAAAAGGCGCTCAACGAACAATGCGTGGCACGCCCCAGAAAACTACATCCGCTGCCGTGCCACACTACCACTGCCACTGCCACTGCCACCCACAAATAACCGACGCAAAGAACAGTCCCTATTCGAGCTTGAGGCAATTTTTAGAGTTTTTATGGCCAAGTTGTTGACTGTTTATTTGCGCATTATAGACAGACCCAACATGTCTGTTTGCCTGTGTACGCCTCGAGCCTCCTCCCAGCAAAATAGAGGCAAACTGGAGGCGAAACAGACCCAACGTTGTCTGATTGCATTCGACTTGGGTGCCCATTATGTGAATAGGCTTTTGCAATTCGAATTGCGGAATTGTAGTGCTGCTCAACCATTTGCCGGGCCCATGCGTTCAGATAATCAACTAAACACTTCATTATTTTGTCGACGGCGTAAATTGTTTCGCCAATGCGTTTCTCTTTTCCTATTCACATACCCTGTATCAATAAGCGAAGTTCTAAACCCGATTTCGATTCACCCACGGCAAACGTATGCCACACGCATGAAAGATTTGGCATTGATTGCGCTATTGATGATTCGACTTGTACAGAACAATGTCAATGGATAAAGAAACAATTCAATCCATCTAATAAATTGGACACAAATTACAATTTATATATTTTGGCTATTTACTTTTTTCAGCTTCTTTTGATTACAGGATAACTCCTATTTGAGCCGTCTCCACTACAACATTTTTACTTGTGGAATTGTTCTGTGGGATTGCTGGGCAAAAGAGCGAAAATTCACTGTTTTCATTTGGCACATTTTGTATGCATGCGTTTCCTTTTTTTTAATTGAATGATAAAACTCCGATTGCGGCCAATGGGAATGAGGGGCATTCATTTAGATTAGTGAGTGGCAAGTGTGGCAGGTCGTTGAGTATTTGATATGGTTTCGTTTAAATTAAAATGCATACCGTTTAAAGAGCTGCCACTTTCAGCTGTTTATGAAGTAATTGATTTGGTTTTTCTATCTGCAAAGATAATTACTTGAAGCCCTTAAATACATGAAAATAAAATTTAAGGAGCAAGCTTTACAAGCTGAAAAGATCATTTGTATATTTTTCGGTTCACATATTAATTCGAATTTAATTTGCAAGCAAATAACAATGTTTAGTAATGCAAACTCGCACTGGTTAATGTATCAAAAAGTCTATTCAAAACTCATCAGTTCAACCTACCAACAAATAATTACGTTTGCCAACAACAATATTCGTTATCATCGTTGTTCTTTTGACCCAACTGCAGCGAAGAGCTCTGCCAAAATTTAATGGAATAATGCAATAATTAAATAATCAAAATCAACACATGCACAAACACTAAGCACCTGAATGGGCCGCTGAAATAACACGTTTTCAACTATTTTACAATAACAGAAAGAGCACATTACATTAATATTTGAATGATGGGAATACTTGACTAACAAATACTCTCTGCAACTAGAATCGAATCAAAAATTGAAGAGAAAAAAATCTAAAAATGACGTAAAATGTCGAATGACATTTGAAGAATGTATGAATTATGCATTCAATATTTTTGCATCTTTCAGACTAACCAGACACACCCAGTGCCCAACTTCAAACAGAGTATCACAAAAAGATGATGCGCTGCATGCCACTGTGCCTATACGTGCGTAAATTTAGATATGTGTTTGTGTGTGTGTGGGTGTGTGTGTGTTGGCATAACTAACAATTGTTTGGGGAACACCAATGCCAAATGCACTTAGCGCTGCATTATGAACAACAGCAATAATAATAACAACACTTCTAATCGTTTTAGTGCCCAAATAGCACACATAAAAACAATATTACCATCGAACACCGTGGCAAAGTGCACACACACACACACACACACACACAAGGTGCACAGCAAATGATGGACGAATATTAAATATGAGCCAGCCACGCTGCCAGGCAGGCCCAAAAATAACGAAATGCATTCTCATTATGCACAAATTTGGCCAAAAATTAAATATCGAAATAGGTTTAGCATAATTAAAACGAGTCCTTCTATCTTCCCTCCGCCAGCTACGTTTCAATTTCAATAATGCAAATGTTCGCATGTTCACATTCCCCGTTCCGGGCATTTGACAAAAATTATGGGCTAAACGATAAATTGGGTAAAAAGTTTATATTGCAGTTGTGCAAAAGTATGCAAAATGCAGAAGGAAGCATTTTCGACCCCATAAAGTATATATGTTCTTGTATGAACACCCTGATCTCAAAGATTAGAATAGCTAAAGAGACTAAATTTGACATTTAAATTCCCAAATACCGTGCTCTGATTAAGTTAATTTAATTTTATCAATAACTGCCTTCATATTCACCATTTCGTGGAGACTCATCAACATAACTCGTGTCACATGATAGCAGTCAATAATCGCCCGTTCAAATTTAAGTTGAAATTGATCAAATTACTACAAATCGCCTTTGACATCGGCAATGGCATTTCTTCATCTTCTTCGAATGAGCTCATGCCACTGGCAAATTGACGCCTAAACAGTCTGACTTCATAACAATTCAACAGCAATTATGTTTAAGGGTTAAAGGGTCGAAGAACGGATGGGGGCTGGCAGCACGGTGGGTGTCTGCCTTTGTTTTTTGTCGCTGCTGCCTCCACTGCTGCTGCAAATGCACTCGAGATGCCCATTGAAGTTATTTTGGCAAATGGATGAATTGCTGTGCTTGGCGGCATTTTCAGCTCTGTCGAGCAGGCTTTGTAAATTTGTGAATTAACTTGTTGTTGTTGTTGTTGTTGTTGGCTGTCATCAGCAATCAGAAGTATTCGAGCATTTCGCACTCATTAAGTTTAATTACATATTTCGCATGCTTCGGCAATTCATTTCAATTGCATTGCAGAATCGCAATCGTTGTCAAATAGTGTGAAACGTGTCATGCTCAATCAAAGTGTCACATTTTCTTCTATCCTTATCGTTTTCTAGTAATAACCCTATTTTCATAATATTTCCAAAATTATTATACGAATCTGAAAGTAATAAATATAAGTTCTCCAATTAAGAGTTATTTAGTTCAAGATTAGCTATTTCACAGATTTAGCTATTTCTCGTCCTTTCTCTAAAATTGTTAAGCGCATCTAAAGTAAATAATTAAAAGTTTTCTGGGTAAAAGTTCTTTATTTGAAGATACAGCAATGCAAGCAACAATAATGTTAACTTGATTATGTATATAAATATATATAGTCTCCACACAGATGAATGAAAATAACGTTTAAATTTCATATTAACTATTAATTTTGAACATCCATCAATACTCATATTCAACTCATTAGTTTTAATTGATTGGCAAATTTTTACTCAAATCTTTATTCAATCTGTTGTCGTTGGGCTCCATCTACAACTCTTTCATCTGTTGTACAACTTTTTCAGCCGCTCACACAACGCCCAAAAGAGGCATAAAAACCACATAACAAATCATTAAGCGTTCGCTGTAAATGCACAAGGGAGTCCAATAGACAGCAAACAGCTGTGTTTGGTTCACCCCCCCCCCCCCCTCCGCTGCTCAGCAAGGCAGGGAGGCAGTGGGAGGGGGCGTGGCTGTCACCGGGCACGATGTTGGCTAGTGTGATCGTAAAATCGGCGCTCGTTAGAGGCAAAGTTTGACGCATTTTATTGCCTGGCCAAGACCCCAATGTGGCCTCGACTCCATCAGTGGTTGTCTCTGGGCGCACGTAAAACCAAATCAAGCAAATGGACAAAAATGTTGCGCCGACCGCGACAGAAGCGACTGGAGCAACCAGCAGCAGCAACAGAGTTGACGGCCCGCGTAGAGGACCCAACTGAGCTGCATGATTGCATTTTATGTTTGTGTTAATTTTTTATGTCTACTTTGCGAGTACGCGAACATCATAAATAAAGCAACAATCAATTTTCATACGCACTGTTGTACGACAAAGTAGCGCCCAGCGCATCGAGTCGTAAAAAAAAAAAAAAGAAAAAATACGGGAAAAAAAATATCCGAATCGAAATCGTATATTTTAACATAATATTATTGCACAGCTGGTTGTGGTGAAAGCTCCACAACGGCCCAGTGCCGCCCACACTCAGGCGTGGGCTCAAGCGCCAGCCCCACGCCCACTACTTAAACATCATAAAATATGAAAATTCATCTGCAATTCATCAATTATTTATTTATGGCAATGTTCTTTTGCGTTGTTCGTATGTGTTAATGAATAATTTTTTGTCATTTCTCGCGAGTGTGCGTTTGCACGCGTATATTTCTGCGAACGTAATCAATTCGAATTCTCTTCTGCATTTTTATTGCACTTATGCGCATTGGCTAAAATCCATACACACTCGTGTGGCAATAAAAAATCAACCCATTAAACCAAATGTCTGCTTGCCTACTTTTATTTTGGTTATTATAACTATGACGGGAAGCGTGTAAAGCATTGATGGAGACATCTATAATAAATATGTATTCTTAAAGCCTACCCCTTTGTCCGTTGAGGCTTGCAAGGTATCTACAACTTTGCCATATGAATCATATGAGCTCTTTAGCATCTAGCACTGTTTTCAAGCTGAAGCCCAGCATTGGCTCTGATCAAGTTGCTATTTAAATGCTGTCGCTCGCTAATGCAGGGCACTGCTGAATCGACATTTGCACAGATTTTTAAGATTTTTTTTTATTGGTATTGCAAGTTGGCAAATTGTGTGCATTGCATGACGAAGATGAATTGTGAGTTTCATTAAAAATGTAATAAATATAAATCAAATACCTATTAAGACACACAATGCAACTGTGCCACATGCACGAATGTGTGTGTGGAAGTGCATCATTGTGTATGTAGATGCGGCCATAAGCTGATTATGAGGGGCTCCAACTTGCAAATACATTAAATGTATACATATGTAAAAATGTATGCACTTAATGCAAATTAATCTGATATTTATCTGTGTTGTTTTGCGGGCGTTTGAACAAAAATCGGCAACGATTGAATATATTGATTTTTTTTTTTGATTGCGAGATAATTCGTTAATTTTTTGTGTAATCAAATTCATTTTTGTGGGCGGTCACAACGATATTTGTGTAACTCTTGCAACTGATTAATAAAACGATTTGTAACACGCGCACTGAACTGAGTAGTAGAGCAACCGGCATTATCCCTCTTTATTTATAGATAGAAACTAAGTAATGTATATATAAAAAAAAATATAAAAATATATAATTCATAACATTCTCAAAAATTAAAAGATTTTCACAAGCAATTCTGTTTTGAAAATACTCTAGTCTTTAGTGCTACCACAAAACATTACAACACGATTTAAATGTGTACTCAAAATACGTCAATTAAGCTTGGTTACAGCAAAAAATAATTCCATTAATATGAATTTGTGAAACTCTCTGGTTTTTTGGAGCGATCGACGTTTGTCTTTGCTTTAGCTTCATTTGATATTTTTGGATTCGGTTTTGCTATACACAATCAATAACCAGCGAATATACTTCAGCTTGCATACACTTCTCATTGGCATGCTTGGCCAGGAGTAGTCCGCAGCAAACACTTCCGCACATCAGACAGCTTCCGCAACAAAATGCAAACAAAGTTAGCTTAAGGAACTCAAAAAGCGACGAGTGAGTAGGAGTTGGATGCAAATGGCGGACGTGTCCACGTGCCGGTCCAGACCATCAGCCTTCAGCCAGCCATCAAATAAGCAAACGAAAATTCCATTTGAGACGCAGTTTCCGTTCCCCGTTCACACACACACAGACACACACAAACGCATACCTGCCGTGGCATGCATTACAGGATTTTCTTTTTTTGTGACGAGTGCAAATTAAACCGAACAGCGCTCGAGGTTAATTTCACATGCATTTCAGTGGCAATCAGTGCGTGTGGCAGTCGCCACACGGCTCCACTTCAGCATTGCTGGTGGCACTTAGCCCCCAAACTACTTATAAAGCACTCTGCACAGCTGCCGCTCTCTCCCGCCATCTACACTCTTTCTCTGCGTTTCGATTGGTGTCCTAATCCAAAACTCATTTCCTTCCGTGCCAGCTTCACTCTTTGCTGCGGAAATGAAGCGCTGTCAAAGATTTTCAGCAAGTGCAGTCCAGACCCCGAAAGTTTCATTGCATGTGGCCGGATAATTGTGTGTAACAGGTGTAAAAGACGGAATTTACAATGAACCAGGTAGCTGATATTTAGCCAAGTGCGCAAAGTAGGAGTTCAAGTTTGTCGTATCTTCTACACAAGCTCGCACTGAACCTAATGCAAATTATTATTCATGCACTTAACGCGAATAAATAAGGACACACACACAGACACACACACACACACAGAGCAAACAGTTGGCTACAAGTACAAGAAACAACGTTTTATTTATAGTTATGCTTGTCGTGAGTTTCCCATTTTAATTAACCCAAAACCGACTTTGTAGCTCTCAACTCAAACTCAAAAGTTCACAACACTTGCGCTTATCCCGTTGCCCTGTCCTGGCGCGTAGATTCTAATTAAGCGAAATGAAGAAAAACTGTACTAGTTCTTCCATTATTTTTTTTTTTTTTTGTTGCATTTTTTTGCCGCCTCTGGTTTAGTAGTCGCATTATCTGGAGCCATACACGCACTGCGCATGGTCCAATTAAATTATTAGCCAAAGGGGACGGCATGTGGAGGGGGTGTGTGAGAGGACAGCTGTGCCCAAATGGAATATGAAATCTTGAAATGATGGCTGAAGGGGCGCAAAAGGCATACGTTAATTATGTTTAGTTCGCTTGAAAGGGAATTTTAAAAAAGCACTGTGCCGACGCTGCGTATGCGTAATCTTTGTCAAAAGAAACGCGTTGCCCAAGAACTTTTGGCATTAGCATTAGCACGACTAGAAAATAAAATATGTGCCAGAAAATCGCAGCAGCAAATAGCAAATGTCCTGCGACAAACAAAGGACAAACTTTTGACTTTACACAACATTTGACAAGGTCGCAGCGCACATCAGAAATCATTCAGTTGCTGAATGCAGTCAAAATAATGATATACTGTTGTTGATGGTGAGCAAGCTGGGTATGATGGTTAGGCGGGTGGGAGGGAGAGGTGGAGGGGGTGTTGAGGGGGGGGCAATCAAAAAGTTACTCGTGCAGCCAAAGGGATCATCGGCAACGCGTACATTGTGCAGCCAGAAGAAATGCGGTTATCAGCAACACGCCCAACTCAACCGCACACACACACACACACACACACACACACATTCAGGCGCAGCGGCCGTAGGGCGTAATGGGGGCGTGCCACATTTGCATACAATGGCGCGGCGACGCGCTGCACACACGCATTTCATGCAAATGAAACATAATGAAATTGTAGAAGTTACTTTTGCCAAAGATAAAATTTACATTTCTCACACAGACAATGGCTACACATTTAAGGGGTGCGGCGAAAATTAGTTGGTTTTTGGGGGTGTGCTGGTAGGGGGATGAATTCAGAAAACTATGGCACAACTTTGACATTTTTATGTGCCGCATTTTGTGCGATTTGCTTAGGAATTGTGTTAAGCGTTGCGTACTTGACATTTAATCGTGTAACAAACATGCAAAACTAACACTGGCAGCAGCCTCCCCTCTACCCCCCAACAAAAAAGGGGGTTGAGGTGGTTGTCGCGTCGTGTTTGTTTTGTAAATGCAAATTTGCAGCGACAGTTCGAGATGCACTCGAGCGTCTCCGCTGACGATGCGAAGCGTGACAGATCTTAAATGCCACACTAATCGTAAAAGCCCAACTTCAACAATATGGCGCCACATACAGAAGTGAAACAATGTCCAAGTCCACGAAGATATAAGATCTAACCTCCAATTAGCCACAGCTAAACAAGCTCTGAAAACCAAACGCTACAATTAAAAATATGCTTAAATTTTGCTCTAATTCTGGTTTTCTCCTCTTACTTTTAGCGCACAATGGGAAGAGTGCCGACAAATGATGAATGTTATCAAATAGTTCAAAGTTTAACAAGCGTTTTGATTATTGATTGACAATCAATCCATTTCCATTTTCAAAGCAGGCTTTTACAAGTTCTTTTTTGCGAAACAAGTTCATTCAAGAAATTTCAATAAATGCCAATTTATACTTTATGTATACAATAACAATTTGCTTACATAAATAATTAAATACAATTATATTTAATGGAAGCAGCAAAATAATCAAGTGATTTCTGCCTTCAATTGGCCATTTTTGTAATTTTATCTTTATAAATTCTCCACAACAAGTGAGTCAGCCAATAAGCGATTTATTAAAGTAAGACAAAATTATAATTTCAACTGTTGTAGCAGCAAGTCAATTATAAAATATGATGTGCAAAAATTGGTTAAAACGCTTTCACTCACGCAATGAACGTTCTAAAACCATGCTGCTAATTGAGGAACATTTAAATAATCGAATAAATTATGTAACTAGTGCATTTCAGATGGCACAGCACACACAATTTGTATTTCAATTACATTCTTCCAACCAGGCACATTGCTCAATATCCGTTTCGATAATGCACTGCAATATATTTTACAGAGCGCTGCATAAATAAAATCCAATTTGACCATTCGTATGAAACGGTGGCGCCACCAAAAGAATCGCGTTTGTGTATATTAAGAAAAGAAAGAAACGCACTGTGCACAAATTATTTAAGCATATTTTGCCACAGCCGGATAATTTATTGTCGCATGCAATTAGGTCTGCTCGTAAATTGCGAGACCAGCCCTAGCCTCGGGGCAAGGCGGAATAAATAAAATTAGGACAAGACAAACGGATGGTTGAGCGCAAGGAAACTATAATTCATAATCTTGGTTGCTGTGCGAACGTGGCAATGATTTCAATTCCGAGAACTAGCACAAAGATCAGCCAGCCAATAAACATGGAATAAACACAACAGAACAAAAAATGAATGAAAAAAAAAACCCACACACGCAGTTGGCGTCCATTTAAAGCGAAACATGTTTAAAAATCTTAAAATATTCTACTTTATAGCTGTATAAAAGGGCCATGCTTCCATGTTGCTTGTTGTGTGTGTGTCTGTGTGTGTGAGTTTGAGTGTGAGTTTGAGTGTGTGAGTGTGTGTGTTGTGTGCAGGTTATTGCTTAAGAAAAACGTAGCGCGTATTGTGCAACACTTAAGCATTTTATTTAAAGGCTAAACCAACACACATGCACACAAACAGTGGACGAGCAGCGAGAATGTGTTTGTATTGATTGTATTTGTATGGCTAGTTTACCTTTTGAGCAACAACAGCAGCAACAACAACAACAACGGGAACAACAATAAAGGCAGAGTGGCCAGCATTAACAGTACATGTTCGTGCCATAAAGAGGAGCTCAGCTGATGTGTGCATGTGTGTGTGGGTGTGTGTGTGTTCAGCCAATGCGCCCCACGCAAACAACAAAACGCCCATTAGGCAGCACAATAAAAATGTTTAAAATACTATGCAGAGCAATATGTATGAAGCACGTTGGTTGGCGAGTTTTACGTTCCTGTTAGGCAGAGGTGATTTTTATGTATCCTCCCATAAGTCTCAAAGAAGAACATGTGATGACGTTGCCCAACACTCTGATACCTCTGATAACATATGGCCCAAAATGGGATTCGATCATTGCAAAAAACTATCATTAAATGAAGTGATTTCGGCTGTTGAGTAACAGTAGAAAATCAATATACAAAACTAGACCAACGATATTAATGACAAATTGTATAGAAAAAATAAATAAATACAAAACGATAGCCAACACTAAATGCTTTGTACTTTTTTCCAATTAATTACAAAATTATCTAACACTTTATAAAATGGCTAATTTTAAGCTTTCTGATCAATTGTTTCCACAAAAATGACTGCAAACGTTAATGTTGTTTATGGCATCAATTTTCTGCACAATTCTATAGCTAATTGATTGATAATTTATAACGAATGAATGCATTAACGCTTAAATTCAGTTCAGTTTCATAAATCTGATGTATGCGTTAAATGAGTCAGAACTAAAGCCGATAAAGCTAATTGCTGCAGGGTATCCTTTCAAGGTTTTCGCCATTTGTTGTGCATAAATAGTCTGTTGGCTTAGCTGTATACAGGTGTATGCGCGTGTGTGTGTGTGTGAGTGTGTGTGTGTGTGTGTGTGTGTGTGTGTGTGTGTGTGTGTAAATTGTGGGCGCGTGTCTCATGACTGCCCAGTGAAGCTTAAAGTCTTACTGCAATGGCAAATTCAATGCGCTTTAACTTTTGCCAAGTGCAACTAGGCAAGTGCCAATTGTTAATTAACAAAAACAGTGGAGCGAAGTATGCAAACGCAAACAAACAAGAATATTGAATTAACTAAATAGGTTTTTTGTGAAATTACTTATTCATAGGTGTAGTTAGTAATTAGTCAGTTTGTTCTTGCATGTGCCGTATTTAGCAGCGCATTTATGGATGCATTTTATTTTGCATATTTTGAATAACAAATATTCATTTTAATAATAAAAGTTAGTAAATTAAATAAAAATGTATTCGCCTCTATTTGCATATTGGCATTAAGTATTTATTAATTATTTATTATTCATAATATTTAAATTCAGTTCTGAGCTGCAATTCGAACTAGAATCACACCAGCAGCTGAACACGAGAAAATGCGGTCAGTATTTGTGTTATTGGAAAATTATGAATAATAAATCATGTCAAATATATAGAAATGATAACACATCGGTTCAACATTACAAAATGTGCATTAAATTGAGCTAGATTGCAAGTCTCGTCCATTGTGAATGACTCTCTGACGGTCGATGGAGAGCGGTGGCAAATGGTCGACAGGCTGTCAATATAAACGGCATTGGAGTCTGCCATCTCCAGTGGCAGTGGCAACACATTTATGACAGGCGCCACTCTTCTTCTTTTTTGCTGTTGCTTTTGCTGTTGTTGCTGTTTTCCTTTTTTGCCATTAACCAAATGCGACACTGATGAGCGATGCACAAAAAGGGCACTGCGAAACGCACTTAGCGGCAGCAGGACACGAGTGCCTGGCAATGCAGAGGGGCCAGCGAGGGGTAAGGCGCTTGGAGGATAGATAGATGGGCTTGTGACCAGGCTGAATGGCAGTCAAACCAATGAATGTCAGCCTTGCCAGCCTTGCCAGCCTTGCCAGCCTTGGCGCAGCAATTGAAGTTGACTTTGAAGTAGCATCGCTGGCTATCAGCGCCATCATTGCCATCATCGCCATCATTGCCATCATCGCCATCATTGCCATCATCATCAGCGCCAGGACGCGAATATTGCGAATGCGATGCCTGGTTGCTGCAGCCGGAGCTGCTCTAGCTGCTGGAGCTGCTGTTTTTTATTATTGTTATGGACCCATAACTGTCAGCGCAATAAATTTTCCATTTGGCTCGAGCACCACTCTCATAATAAATGCAACGTTGCCTGCCCCAAGGAGCAGAGAGAGAGAGACAGCCTTGTGCAAGCAGCAGGCAAATCACTTGACTATGGAACGTGGTATGCCAATCAATGTTAGGCTAATTAAAATGCATCAAGTCAAGCTTAAACTTATCAGGCGTTTGCCGTCGCAACGTGCATTACACTATTTTATTTTTGACTAACACTTTTTAATTTAAAAGCGGAAGTCAGCTGCAACAGCAGCAACAGCAGCAGCAGCGGTAGCAGCAGCAGCAGTAGCAACAGCAGCAACAGCGGCAGCAGCGGCAACAGCAGCAGCAGCAACAGCAGCAGCAGCAACAGAAGCAGCAGCAGCAACAGCAGCGGCAGCAGCAGCAGCAGCAACTGCAGCAGCAACAGCAGCAGCAGCGGCAGCGGCCGCAGCAGTTTTTGGACTAAGGTTGGTCGGAGGGGCGTGGCGGAAATGCTCGCAGCATTGTTGGTTTTTGTGTGCTTAATTGCGGCAACTGCTGCAGATTCTCTTGTTTGTCCAGTTGCTTCTGTTGTTGCTGTTCCCATTGCTGTTGTTCTTGTTGTTGTTGTTGCTTTCACGTTTCCTGCAGTCGAGCGTGCAAAAACATGACGCTTTTAGTTTTGGCCGTCTGTGTGTGTGTGTGTGTGTGTGTGTGTGTGTGGTTGTTTGTGTCCTTGTTGTTTGCTCTGGCAGTGGCGCCGCCTGCAGCAATTGAATCGGGCACATGTTGTCCAGTCAGGTGTGTGTGTGTGTGCGTGTCTGTAAGTGTGTGGCTAAATGTTTTTTGGGGACGGACACACACAAACACACGCACACACACAGCACCGTGCAGCCATCTTAAATGGCATTGTTCATAAGACATGCACGCATTTGGAAGGGTCGAATGCACTTCCGGCATGTCCGCCTGCAGCCAGCCATATACCCCTAAACAGCACAACAAACTCGAGCACACCTGCCTTCAGTGGCCCTTGCCCACCCATACCAATGGCTGTGCACACACAATATGGCGACTTCTCATACAAAATGGCATCATTTGGCTGCAGGCTCATTAATTAATGTTGTGAGCAGCACAGCAGCAAAAACAACAGCATCCGCTATGCATGTGCAATGTGTGTGTGTGTGTGTGTGTGTGTGTGTGTGTGTGTGTTTAACAGATATATATATATATATATATGAATAATTTAATATGTATGTAAAACATAATTTCGAACTGATGAAATAAATGCGAATGCTCGTCGAGTCTGATTTAATCTAAGTCATAATCGTGTCACACACGTTTGTAGGTGGGCCTAGAAGCAAATATTAATATTTGACCAAGGCTATTTCATTTCATCATCAACATTTGTATCTTTACTAGGCTATTTGAGATCCATGCGACTCATCGATCAAGATTAAGATTCAGATTCAGCTCACAACTAACCCGTCGACTGTCCAAATCAAAAGTACCATTTCAACTTGGTCACAGGGTATCCTTAATTGTGGCACTCTGCTGTATTCAATATCGACAATAATTAATTAATTTTAAACTGACTATTTGCCTCATGTTACTTCAAATATTGCCTATGGCAGTGTAATTAAATCTTACAGAGCACAGACCACAGCAGTAAAGAGCAGAGCAAATATATCAGGACTTTTGCATCTTATGCAAACATGTTATACATCTTAGGTACTTTATAATCAAAGGGTAAATAATATAATATGGCAACGAAACGCATAAGTGGCTCCATTTGTTAAGCATCGCCCTGAGTAACCCCGTCGCCGAGGGTAGAATTTTAACATGAATTTCAATTGAGAAGCGCGTTTCTTCTTTTGAAAATTTGATAATATTTATCAAAATAATGGCTCTAATAAGTTTTGACTTGACCCTTCAAGCGCTTTTTAAGGGTATCATTTTAATATTAAGTCAGAATTGCGATAACTTCCTGCTGGAGCAATAAAATCTAACAGAGACACAGGTAACAGCAAGGAAAATGCTTTCACTGCAATTTCTATAAGGCAATCCATGCAGACTGATGGCATTTGGGAAAAAACGCTGTCTCATGTGTGTGTGGGTGTGTGTGTGTGCGGCATGTGTGGCGGGTTAGACTACATACATACATACATACATAGAAGAAAGGTCGAATGGAACGAACACAATAATTCTTCATCAACAGCTTAAGGCGGCGGGCAGGCAATAAATTTTGCGCTGTTAATTTGTCACATGATTTTAGTTGGCCAATTACAACTATCAGACAACAACAGCAAGTGGGAGAAGCTGGAGGAGCAGCAGCAGCTACAACAATGGCAGCAGCTTGACAGGACTTAGAACACACAAAGAATGACCACAACGTTGTCAGCTAAGCTGACCGGGGGCTAAAGTGTAGAAAAATGCCAACGAGGCAAAAAAAAAAAATAAATAAATAAAGCAGCCACAGACTCAACGCAGTGCGTGTCTTGGTATTTATCTAATTGTCACACACAGAAACACGCACACGCACACGCAAACACACACACACACACACATACACACACACACACACCCATACAGAAGACATTCGAATAGTGAGGAGCATTGGCAAATGCTGGTAAATGTTTTAACGCAATTCCTGCATTTCTCGACTGCCAGATAAATGTGTTCTATAGCAAAAATGTGGAAATAATGCGGCATCTGTATAAGTCTAATTGCAAGTGCGTATTTTCTGTGTGTCTCTCTGTGTGTGCGTGTGTGTGTGTGTGTGTGTGTGAGCCATTGATCCTTGGTCAGCTTGACATTTTAATAAATCCCCCGAGTCGCACACGCACTCGACTAGTGCAACAGAGATAGCAGTAGGCAAACCATGTCGCACTTCCGCTTCCTGTTTGCTCTCGACCAAATTCAAAGAGGGACAATTTTGTGTGCTCATCATTGTTGTTGTTGTTGCTGTTGTTGTTATATACACGTATAAGTAGAACTTGCGTTAATGTCCTTAACTTGGGAAATCATATCATTAATTTCCTTTCAGCTCTGTGCTCTCGCTCTAGCCACATAGACGCAGTGTAGATTTATCTATCGCTCTTTGTGACAATTTGTCAAGTTGACCAGTTAACTGTGTGCGGCTGTATTTTAATGTATTATAATTGCCTAGTAATCTTTTGTGTACGAGCACACTTCAACGCACCCAATTGCAGCTTGGGACTAGTCAGAGTTACTAACGCAATCCATTTGTATGACCCGAATAAAAGTAATAATAATAATAATAATACTAATAATAAAAAGCAATTCCTACTGCGACTCTTATAATAAAAGTAGCAGCAACACTTAAAATGACAGTAAAAAACAATAGATGCCTTTATAAGTAATATTAACAGTAGCAGTCACTATTACAATAACTGCAAAAGTTTATTAAA
Source organism: Drosophila picticornis (assembly GCA_035043845.1). Lineage (NCBI taxonomy): Eukaryota > Metazoa > Arthropoda > Insecta > Diptera > Drosophilidae > Drosophila > Drosophila picticornis. The sequence continues at coordinate 2,635,211 of JAWNMR010000362.1, forward strand.
ATAAATAATAATTTAATTTAATACAAAAAATAAAATTTAATTTTAATTTTATTTTATTTTTAAAATGATCTATTTTTTGCTGCTGCTGCAGCCCCCACAAACTACTGACAAATATTATTGACTATAATAATGGTATAAAATAATAAATCCGTTTAGACATTGATTTACACAAGAGCACAGGTCAAAATTGGCAGACAAAGCAGCTAATATTTAATGCCCGCTTTGCTTATTTACCCGGTCGAAATGAATCACAAAAAAAAAAACAGTTGAAATTGTAAAATATAATTAGCTTTTGGGCAAACACATAAACGCTGACACCAATGGTAAGCGGCACAAATTGATGAAATATTTAATTTAATTATTTGGAGCATCGTAAGAGCATTTTATCGCGTCGACAAATTTTCCACACATGCACCAGGAATCGGACCAAACCAATTACGCGGTGCTCCAAAGCGAACCGTTTTGTATTACAATGTGTCAGCTCAAAAATGTTATTTATGTTCTGGGCAAATAATGGCGCTAAGCCTTTATGCTATTTTTTGGTCCTGTGGTCGCCACTCCCCTCCCTATCTCTCTCTCTCTCACACACAATGATGCTGCCAATGTGAAGGATTATCCAAATGTGAGAACTGACATCAGAAATCAAAGCCAACCATCCAATTAGGCTTACATCCACAAAACACAAAAATTAATGTTTAGCAAAGGAACTTTGAGGCACAACAATTACATATCTGTGTGTGTACGGCTACATAACAAGTGGGTGTTGAAAGGGGCACCGACTGGGCGCCTACTGGGTACCAGCGTTATATAAGAACAGTACTCTTGACCGCTCTGAAGAATATATAGCTTGTACAACGGAGTTTGTTTGTTATAATAATAATTTATAATATATAACAAATTCTATCGGAAAGGGTCCCATGGGTCCCAAAGGGTCCACAACTTAAAACTAATCTGTCGAACGATTGTTCCATTGACAGCCATATTATATTGTCACCCCAACTGAGACTCGTCTGTTCCCATTTTTATACCAATGCCATATCGACTCGACTCTTAATACTGTTCAAGAATATAAATAATTTATGAGACGGAAAATCAAGAATTTTTAATTATTTGCTATCATCGATAAATAGTCCTGCAAACGATTGCTCCTTTTTAGCATGTTTCATTATTAATTTATTTAATTTTTGAGTATTTATTTTAAACTTATATATATATATAAATATATGTGTGTGTATATAGTAAGGTATGTCTGTTTTTGATCAGCAGTAGCATATATATAGTTATGCCTAACTGGAGTCGAGTCGGGATCTCCGATATTATAAAATGCAGAGCGCAAACAAATTGCACACCTGCGTCACATGCATATCCAACCATGGACATGGGACACGTGTGAAGGCACACACACACACACACACATACACACCCACTCACACTCACACACACACACACTGGGAGATTATAAGCATGTTGCAAGCGAAACGGGACAAAAGTTCAAAGAGCAATCACAGGTTAAACGCCCATTAAATTTAGTTACGATGGCTCAGAATTCGAAAAGCTGCTCCCGAAGGGTCAGACGATTAGACATGTCCCGATCCTAGAGGGCGGAGGTCACGCCAGCCAAAAAGTAGCGCCCCCAAAAATCCCCGTCGCCCATTTTCCAACCAGTGGCGCTGCCCTGCTAAGCCATAAATATTGGTAACACAATCTAAACACTGAGCCCAAGTGGCGGTCCGCAGAAGTGTGAAAAGTCGCAAAATGAGTCGAGCCACACACACACACACACACACACACACACTCACACACACACACACACACACTCACACAGAATTGCCCATACACAGATGTGGCAACTGCCGCTCGAATCGAACGGCAGCAAACGTTTTAAATCGCTACGAAATTGGTTTTCAATTTTTAAACGCCTCACGCTGCCTTCGTCCTGGCCATGCACATATGCTTGTTGTAGGTGTGCGGGGTGCGAGAGGGGTTGTTCAGGCTGGTCTGCTACGGTGCACAGTCTTGCGTGCTGCTTTGGTGTGTGTATCTGTGTGTGTGTGTGTGTGTGTGTGTGTGCGTGTTTGTCGCTCTTATGTTTTATACATGATTTTTCCACGCGCCGACTTTTGTTGCTCATTCGGATTTGCTGCGGAGTAGTTTGCTCCCCGGTCCGGGAGGGGGATTGCCTAGCGAGGCTTTTGGTGCCACAGCGCCCATAATTCAAGTAAGGCGTTAATCTGTGACACCCAGCGCAGCAAGGTGTGTAAGCTCAATACGCCACGGCGTTGTGGTGCCTCTGCAGAGGGAGGGGTTGGGGGGAGGATAGTGTGTATAAATTGCTCCTTTGTGTGCACTTTGTTGCTGGCTTGACAAATGGCACATAACTTCAAAGGGGTTAATTACTCATAAGGTCACTTGGTGTGCCAGTGTGTGTGTGTGTGTGTGTGTGTGCAGTGCGTTTATTAAGTTTACGTTTATGTTTATGTTCATGTTAGTCCATCCTCAGCCACCTCCTTTTCCTTCAAGAGTTCCTTGAAGACGGCATATGTTGCGGCAACATTTTGCATGTTGCCAAGCATTGGCGCGCCCTCTGTTGGAATTTACGTGCAACACAGCAGCAACACAGCAGCCAAAGCTGCCGTTATTTCGTTTCAAATAACCCACATTTTCCGCCTTCCAAAATTTTGAAAACCAGCAATTTTTGAGTTTTTTCCAGTTTTTTTATTCATTTTTTTTTTGTTTTAGTTTTTCTACGCAATTATTTTTAACATTTTTTTGTTAATTTTAAAAAAATTTTATACTTTTTTTTGTTACGTTAGTTTATAAATTTTTTATGTTTTTTTTTCTCTCTGCTTTATACTTTATAATTAATTATTCATATAATAATAGTAAATATTAAACTTTATGGTTTAAACTATCACGTTTTTCACAATTATCTTTTTCGTTCTTTTTTTCTTGCTTTCTCGCATTTTCATTTAAGTAGCTTACAAAATTATTTATAAGTTGATTTTTTTTTGTTTTTGTTTTGTTTTGTTTTGTTTTTTTTTTTGCGTTTACTTGGGCTTTGCATCATTTCGTAGTTTGTATATAAAGGTATCATAGATTAATTTTAAGATGTATATTATATAAAAAAAATCGAAAACTTAAAGGGTTCCCATACAAAGTCAATGTGTTCCCATCACGTTAATAATTATCAAATGAAATCATATTTGCGCACTTCAGTGTGAAAAGATTTTTGGACTGCAAATGAGTGTCCAAATTACGAGGTATGCAACAGCCGAGTTATGAAGAAAATGAAAATATTAGAAATGTGGTCAACTCTGACGTTGTTGATTAAGATGGGCAGATGGAAGGAGCGACAATTTAAAAGCAGAAAAAAATATTTACAAATAACTAATGTAAAAAAGAAATATTTAATAATCAATATGATAATAGGGGTATTGAACATTTTTGCACTTTTTCGTTTTTTTTTTGCTTTTTTTTTTTGGTTGCTTATTTGTTAGATGAGCGAAGCAAAAATCAAGAACATAATAATAGATTGCGATTAATTGATTTTTTTTTTTTTTGTTGGATTTTGGGATTTGTGTCTACATATGTATGTCTGCTGTGTGAATATATATATATATATATGTGATTGTGATCAACAGTTTTGCAAACTGAGCATCGGACAAAACTTGACCGTGGATTAATCGCTTATATTTTGAAGTTGTAGTTACGCTTTAGAGTCATATGTATATCGTATATAGATAATTATCAGTAGTAAGCTTACATTTGATTTCTCACATATGTTTAAGACTAATTCTAATAGCTATGCAAAACACATTTTGTTTTTATTGGTTTTCATAACGTTAAGTTTTTTTTCTCTTTGTTTTCTATTTTCTTGTTTAGTTTCATAGGCAACCATTTGCATTTTTTGAAAGTTTTAAACTTTTTTTTTTTGTTTCGCTTATTTGACATTAGTTTTTCAGGATTTTGAATTTTTTTTTAGAATTTGTAAATTTTGTTTTATTTCAAATAAATGTAACAAGTGCTATAACTTAAAATATGAAGGGTTTTCGGTTTGTTTTTTGCTTTTGAACATCAACTTTTTAAATGCTTGGCGGGTTAGAAAGTGCTGAATCATTATACCAATTGGTAGCTTCTATATGAACTGGTCGTGTGTGGTTGAAGTGGGGCAGTGCAATGCTCAGAAAAGGAATCGAATCGAATAAATGATTCGTGATCATTGTGGACTTTGTTTTCGCGACACACAAATATTTCAAATTGAGTTGCGCATTTCGGATACATTTTAAATGCTTAAATTACTAAAATTCGCTGGCAGTGGCGCCCTGCTTGCCTCGATTGGTTTAAAGGTTAACAAACGCTGCCTCTTAAACAATAACATTACATTTGCGCCTGGGCCACACAGAAAGTATATATATATATGGATGTATATATGCATGTTGATGCTATATATATATATATATAGATATATATATATATATATATATATGTATACGTGAATGTACTTCTGCGTACGCACATTTTGATTGGTAAATGTATAAAATTGATTTGCATTAAGATCATTTGGTTTCTGTATATATTAATTTCGTTTACATTGTCGTTTTGGTAATTATAGTAGTAGGTTTATTTTATTCATTTGTTTCTTGCGTTATCGTTATATGTTTATCGTATATAGTACAACAGTTCATGGCCATCCGTTCAATTATCAAACGCTGCTTTAGTAGGATATATTTCTTGCTTATTGTGTTATTTGTTGAAAATGTATATTCACGAATATCAAAATACACACACAAAACAAAATAAAAAATAATAAAACGAAATTATATAATAATAATAATGAAAATTGGAGAGAAATGTAGTCCATAGCGAGTGTGGATTGGCACTGGGCACAGACTGCCTGTGCATACACATATCTCTACATATATATGTATATTAGGGTGTGTGTGTGTGTGTGCGAGTGTGTGTAAGTGTGTGTGTGTGTGTGTGTGTGTGCTAGCAAACATTGAGCATTTCATAAGCAATCGTTTCAGTTAGATGTGCGTAGAGCACGAATGAAGAAACTATCAATTGAAACAATTATCAATAATTACTAAATCAACGCTAAGCAAATTGCAATAAACAAATTTCAAATTTAACTTAATTAGTCTAACGCTATCGGATGTCTCCCCAATATTACGCGCTTCACTCGAATACTACCACTACTGATTAAAAAATGATGAATAATAGTCATAAACAAAAGAGAGAAGAGCAATTGGACACTCCAAGGCTCCACACCAAGCTAATCGTAGTAAGTCATTATTAATCTTAATCCAACTGTGTGTGTGGCTGCGATTTCTACAACTTTTCTACTTCTTTGACGATGACGACGATGATGACGCTGCTGCTACGGACGTTGCTGCTGCCGTCGATGTGGACGCAGCTGCCACCTGACCACCCAACGAGTTGGTGGCCCGTGCTGCACTCAATTGGGCCCCAATTTGTGCAGGTGCCTGTGGCTTTGCCTTGTGCTGCTGCTGCTGCTGTTGTTGTTGCTGCTGCTGCTGCTGCTGTTGGCGCTTTTGTGGCGCCAAGCCAGAGTTGCTGCCGTTGCGGCGCAGCTCGTGCTGTGATCCCTGCTGATAGTTGCGATTGGCAACCTGCGGCTTGTTGCCCAGGGAGCCGCTGCGTATGCGAACAGTGCTGCTGCCAAAGGAGCCAGTGCGTCGACGATTCTGTTGCTGACCACCATAACCACCACCGCCATAGCCGCCACCCTGATGATGCTGCTGCTGATTTTGCTGCTGCTGCTGTTGCTGATGTTGCTGTTGTTGCTGCAGCAGACGACCCACATAGTCGCTGCGATTGGTGATTGTGGTGTTTAAGCGACGACCACCGGCAGTGACTACAGCGGTGCCATCGCTTTCGGACACACTGCGCAACCGATTGAGCTGGCGTCCTGGTATCAGGCTGCCAACGCCTTGTAGCATCTCATTGATCTCGGGCTCCACAACGCGGAAGTCTTCAATATTCTTGAAGCTCTTCAAATATTCGTCCAGCTTTGGCTGCACCTCCAATTTCTCGCCATTCTTGTAGTACTTGAGGAAGGCCCAGAACTTCTCCAGGCCATATAGTTGACCTAAACAAAGAGCGCAATTAAAATGGTTTCAGATCAGATCAGGCCAACAAATGCATAAAAAAAAAGTAAATCATATATTATAGATTAGGTAATTATGTCTTACCTGTCTCATAATCGGCAATTGTCTCGTCCTGGAAGTCCTGATAGACATTCGGGCGGAACTTCTTTTCCAGGCCGTACGAGAAGAATCGGAATAGACACTCCAGACCATAGCGGAAGCCATTGCCCGCATCCTCGAGCGCGAGCGCACGGAACTCATTGTACATGCTCTTGTTAAAGTTCTCGCGCAGGAAGAAGGACCAGAAGCGATACAGTGTGTTCATCTCCTGCGATTGTCCATAGCCCAGGCGACGGCGCTCCTTTAAGCAGCGCGAATGGTATTTGTGATAGGCCTGCTGTGTAAAGTTGTTCTCCTTGAGCAGCGCATGCGATGGATGCTGGAACACTGGCAACGATTGCGGCACCGATGAACCAAACGAACCATATGACGATGTCGTCGGCGATGTGCCGGTCGATGAGCCCATCGATGTGGTCCGCGGTCGATGCTCCACAGTGTCTAGGAGCCAACCGACATGCGCCTCCACCGGCGGATTGGCGGTGTGACGCAATTTACGTTTTCTTGGCGTGCGGGGATCAATGGAGTGCGAATTGGGTGCGGCATAGAAGCGGGCACGTCGCGACTTCAGTGTGGAGTTCAGTGTCGAATTCAGAGTGGTGTCAGCATCCACAAGCGTAGTATCGGCATCTTGTTCGTTATCGTCTATATAGTTTGGCGGTGGCGGCGGTGGTTGCTGCTTTTGTGGTTGTCTCTTGTTGGCCGCAAGCTTCTCAAAGTCGGCCTGAGAAATGACGTTGACGGTGCGATAATCATTGTTGGGCACCACATTTGTGGTTGTCCACAAATCCTCTTCGTAGTTAACCAGTCCATCGTTGATGATGTTCTCCAGATCTTGTGTAATTTTGGTGCGTGAGGTGAAGTCGGCGGTGCGATCGTAGCCCTCATGTTTGGGCGCACGTCCCACCTGGGCAACGATGAGCAGCTTGTTGATGTCGCGATCAGCAAATTCATAATCGGATTCGTCGTCGTCGGAGAAGTTTTCGGTGAAGTTATTGATGCGTCCGGTGGCGGGTATGGGGTCCATTAGCTCCTCGTCAAATTGAAAGTCTAATTCTTCCTTTTCGGCATGGCACTGAGCGGATGGCGCAGCAGCAGCTGTTTTGGAGGAGGATTGGGAGTTGGTGGTGTAAGCAGCTTTGCCAGAAGATGATTGGATTTTATTGCTGTTGCTGTTTGTGGTGGCGTTGGTGGTGGTGGTATTGGTGGTTATGGTGGTGGTGGCGGTATTGGTGGTAACAGAGGCTGCGATGGATGTATTGTTGCTGGCTGATGAGGCATTGGATGTGGCGTTGGATGCAGACGATAATTTGGACGTGGACGTGGACGAGGACGAGGTGGTGGACAAGGACGTGGTTGTGGAGGACGCATTTGCAGTGACGGTATTGTTGTTCTTGTTCGTCTTAATATTTTTGACATTGTTATTGTTGTTATTGTTACTGTTATTGTTACTGTTGTTGTTGTTGTTGTTGAGCGTTTGTGAAAGCGTTTGCTGTTGCTGTTGTTGTTGTTGCTGTTGTGTTGACGTGGACGTGTTGTTTTTGTTGTTGTTGTTGATTGTTTTAGTAGCGTTTTCTTTTAAAGCGTTTGTTTTGGAGCGTCTCTTTACCTCTTTCCACATGCCATCTGACTCTGCCACCAAAGCAACTGCTGCCCCATCACCTTCACCAGCCACACCACCAGCTGCCTTTGCCGCCGTTCGCTTCTCCGGCGTCGAGCTGCTCTTCGGCTTGACACTCTCGGCAAGGCCGCTCAGATGATCGGCCAGCTCGGCAGCGGCACCAACACCGCCGCCCCCCTTCTGCCCGACAACCACACCCTCCACACGCTGTGTGAGGGCACTGATCGCATTCACCGAGGAATTCATGCCCGACAAAGTCGGTCTCTGCTTATTCTCCACCAGCATCTTGGGCATCGTATTGCGTGGCACTGGCGGCGGCGGTATGCTGCTCAGTGGTTTCCCGGCCATGGCCGAGGTCAATATGGCTGTTGTAGGTGGTGGCGTTGCTGGCGACAACTGTGCCACCTCTGCTTTTACAGCCGCATCTGCTGCTGCTGCTGCTGCTGATACTGTATCAGCTGCTACCGATTCAGTCTGCTTTTCTGGCATCAGCTTTTGCTTCTGCTGCTTCTGTTTCTGATCCTGCTGCTGCTGCAGCTGCTTCTCTGGCATGTCAGTTGTGGCGTCAGACTTGTTGTCAGCCTCAGCCCCGGTGAGGAGCTGCTGATCCTTGGGATCGACTGCATCGCTGATCGGCCACATGGTGGGCGTTGTCTTTGTGCGCACCTTGTAGCCCTCGAAAAGATCCAGCTTGTCCGATTCCTTGATGGCGGTCACAATCAGTGCCACGTCCTTGGTGAGCGCCAGTACGCGATGGAACGAGGCGATCAGTGTGACCGGTATATAGCCCTCCGGGTCCATTTTGCGCCGCAAAAAGAAGTCGCCGGTAAGATTATCGACGCTAAAATAGTATTCACTGTGGCGAAAGAGTTTGTTAATTACAATGTGTAGAATATGTAACGAAGATAAAGCATACATATCGTTAATGAATCACTTCCAATGCGCCAACAATTCAAATTTCTTGATCTCCTCAAGTGTCTTGCACAATTCTTATTTCTACATTACTTATTTGAATATTGAATCGATGTGGAAAAACATAATTTAGTGTATTGTTTTACTCATGAAATACTGGAATATACAATTTAATATACAATTTTTACAAGCGCATAGAAATTATTTCAAATTCGTTCCGTACAAAATAAGATTATAGAACGGACTTTATTTAAATATAGTTGAAGAGATCTAACATCGTTTTGGGTTACATAATGAATTTTCCAACCAAGTGTGAGTCTTGAAATTTGATCTTGAATGCCAGGAGATGTGAGTGGAGAGAACTACTTACACTTGCTTCTTGATGGCCTCTTTGACGCTGGCGGCGTCCATTTCAATGTACGCAGCCGGAACGTTGCCGAAATAGTGGGTGCCCATGAGCACATATGATTGCGAAGTATCTGCGCCGGCTGCGTCTGCCGGCAAATAGTTGACATACTCGCCGGAAGCTAACAGATGGCGTGGTATGCGATTAGTTGGACGACCTGGTCCCGGTCTTGTGAATCCACCGCCACGCCCCTGCCGCCCGCCCCGGTTCGGCGTGCGGAAGCGGCGTGAGCCACGCAACCCACCGCCAGACCCTGTCGCTGCCCCGGCACCCGCTGCCCCTCCTTCGCCTGCACCACCGCCTGTCCCTGAGCGTTGTTGCTCATCGTTGGCAGCGGCGACACTGGGGCCGCTGCTACGCCAGGAATCCACGCGCTCGGGCGCAACAGACGTGCGTGCGTTGTACGCATAACGGCCACCATATGGCCGCGAATCCGTTGCACCTCCTTGCTGACCCTCACCGCCTCTGGATATTGATGATGTTGATGCAGCCGATGCTGCTGTTGTTCCGGCTGCGCCGGTTGCTGCTGCAGCTGGCCCCCCACTGCCGTTGCCACGCTCATTGTAGGAACGCTGCGGACGACGCTGCTCGTAGGCATCATCGGTGAACCGGCGACTTGGCCGACCTCCAATGGGCTTGGCGCGACTGGACTTGGCCAGATCGATTTGCAGTGGACGCCACTTGTGCTTGGGCATTTTCTTGTTGATGGGAGCACCACCGGCAAGGGTGCCAACAGCAGGGACAGTTGTGCTGCCAGCGGATTGCTCGGCTTCTCGCTGGCTCCTGGCATCATGACTCGTGCTGGCGTTATTTGCTTGACTGCTGTTGTTGCTGTTGCTGCTGCTGTTGTTGCTGTTGCTGCTGCTATTGTTGCTGGCAACAACGGGGACAACGGTTGACTCAACGCGAGCTTCGTTTGTTGAAGCTACTCCGGTTGTTGCTGCTGTTGTGGTTGATGCTGCTGTTGTTGCTGCTGCTGCTGATGCTGCTGCAGTTGCGACTGTTGTTGCTGCGGGCTGTTGGGCTGTTGTGGCTGCAGCGGATTTGGCCGCTGTCTGTTTGCGGGTTGAGCTACGTTTGGTTTCGTTAACGGTGGCTTTGCCACTGCCAGAAACTCCACCAATTAGCGTCGGCCACTCGCCAACGTTACTAAAATCGCTGGCCTGCAAAATGCAAACAGAAATTGTTGTACAATCGGGCCAAGAATTTATAAGATGTGATTTCTGCTTGTTGACTTTTATTACCTTTTGATTGACCTTCTTTTTGTCCTTTACCACTGCAGGGGCGAGCGCATCTGCAGAAGCCGCATCAACTGAAAAAATTGAAGAAAAATATATTTTTGAGAAATGTAAGAATTACTTCGAATAAGGCCAATCACATTTGACATATCCGACACGCAGTTGCGCCGAGAGTAAAATAAAAGTAGACAAAATGAGTAGAGAGAAGAAAGAGAGAGAAGAAAGAGAGAGAAGAAAGAGAGAGCGAGAGAACTTTTACTCACCATTTGTTGCAACAGTTTCCCTTGTTGTTTTTATTGTTGTTGTTGCGGCGGCTGCTCCTGTTGTTACTGTTGTTGTTGTTGTTGTGGCTTTAATTACCGTCTGTGTTGTTGTTGTTTGCTGCTGTTGTTGTGTCTTTTTGTTGCTGTTACTGCTGCTGCTGCTGCTGTTCTGTGCACCTTGATTGTTATTGTTGTTGTTATTATTATTGCTGACAGTCTGTTTCGGTTGTGGCTGCTGCTGCTGCTGCTGCTGCGGCTGCTGCTGCTGTTGTTGCTGTTGTGTCTTTGGTTGCAAGACGCGTTTCTCCAATGGCGAGGTGCTAGCTTTTGGGCTGCCCACTTGTTTTGATGATATCTGTATGTAAAAATAAAACGTATAAAATACACACATGTATTTAACAAACTTCTCAGCAGTTGTCTCCGTTGTGCGTCATCGATGATTGAAAAATCAATTTAACTTCGTTCTAATTTCCATGTTTTATTTTTTTCCCCCTACTAGTTTACTCGCTCTTCAGAGCTCAACCTAACCTACAAAATGTGGCCACAACAACAACAAAGCAATGCTCTTGGGAGTGTCCCTAACCCAGATTCGGTTCATGACCCGATACACACTCACTTATATATATGAATATATATATGGCAGATACACAAAAATGAGCAAAATTACCTTAAATTATTTAACAAATGCCCAAATGTTGCCACTAATCCAAAAAACAACTCATAATATGAAATTTCTTACGACCGCATGCAGCTTTTCTCATATCTTATCTCACACACGTACACAAAGTTAGTTTGTTTGCTTGCTGATCACACATATATATATATATATATCCCTATACATATATATATATATACTTATATATGGGTATAAATTGTTTCAATTGCTCTCACTCTCGCAAATTGTTTAAACAAATGCTTGCGTTTATTTTTAGCGTGGAACACTTTATAAAAGACGCGTCCGTTCTCTTTAACTGCTCGTTGAATTCTGTGCACGACCAGCGACGAATCAAACACAATGACAACAACTCTGCCGCGCTGCTCGCGTCTCTGTTGGCGTTGGTGTTCACTGTGCACGCGATGACTACGTGAGCTGAAACGAATACGAAACGACTGCGGACAAAGAGGGCCAAGCGACCAGTAGCAGCAACAACAACGACTGGTTTTACAAAGCAACAACAACGTTGAGCATAAAGTATAAAAGGCGATTCAAAATAATAACAAAAAACAGCCGATGCGCCGGTTGGAATATGCGTGAGAGCGAGCGAGAGACAGCGAGCAAGAGAACAACAAGAGCGGCACAATTTGCCGGGGCAAAGCACCCTGTATAATGGGATAGTAGATACAGGTTTTTTCTTATGGCTGCGTACACCACAACAAAAATGTGTTGTTTTCATACGCATTTTGTTTACAACACATTTCTCAATTTATTTCAAATACATAAATATTAAGACGTTTTGCATACAAGCATTTCCAAATTGAATTAGCAAGCGTTCAACTCTGAGGAGAAAGAAGGACAGATGGCAATAAACATTTGCCATCTCGCTCGCTCGTAACATGTTGTAAAAGTGTAACGTGAAAAACAGAAAAACAAACAACATGTGATTTTCGGCACGTAGGCCAAAGAGGCAGCAGCAGCTCTCGCGGGTAGTTGAAAAACTCCGCAGACCAAAGACGCAGAGAGAAACAAAAGAAATGAGAAATGAAAGAGAGAGAGAGAGAGAGAGAGAGAGCGCAATGAGCGAGGTGCGCGTGGTTTTTTCATGTACCAAAGTGCATACAGAAATTACAAGTTGGTTTATTTTTTTCACATTCAAAATATACAAATTGCAAAAAATGAAATTGTCCTTGCACACCCCTAGAATCGTAAATTGTCCGGTGTGAGCGACATCACGTACTCCCATCTATGTATAAGAAAAACTACTCCATTGTTGTTCATTGGAAATTCCTTTCATGGTTATATGAGTCATCCCAAAAATGGTATCGGGGTCAGTAGTTTTCCACACCAAGGGACACGTTCTAACAGTGTGTCTCAACAATGTGAGCCAATATACAATATATTTACATTTATACAATACATGAAATTGTTTAATATTAGCACCGTTATCTGTTTCAAGACATTTGAACCCCTGGGTCACCTCTCTCTGACGTATTAGCTAAATATACATGATAATAAAATGTTTAAAAATAAGTTATATGCTTGCACTTAGATTAGAATCGTAATGTTTGTGTGTAGTATCAGCAGTAGTATTTTTTGACAAATCAAGGTCAGTGATGCGAAGAGCTTTTTCAAATGGCATCCAAACTTGATTAATCGAAAGCTTATTGTGCTTTGTTGCACGTAGTAAAAAACAATGTCAGTGCATGTCGTGATGGAAAGAAGCTTGGCAATAATTTCTGACTTGCGTAAACAAAACTTGAACTTGCCTCTCAAATTCGAAGTTAGAGCAGAAGCACAATAACAATTAATGCGCAATAGAGTTGATGGATGTTGGAGCACTTTAGAATTTCTTCCTCTTCTTTTTTATTTTTTGTTGTTCACATTCATAGACATATGCTACGGGAAAAATGTATCTTTAATTGTATTTAGTTCCACAACGAACGATCGCTGAAAGACAACTGAAGCGATTCTAATGCAAAATGACAATTTTAAACTGACAAGAGAGACACACAAGGCGGCAGCGCAGTCAACGGCGACAGCGACGCTGACAGGCAATATAACCAAGAGTCGAGGCGGGTCTTACAAGCCAAAGCGCGCATGAATATAAAGAACGACAGTGGCGAAAAGCAAAAAACAAAAAAAAAACGTGCAAAAATACTGACATTCTCTATTCAAGTTTCCACTCCTCTCTGCTCGCAGCGGTTTTCGGTTCGTTATCACCATTAATAAATGTGGGGGGGGGATTTAAGGTGATATTATTCATATTACTACGTTTTAGTAAAATGGAATAGATTGCACAGGTATGCGATCAAAACGGCGAAAAATGCCGGCCGCAAATGCTCGTTATGTAAATATCAAAAATATAACCAAATCATATTCATTTCCATTGCAACCACAAAACGTGATCTCAATTAAATCAACGGCAATGCATGTCAGTAGAGAGGGGGGAGGAGCAAGCGGCGGTGCAGCTCGTTAGCGAAAGCAGGTTTTTAAACTGAACACGAATGGGGACCCCGGCCACAGGGGGAGGCAAAAAATTATAAAAATGCAGCGAAATATGCAAAGTATAAAAATAAACAATAAGGTCAAAACTGATTTATGGGCGAATTTTATTTACTTTTTGCCATGTGCTATTTGAAGTACTTTTTTATTAGTATTGCTTTCTACGCAATTTCATTAAATTGATAACAACAAATAACGTATGTGTGTGAGTGTGTGTGTGTGTCAGTGCTCTTAGATGTAGGTGAACTGGTATTGTTGTTGTTATTTGGCATGTGGTTGTGGGGGGCCAAACTTAACTGCGTAGCAAGTCTTTATCAAGACCCCCAAGAAAGAAGGAAAAAAAAGAGTGTGGGAGAGAGACAAAGAGACCTCAAGAGAATTTTTTGAATGTGGTTTCTGATTGGTCGAGTGTACCCACAAATCTCAGTAAACACATTTTCATATATGTACATATATCAGAGCCCTGAATAATTTGCATGATTAGCGTGGTAATTTTGATAAATCATTCCAATGCTAGTCCCACACTTTGCATATCATTTAAATGCAAAATTATTTATAACATTGTGTTTCATAATTTTGGGATCATGACAAAATAAAGTATTCCAACAAGTTGCTTTTGGCAAACAGTAACCAGAAATTTTAATAATAAAATGATTTGGATAGAAGTATTTAGGATGTTCTCTACAAATAAAGGTCACTCGGAGTAAAAAGCATGGGCCGAAAAACCTTATGTACAAAATAAGTAGGTATCAGAATAAGTGAATTTTCAACGGTTACAAAAGATATTTCCTATTTCCAGCCAATATACAAAATACTCTTTCTCGTATAAATACTCAACGTGTATTTTTATTTGCAAATACATTATTATCGTAAGAATTAAATTAAAATATGACATATATACAGTCAGGAAAGCAGGGGCACTCAAAATTAATGTGTTTTTATTCAGATAATAGCAACCTCAAGAGCAACAAAAAAGTGAAGCACAAAGAAAACACGTATGAGGAAATGGATTCTTTAAAAAATTAAGTAAATTAAATGCAGTAATACAAAACAGTCAAATATTCATGAGATGATCACCTTGCTAACCGTAGAAACCACCGAGCTGAGAAAGAAGTTTTTTTTACTCATAAATTATCATGCCTATATTTAAATATATACTAATCGAAACTCTACTCAATTTTAAATTATATATGAATCAGAAATAAAATTGGATGACACTCAAATCTAAATTAGTACTAAATTTACGTATATATGAATATTTTCCTTGTCAAAACACTTTCCTGACATAGTGCATATTATGAGTCGCCTTGGGTCTTGGATAAATCGCTAAAAATATTTTCTGTGCTGCTTTTAAAACTTCTGTTATCCTTTAATAAATTTCTAAAAATATATATTCATCTGTTCGCCTGTTATTTCTTTTATGTTCCCGTAACCTTAAAGTTGATGAATGGAGTATGATATTCCTTCCCAACTGGAGACTATTTGTTTTTTTGACTAAAGGAAAGATTCAAAAGTAATATGATTAAGGTCATTAATAATAAATATCACACAACAAAGGTGGTATGTGTCCCCATTATCAGTTCTGAATAGTGACTTACATAAACAAATACGTAAATACAAAATATAAAAATATTGTCATAACTGACAAGCAATCAAAAATGTGTTCAATTTTTGGCAAGCCGATGTATTCAGAATAAAGAGATTTTGCGTATTATTTACCATGTGTTAAATAAGTATTTTGCACAAGGAAACAGAAAAAGCATTAAAGCTTTGACGTAGATGAACAGAAAATAAAGAAAGGAAAGAAAGAAAGAAGTGCACATAAAGAAAGCATAAATATTCGAATTTATATACATTAGTACGTACAACAAAGTCGACCACAAAGAGAAAGGTAAAGAACAAATAAAAGTGTACACGCATTGGAGGAGTGTGCGATCACTGCGCGAAATCAGGGTACTCGTGTGGATCCACATTTTTTGATAGCTACATGAATAACAACAAAACGAAATTGTAAACAGCAGCATGATAAACAGGCAAGCAGGCAGGCAATGCGGCAGCAAAACGAATGCATTTCGATATTATCTTTGCACAGTTTATAACGCAGCTTAATATGTTTTCCAGTTTTACTTTGTTGCTCATTCTTAGTGCTTGTCGTGTTTAATGTAAATGCAGGAATGGGAATGAAGACAGGCAAAGCCAAAACAGATAAGCTGCTTAACTAATAGTTTTTATCTATTCAGTGTGCATTTATCTGGAAAAGCTTTTAAAGGAAAGTAATACAAGAA
This sequence comes from Drosophila picticornis, assembly GCA_035043845.1. NCBI lineage: Eukaryota > Metazoa > Arthropoda > Insecta > Diptera > Drosophilidae > Drosophila > Drosophila picticornis. Next base: position 2,651,323 of record JAWNMR010000362.1, read on the forward strand.
CAATCAACAACAGTGCATTCCACAGATAGATGCGCCGTACAAAGTACTATTTCGCTTGCAATGTAAGTTTTTCTGATTTCGAAATATTAAATATTAATTGCTCTAATAGACAAAAGATATTTTTAAGTATTAATAAATTGATAGTCTGTTTATATTTACTTTTGTTTTCATGTTTGTTACTATTTTTATTACTCGTCGTCGCTGTTATTGTTCTTTTCCTGTTATTGTTGTAATTTAAAGCCACCATCAACACTCACACCCACATGTGCACATATGTGTATTTATATGTACATTGTGTGGCTTATCGTCGTAGCTAGTCACCTTCCCATACGTAATAATAAATTGACTACGCGAGAATGGAAGGCACACAAACAGAACGATAGAGACAGAGAGAGGTGGAGAGAAGAAAGCGAAACACGCTGATGATGATGATATTCAACAAGTACTCGTTTTCACGTTTATATTTATGTTTTTATTTGCGGTTGTGTTTGTTGTTGTTGTTGTTAAAATTTCACCACTATACAAATGTGGTGAATTCACACGGCACACGTGATGGCAGTTCGAATGGGTAATAAGATTAGGGTGAACCTTTATAGTTTATACTTGTATTGATATTTTACTGAATTTTTTAAAATTATGTTCTGTGCCGGTCGAGAAATATCGCACACGTTCCGAACGTCTGAAATAGCGCACGTCAACTGGTTAAATTTACTTTTAGTTTTCAAATCGCTGCGTCCACGTGAAGCCGCAGCAACGACATCGCTGACATTGACGCCTCAGCGTCGATAGTTAACAAATAAAAAGAGACAGAGGCGACAGACTACTCAAAGCTCGTGCGACAGTCAAAAACAGCAAAAACAACAACAACGTTAACAAGAAAGGAAACAAAAACGAGAGTAATTGTTGTTGTTTTAGTCGGCAACATCTTAATTAGACTAATTTGCATGGCTACTAATACTACGAATGTATGCATAATATGGCCCAAAAAATAGAGTGTCCATTGTGCGAGGGTAACTCGAATAAGTTTGGTTTCGCTTTGAGGTTTTAGGTCTTTCATAAGCAAACAAAACATAATAAAAATTGCTCTCCGGCTGACGACGACGCAGCCGGTGGCTTCTGCACGCGCTGCTGACCTTGACATTTATTTTTAACTGTACATTTTTACTTTTTCGCTCGCTCGTCGTCGTCGTGCGATAGATGCGCGAAAGCATATAAACAAAAATAAATATCCAACAATTAGGCGAACACGAATGCACAGGTCCAATAATAAACGACGAACACGTAAAAAGATACACATAAACAAGAAAATAGAACATAACGTAATAAACAATCGAATTAGATTGTCCAATTCTCGCATTGCACGCTTTTTCGCTGAAATGTGAACGACAGAGCAAAAGACAACGACCGATTGATTTCGCAGCTTCTACTGCTGTTGTTGTTGTTATTTTTGTTTGTGTTGTTCCGGTTGTTATTGTGGGGTTCTTCAATTCAATTCAGCAGTTGCCGGCAGTGTCTTCGTTTTTTCGAGTGTTGCATAATACACAGAACAACATGTAAAACACAAAACGAAAAAAAAAACACCTTGCTTTTTTCGTCTGTTTTTCGCTTTGTTTTCACAATTTGCTTCTATTTTCGATATTATGCAATGCGGGGGCATCATCCGCCAGCAAAGTAAATATTACATTAAAGTACGGATAATATAATTTGTAATCATATTTGATAGCCAACAACAACAACACGTTTCCATGCTCGTCTCGTGTTTATTTGTCTTGTGTGCTGTGTTGCTGCTTCTTGTTTCGCGCTTGTTTTGCTTTGCTCTCTATCTCCGCTTACGCCATTCCACGCACATTTGTTTACCAACAGCAGATCAACAAACGAAACAAAAACAATATCTCGCTTGGTTTACCCCTCCCTTCCCCGCACCCATGACCATGCCTAGCTCTTTGTTTTGATGATCTATCACAACAAGCTATGCCGTCATTTTAGAGTTACCCTAACTTATGTAGAAGATATATATAAATGATACTATTTGAAGCTGAATCTGCTTTGTTTTGATCCATATAATTCAATATACGCTTTTTGGAAGGTTAAGCTAAGAAAGTTTTCGACGAAGGCTATTTGATATTGTAACTTAATATTAAATTGATTTCGAATTGAAAATGCCTGTCTACGTTTTCAATTCCCTATTTTCTTTCTGTTCAAACATGTACACGTTTTATTCCACTTGAATTGAAACTCCTTTAATTCCGATAAGCGAATCAAAACGAATCGAATTTCGGTTACGGGATCGTTCTAAGTTTCAATCGATAAACCGTTTCGGTTCCGCTTTGATTGGCTCCACGAAACAGACGAATGGCAAATGTTATATTTTGAATGCGGTTTGCAATTTCAATCGTTTAATTTCGACTTAAAAAAATCACATTCAAATCTAATTTAAGGGATTTAGCTGACTTACCTTCCAAGCGTTAACCTTTGGCGGCGGTGCTGCAACAAAGCGCTTTGGCTGTGGCGCCACTACGGCATTTGCTGTTGCTCCTGTTGCAGTTGCAGCTGTAGCAGTCGAGGAAGAGGCGGCAACAGCTGTTTGGGCATCGATGTCACCGGATTTGGGCTCGTTGCCACTACTGTTGTTGGCCGCCTCCAAACTGGCGCTGGGCGATGTATCAGTTTTGCGTTCCCTTTGCATTTTGCCAGAGTTGCCACCATTGCCAGTGTTGCCATTGTTGTTATTGCCTCGTGGCGCTCGAGAGCGCATCATTTGTTTGCGTCCATCGATTTCAGCGCCTGCAGTTTGACGTCGCCCCGTCTTCTGACCCGGGCCCGTGCCACTGCCTCCGGCTGTCTGCTGCTGCTGCTGTTTGTCGCGTGTCGTCGTCGTCGTCTTTTCCTTGCGCGCCTTTTTGCGATCGCGATTGCGATGATGCGACAGCACCGGCACAAAATCATTATTGTCGTCCAGTTCCGAGGAGTTCTCGGCCGTATTGTCGCCGCCAGCGGCGGCACGCTTTTCGCCCACATTCGGTGGCACCACCAAATCATCGACGGCTGCTGCCTCAGCGGCTGCTGTCTCCTCGCTCCACGATTTGAGCGTCTTCAGATTCGGTTGATTCTCCTTGTTGTTGTTGTCCACACCAGCGCCAACTGCAGCTGCCCCCATTGATGTCGCCTTCTTGCTGTCCAAATTCTGCACAACATTCGCATACGAAGTGGTGGTGGCTGTGGCAGCGTTGGCGGCATCGATGCCAGCACTCGACGCTGTGGCAGCTGCATCCTCCTTGCTGCTGCTGGACATTCTAAATCTTCTTCTTCTTTGTTGTTGATTTTGCTCCTACTTCTGCTGATAATCTCTCTCTCTCTCTCTCTTTCTCTCTAAGTGGGCAGCTTTCGTTGCTCTACTCCAGATTGTGGATCTTCTGCTGCGACTGCTCTAAACTCGTTGTTATTGTTTTTTTTTTTTTGTTGGTTTGGAGTGGGAAACTCTTTGGTGCTTCCTTGCCAGACCCACAAAAAAATATAGATATAAATAATCTATATGCACGTAATCAACGAGATCGAACAAACGAGCTGCTGCTGCTGTAACTGTAAATGATACAAAAAATCACGTTAGATATTTTTGTTGCTTTTCTTCTTCTTTCACACACACATGCATACAGACACACCCACACACACAGCCATGTTTGCATCTCGACCTTTTCATAAATGCACGGCTTACCGTTAAAAAAAACAATGCACTAGCAAAGTGCCATACTCCCCGCACTCCTATCGCTCAGCTTCCTCTCTCTCTCTATCTCTCGTTGTGCATTTGGTTATTTAAAGGCACATTGCATTTCAACATTTAATTTCAATTTTCACGCTGCTTAACGAATTTGATTTTACAACAATTGTATTCTTTGTCGCTCGACGTCTCAAAAATGCTGCATTATACGCGTTCAGCTAATGAAGCACGATAAATTGGAAAAAAAGACGAAAGGCGAAAGAATGAGAACGGAGAACTGACGAGGAGTATAAAATATTATGCAGCCACACAGCCAGAAATACAAGTGAGGTTAAGGCGCGGCGGCGGCGAAGCAGCAGTCTCAGAATGAATGTCCCCCCCCGCGCAAGAGTGTGCGAAGCAGCAACGCAAAGAGCAACAAGCGATTAGTCGCCGGCCCTGCCAACCTGCTGTAAAGTCCAGCACAGAATTTGAATGCGACGCAATAGCCCAAAACAAAATGCAAGACACTGAATTCAAATGTTTAATCAATTGCACACAAGCTAAGTACAATAAATGTAAAAGAAGAAGCAGGCAGATGGGGCAGCAAACGGCCGCTTTGGCAATTGTGGTTATGCAACAACAACGCTTGCATTGTGTGTATCCCTGGCCAGCGAACAGCTGTTTGTGCAGCCTGCCTGCGCCTGCTGCAACAATCTTCAAGCTCAAATTTCAGATAACTACACAATCACACGCACACACACACACATAACAAAACATTTATATGGGATATATAAAATATTACGCACCAATCACAATGGGACGTGTACGCGTATCAATCTATCTAACAACTGCAAGTAGTAGACGAGAAAAACAACAAGAATTGATACACAATTCAACGTTTTGCTTTGCTTTATGCTTTGCAAACGTCGTTTCACGTATGCGCCAACGTTGTTGTTGTTGCTTCCGTTGCTATTGTTGTTGTTTTTATTTCGTATGCTTTGCTTCGCGATTTTCGTACTCTTCGCACTCTCACTACTATCGCACTCGCTCTCACTCGCTCACTCACGCACTGGTGGGTTGGTTGATAGCTAGAACGTTTTTTTTTTGGTTACGAATTAGCACGAATGCAACGATTTCACACAGATTCTAATAAATTGCAATGTTGTTCAGTTAGTAGTTGACACGATTAGCACTTATTTGTGTTTTAACAGCACTTTGCAGCATAATTTCACAAAATCTCGGATACCGAGCAAGACATGTGGTTTTTTTACCCGTCGCGGTCGAAAAGGAAAAGAACAGGGCTGTTCTCACTATCGCGGCCGTCGTGCACAGCTCAATTATCGATATATGCTGTGGCCATTTGACCATTCACTGTGCAACAGTTTCTGTTTATTTGTGACAACATGGCAAGGCTGCAAATGCCGATGCTTTTTAGCGTTCTTATTTAAAATACATTCTTTTTATTTGTTGTTATCGTTATCTTTTTATTAGCTTTTGATTTTCAGCATTGTGTAATCTTTTTTGCATTTACAGCAGAAGCTAGCGAAAAACAAGAAGAAATGACTTTGCAGCGCTATTTGTTTACATTTTGCGCACGTCAGCTGCTGATTACAGTTGCAAGTGTGTCTGTGTGTGTGTGTGTGGGAGGGCAGCAGAATTTATCATTCGCAGAAAAGAAAGAAAAAAATTCACATTCACTGTTTACATTCAAAAGCAAGCCGACGTGGCCCACAAGGAATTAACTAAAGCGGAGAATAAATTGGAATAATGTGCGGGATCTTTGCTTACCTCAACTATTTGACACCCAAGTCGCGTCAGCAGGTTTTGGAGCTGCTGGTGCAAGGCTTGAAGCGTCTCGAATATCGTGGCTATGACTCCACCGGGCTGGCCATCGATGCGCCCAGCGACGAGGCGGGACACGACATCCTCATGGTGAAGCGTACGGGCAAGGTGAAAATGCTGGAGGATGCCATTGCCGAGATGATGCTGACGAGCGAGGAATCTGGCAGTGGTGGATTGGGCAACTGGGATCAGCCGGTGGACATTCATATTGGCATTGCGCACACGCGCTGGGCAACGCATGGTGTGCCATCGGAGCTGAACTCGCATCCGCAACGATCCGATACGGAGAACAGCTTTGTGGTTGTCCATAACGGAATCATCACCAACTACAAGGACGTGAAGACGCTGCTGGAAAAGCGAGGCTATGTCTTTGAGTCGGAGACGGACACTGAGGTGATTGCCAAGCTGGTGCATCATCTATGGCAATCGCATCCGGGCTACACCTTCGGCGAGCTCGTCGAGCAGGCCATCCAGCAGATCGAGGGCGCCTTCGCCATCGCCCTTAAGTCCAAGCATTTTCCGGGCGAGTGCGTCGCCTCGCGTCGCGGCTCACCACTCCTGGTGGGCATCAAGGCGAAGACGAAACTGGCCACCGATCATGTGCCCATACTGTACACGAAGGCGCATCGTCCCCACAACCAAGCCCAGTTCCATCTGCTGCCAAGCAGCAGCAGCAGTGGCGCCAGGAATGTGGAAGTCAGCGCCGAGTTTCAGCCGCTGGAGCACAAGGAGGTGGAATATTTCTTTGCCTCGGACGCATCGGCGGTGATCGAGCACACGAATCGTGTCATCTACCTGGAGGATGATGATGTGGCCGCCGTCAAACAGGATGGCACGTTGAGCATTCACCGGCTCAACAAATCTTCGGATGATCCACATGCCCGGGAGATAATCACACTGAAAATGGAGATACAACAGATCATGAAGGGCAACTACGATTACTTCATGCTCAAGGAGATCTTCGAGCAGCCCGAATCCGTGGTTAACACAATGCGTGGACGCGTGCGTTTCGTCACCCAGACGGTTGTCCTGGGCGGCATCAAGGAGTATATTCCGGAGATTAAGCGCTGTCGTCGCCTGATGCTCATCGCTTGCGGCACCTCGTATCACAGTGCGGTCGCCACACGGCAACTGCTCGAGGAGCTCACCGAGCTGCCGGTCATGGTTGAGCTGGCCTCCGATTTCCTCGACCGCAATACGCCCATCTATCGGGACGACGTGTGCTTCTTCATCTCGCAGTCGGGCGAGACGGCGGACACGCTGATGGCGCTCCGTTACTGCAAGCAGCGTGGCGCTCTCATCGTGGGCATCACCAATACGGTGGGCAGCAGCATCTGCCGCGAATCACATTGCGGTGTCCATATCAATGCGGGACCAGAAATTGGTGTCGCCTCCACCAAGGCGTACACCTCGCAGTTCATCTCGCTGGTGATGTTCGCCCTGGTCATGTCCGAGGATCGCTTGTCGCTGCAGCAGCGTCGCCTTGAGATCATCGCCGGCCTGTCCCAGTTGGATGCACACATCCGGACTGTGCTGCAGCTGAACTCGCAGGTGCAGCAGCTGGCCAAGGAGCTGTACAAGCACAAGTCGCTGCTGATCATGGGACGTGGCTTCAATTTTGCCACCTGCTTGGAGGGTGCTCTCAAGGTCAAGGAGCTGACCTACATGCACAGCGAGGGCATCTTGGCGGGGGAACTGAAGCATGGACCACTGGCACTGGTCGACGATGAGATGCCCGTGCTGATGATCGTGATGCGTGATCCTGTATACACCAAGTGCATGAATGCCCTGCAGCAGGTCACCTCGCGCAAGGGCCGACCGATCCTCATCTGCGAGGAAGGCGACGCGGAGACAATGGCCTTCTCCACGCGCTCGCTGCAAATACCCCGCACGGTGGACTGCCTGCAGGGCATCCTCACCGTGATACCCCTCCAGCTGCTCTCCTATCACATTGCCGTGTTGCGGGGCTGCGACGTCGACTGTCCCCGCAATCTGGCCAAATCGGTGACAGTTGAGTAAATCTCCGTCAGATGCCTGATGCGACGCAGTGCATCCCCCTAAGAAGAATTCCATTTTCCATTTTAGCTGACCGCACAGAGCGTTTTATTCTATGTATTGTCCGTAATACATACATATATATATATATATATATATATATATATATATGTATATCTTTAGTCTATGTTCCATTATTTTAACTGCTTTTAAATCGAGCAATTTGCATTTCTTTCGCTTTTTTTGTTAATCATTTTGTGCCGTGAAAAAATTAAATGTTTTTGTGTGCAATTGAAATATACATATTTTATATATCCCATTTAATCTGTGTATTGATATATTTATAATAATAATATTACAATCCAAGTTCATTTTGAATAATTCAAAAAGTTTCCAATTATTTCAAATTGAATCAGTTTGCGAGCGAAACAAGTTAGTTTTCAGGGCCGCAATATGATATGTACGTCACGTTTGCAGCCCTGGCCAATAAATATTTTTCTTTTGCTGCATGCCAACCCTGCATTTGGCCGCAAATACAGAGTTAATCTGAAGTAGAAAAGAAAAAAAGCGTACAAAAAGTTGTGCAACGTAAATAATTAACAAATAAAAACAGAGAAAAAAGTGATTGCACTTAACGGCAATTATGACGGTCAACAAGCGGGACGCGAGTGCAACGCGACCGCGTTGCTTTTTCGACATAACGCTCGGCGGTTTGAGCGTCGGTCGCATCGTCTTTGAGCTGTTTAGCGACATTGCACCGAAAACCGTTGAGAATTTCCGTTCGCTGTGCACGGGCGAGAAGGGCACCGGACTTGTCACCGGCAAGCGACTCCACTACAAGGGTGTCATCTTCCATCGCGTGGTCAAGGATTTTATGGTGCAGGCGGGCGATTTCAGTGCGGGCAACGGCACCGGCGGCGAATCAATTTATGGCGGCACATTCGAGGGTAAGTTCTGTCTGTGTGCGTGTGTGTGTGTGTGTGTGACTTCTTTGCATCTGTGTATGTCAGTGTGTGTGTGTGCTTATGCATACATACACAAAGCATAAAGTACATGTGTAGGTTTGTGTGTGTGTGTGCGTGTGTTGCTATCAAATAATTCGATCTAATGGCACAGCCTGATTATTGTTATTATTATTATTATTATTGTTATTCTACTACACAATCTGTGTGTGTTGGCTCTGCATGACATGCATTCGTCCTCCGCTGATTGCATGACACGAAAGCATTAAGAAATTTGTATTTCTTTTCAAGTTGTTTATTGGACGCTTTGCAGCAGTGATTTTTTAGGCCTTTAGCTTAATTTTCTAATCTATACTTTTGGCATTGGTGATTCCATTCTTCGTGTTTTCTTTTAATAAAATTTACCTTTGTTTAGAATTTCCAAGAAATAGTTTAATTATTTATATTGAAAAATAAGGAAAAGAGTGGAAGGGATTTGTTCAAAAGCGTGTTACAGTTGGAAGGAAGAATCTTTGATTCCATAAGGTATATATAGTTTCTTGATCTGCATAGGCAGCAGACTCGATTTAAACATGCCCGTCTCAGAAGTTATATATGAGATCTAGAATATTATTTCTCGTATGCCATATGCAAATCAACTTTGTTTCATTTTATCGACAATTGCGCTAGTTTCGAAAAAATCGATACAAATCGATTTCCGATTGCAAAAGATGACATATTATTGATCAACTCTGCAAATTTGTGTTTTAAAATGGAGCAAACGAATACAAGCAGGTCTGAATGTATTTGAAAGCAGGGTATCTGCTAGTCTAGCTGACTGGATCATCACTAACAGAGTCTATATCCGTCCGTATGCGATTTAGTCCCTCAATTTTAAAGTTCTTCTGTTGAAGCATGCCAAAATGTTGTTGTTAACGGCATCCAGGCAATGGAAGGGCGGGCAAATGAAGGGTTCAGCTTAAAGTGTAGCCCAAAAACTAAATTATTATAAGATAAATGCTTAAGTGATAAATAGATATGTGAAATAATTACTGAGTCCATTAATAATTAAGTGTTAATTGCTGTGATTGTTTGCCTTCTATTCAACTTTATTGCAGATGAATGCTTTGAGAAGAAACACGATCGTCCATTTCTGCTGTCGATGGCGAATCGTGGCAAGAACACGAACGGTTCGCAGTTCTTTATGTAAGTGCTTTCACTGTGGCGCCTCAATTTATTATTTTTGGCTATATCTTAATCCACATGGAATTGTAATAGTTTCTCTTGCAGCGATAAAACAAACAACATGCATTCATACATAATTACTATATACTTTTGTACTTTGCATATCGATTTAAAATACTGTTGTTGTTCATTGATCTATTGCCGTATAGCAGCGAGTATGCGAGTTCTCTCTGAGACCAGTTCTCGCGCGCTCTCTCTCTCTATCTCTCTCTCTGGACGAGAGGACTGGGCACCCACCACCCACTAGCCACCACCGACACCACTCACCCCCCATCCCCTCAACGGCCCAAAGCGTGTGTATATCTGTGTGTGTGCGTGTGCGTGTGTGTGTGTGTGTGGGTGCAACTGGGCGTAGCTGAAACCTATGGGCAGCCTCTGCGTCAGCCTCCCTCGTCTCGTCTCCTCTCCTCTTCACTCGGCACTGTCTTTGGCAACACAACAACGACCACAGCAACCACAACGAGATGATGATGATGATGATGATGATGAAGCTGACGCTGATGATGATGATTAGATGATCAAATCGAATCCTGGTTGGGATTGGCTACTCAGTTGCTGCCCAGTTGTTGTCTTCAACTTGATATCTTTAAGTTTGTTGTCTCCATCTTCAGCTACAACTACAGCCAACAACAACAAAAGCAACGACAACAACAAGAACAACAACAGCATCAAGAACAACAACAACAACTCAACCAACAGCAACAATAGAAAACTACAACCAGACAACCAACAAGAACAACAACCAAACAACAAACCGAACCCAAGTTTGCAATGTGTAAAGAATATTTTTCTTCTCTTCTGTTTTTCATTGTAGTACAACACAGCCTGCGCCACACTTGGACAAGTAAGTAGAGCCATTCTCTTGATAATCATTTATTTATCTAGCTGAAGAAACAGTTTAAAGATATACAGTTGCGGTCAAAATAATATGACTTATTTTATACGTCTCAATTATTCCACAACTATTAATAAAAATTGTTGTTAATAATGTGGCGCGAGTGCGTCTTTACTTGTTGAGGAATTGAAAGCAACTTTACCTAGGAGAGAATACAAGGGAAACAGAGAACACAATGCGCCATGTGTGACCAGAGCTTCGATATTAATCGATATAGCGATACTTAAGTACTAATCGTTGCTGTGATATTCAAACATATTTCAACGAAAACAAATTCAAAGAACTTTCATTTTCTTTTTGTTAATTCATTTTGTAGCCAACTTTTAATGTATGCTTGTCTTCAGTATTGATTGCTTGTGCTGAAATAAAAGTATTTTTCTGCCATTATTTTGACGCTAGCTGTAGATAGATGGATATATTGATATATATAGACAGAAGCTATGCCAATAATGACGACTGTTGTGCTGAATTTGTCAAGGCATTGAACTAATTATGTTATGTAGCAATTCAAAAATAAAAAATGAAAAATACATTAGAAGGTTCTAGACGAGAGAGTTTTTTAATGCATATCAGGCTTGGTAATTCTGTATTATTATTAGATATATAAAAATTATAATATTATTATAATGAACTGCATTTGGCAGTTAATCAATAATGTGTCAGGCTATATTGTCTATCAATCAGGATGCTGGAGAATTCTGTCTCCTATTGTAAATCGATTAATATCGAAATTTGTGTGGCAGTTATCGATAAAATGAAATCATCTTGATCTGCGTAGAGTAAACGATAACTTTTATACCACATCTGAAGTCGCTGAGATGGTCTTCTTTACGTGACTAAATCGACTCGGCTATTAATGCTGATCAAGAACATTTATATCCCTTATCCCCTTACACAAATAAAATAGAACTTTAGTCTCAGCTAGCTTAACTTGATGCCTCTCAACCACTGAATTACTTATAAATATATGCATTTCTCCTCGCTTTGCAGTATCCATGTTGTATTCGGTCATGTTTTATCCGGTCAGGATTTGGTGCGTCAATTAGAGGATCTGCCCATTGATCGCAATTCGCGCCCGCTGCAGGATGCGGCCATAGTCAACTGTGGCGAACTGGTTAAGCAATCAAAGGGTGAGTTATACTCTCAATCACCATCACCCCAACAAATCATAAGCTTTTTGACGGAATTCATTTGGCGTGCAGCAAAGAAGGAGAAGAAACGCAGAAAGCGTTCAACGGCCACAGAGGAATCGGCCAGCGAGAACGAGCAGCTGGTGGAGGCCAAGCAGCAGCGCAAGGACAAAGCAAAGAAGAAGCGATCACACAAGGAGTCCAAATCCAGCGACAGTGAAAAGTATACAAAATTTACAACTATTGTTAACTACAACAGATGATTTTAATGTCAACTATTTTTAGCAGCGATTCGGGACGTGCTGTGCGTGGCAATGGACGTGAGGAGCACCATGATGAGGAGGGCGAAATACATCCGTTGGTCACCCTGACAAAAATCGATCCTAGCGAAATACCCGAGGTACACAATTGAGCAGTGCTCCTGGCAGACACAGAAACCCATATCCAGCAAATGCAAACTAAATTGAATATTTATGTATTTATTTGCCAATTTACTGAACTCATTTTTGCCCCCTACCTGTGCAGGTGTCGAATAAATTCCTAATGCGCGCCGAGCGATCGCGTTCCCGCGAGGATCGAGGCGGCGGACGCGATGTGTCACGCGAGGCACGCCAGCGTGAACGCGACCATGAGCGGGACCGTGAACGGGACGAGCGGGATCGGGGCAGGGAGCGGAATCGCAATGCGTTTGGCTGGTCAAAGAAACAGGTGCCCACCTCACGCAGTGGTCGCATCGTCAAGGGACGCGGCGTCTTTGTGAGCAAATTCAAAATTCCTGCCATTAAACACAGATCAAATCCATAACTCGTATCTCAACTCATATTTTACAGCGCTTTCGGACGCCGTCGCGCAGTCGCTCGAAGAGCATAACGCCGCCGCATTGGAAGCATGCGCAGAAGCGCACCATAAAACTGTCGGATCTGGAGCGCATGGAGGAGGAGAGCAAGATGCGGGACGAGGAGGTGCGGCGTCGCGAACAGGAGCGCAAAAAGCGCCACGAGGAGGCCTCCAAGGATCCAAAGAAATCGTACTTTGAGCTAAGCCATGCCAGCACCTACGGCGGCAAAGTGACGCCCGACAAATCCTCGCCGTCGAAACAGAAACGCCAGCCGAACAGCAGCAGCAAGGATGCTGCTGCGGACCGCTCAAAGCCATCGAAGGAGACACATGAGCCGCCCAAGGATAAGGAGCGTGAAAAGGAGAAGCCGGCCAAAGAGGAGGCGCCGCCCAAGCGTCGCAAATCGGTAGACATGAACGCCTTGGACTACGAACAGCAGACGGACAGTGAGGACTCGGAGCCGGAGGAGCAAGCCAGCAAACAACCCATGCGCAAGGTGAGCGAATCCAAGCCAGCGCCACCAAAGGTTGTCGAAGCGGCGCCGGAAAATCGCAAAAAGCGCGACGAGCGCAAAGCAGACGACCGGCATCGCGAGCCGGAGAGATCGAAGCGCAGCCGTGAACGTTCCAGTTCCCGCAATCGCAACAGGAGTCGCTCCCGATCCCCGCAACGTCGTCGCTCTCCGGCGCGTCGCCAGCAGCAGCAGCGCTCGCCTGCCCGCCAGCGGCAGGGCAACAACAGCAACTACAACAACAACAGCAGCGGCAACAACAACAATCACAACAACAACATGACTCAGAGTCAGTTTAGTCGCAGCCGGCGCAATCCGTTTGCGGATCGGGATCGCCGCCAGCGTTCGCCGGACAACGAATACCGCAATCGCTTCCCGCTGTCGCCGATACGGACACGCAGCTCGCCGGCGGAGCGACGCCGCAACTCCCGGGAACGCCAGCGTAGTCGGGGCCGGCGGCAGGCATCGCCCGGTAATCGGAGGCGGGGCGGTGAGTCGCCGGACCGAAGACGTCAGGAGTCGCCGGTGAGGAAGCGGCAAGAGTCTCCGGAACGAAGACGACGCCAAGAATCGCCGCCGCCGGCACCGCCAAGGAAGCGGCACGATTCCCGACGAGACTCAGTTGAACGCAAGCAACGAGATTCGCCCAGCCGCAAGCGGAACGCGTCCGCCGAGCGACGACGCAGTCGCAGTCGTGGCAGGAGCAGCAGCCGGCCACGTCCGCGTCGCTCGCGGGAGCGCAGTGTGGCAAAGGTCGCTGCCGCTGTTGCTGTTGCCACTGAGTCCGAGGACAAGGATAAGGCGGCACGCGAGAAGATGCAGAAGCGGGCGGAGGCGGCGCTGCTGCTCAAGGAACACATGCGCAAGGAGATCGCCAAGGAGGAGGAGCGGCGCGCGGAGAAGCAGCGCCAGGACGAGCTGGAGAAGGAGCGCACCACGCGCGAGCTGAACGAACTGGAGCGCCTCAAGGCGGAGACACTGAAGAAGCTGCACGAAGAGGAGCGCGCCGAGCAGCAGGAGCAGGATGCGTCGGCGGCGGCAAGTCGGGCGAGGCGCGAGAGTCGCGGCAGCAGCCACGACGCCAAGAAGCGCAAGCATAAAAAGTCCAAGAAGCAATCGACACGCTCGCCGCGCTCCGTCTCGGATTAGGAGCAGGGAGAAGAACGCCTCATTGAAATCAATCACAGTCAAGCAATTAAAAATATGTAATGTAAACACATAATACAATTGTAAAAATCAGCTCACCAATTCTATGCAATTCTAGCGCCCAATAAAACCAAAATTTACTACACAACAATGTCTTCAAATATAATTGTATTTAAATTGTAATTATTTTGTATAACATGCCGCTTGAGCGAATTCAAAATGCGCGCTCATCGTGTGCATGACAGAAGCTCGCTGTTACATTACTGCGCGATTAGTAACGTAACGTAAGTTGAGCGCGTAATTATCGAATATCGATACAGACCATGCAACCAATACATTGTGCCTAAATTTTAGTATTTAGAACTCAAGTCATGTATTTCATTAAATATCTTGCATCGTTATGGCCAAATAGTTAACCATTGCATCTCCGCAATTGCTTAAATTAACTTTTCCTATACCAATTAATTTGCTATTATTGAGTTTTTAAAATATTGCGCAATTACGAAATGCTTAAAGTAATTCGTTGTTTTTAATATGCAGAATTGATCCGGTAACGCCAGGCGGCAATAAGAAGTTCTGTCCGTTTATTTTGTGCATCGTTTTTCTTCCGTTTCGCTATGGGCGAACTTTCATTCATGGTGGCGAGCTTTTGACGCTGCCATTGAAATTTGTTTCTTCTTTTTGCAGCGCAAACAAAAACAAAAGTTGTCGCCAGCGACGACGTCGACGTTGACGTCGCCGGCAAATGCAAGCTTACGAGTATTATTTGTCTGACTGCCGCATAGAGAGTATGCGTGTGAGTCTGCGTCTGTATTGGTGCGAGCGAACATGTTAGCGGCAGCGCCAGTTCGGACCAAAGCTTCCAGTACACGAATGGCGTACAAACTGTTTGGACGTGTTTGCTGCTCGCTGGCGACGTCGCGAGTCCGCTTTCGCATTTAAATTCGCAGTGCAGCGTTTGTAAATATTTCGAACGGCGCTTCGACAGCAGCGCGTTGACAAATATTTTTGTAACTTTCTGCGTGTGTGTGTGTGTGAATGCGTGTGTATCTTATTGTTAATGCACGCGCAGAGCACCACAAAGCAACAAACAAATAATGTTTAATGACAACAGCAATTGCGAAAATCATGTTCGACAGCGACAGTGAAAATACTCGTAATTTGTTGATTTAAGCGGCGGCTGCAGTCGACGTTGGCGTCGGCGTCGTCGTTGATGTCGCCGTCGAATGTTAAAGTGTGCGTGAGAGCGTGTATGTGTGCATGTGTGTGTGTGTGTGTGCGAAAATTGCAAATACAATACAAAATAAAAAATTGATAGGCTGAGCCAGTGAAATACAAACGCAAAGCGAAACTGCAAAAATACACACAACAAAGGTAGTAACAAAGCAAAGTAAAGCAAAGGCTATGGCGTCAGCAGAGAGCAATAGCGTTGGGGGAGGGGGCAGCAGGCACAGGCGATGGCGATGGCGGCAACAAAAGCCGGTGCACAAAGAGAGGCAGAGAGAGAAGGAAAAAATAAGAGAGAAACACACACATCCGTAGAGAGAGAGAGAGAGAGAGGAGAACCACATGGGCCATGTTTTTAAAGTGCAAATCAAATGAAATGTGATTCATTATTGGCTGCTGTTGTTGCTGTTAAAATTCCGGCATTGTTGATTTCCTGTGTCCTTTTGCAAATCAATTATGACATAATAAGGCATCACAACAAAGAAATCAAGTGCGTGCCGACGTGTGTATGTGTGTGTGTGTGTGTTTGGATCGGGGGTAAATATGAAATGAATATTTTAAAATGAAAAATTCCATGCAAACAACACGGCCAAAGATGCCAAACAAAAAAAAGGGATATGAAACGCAATAAAGCCAACGATTGCTGCCGCCAAGTACAGTAGTAATAGTTCTTCTTCTTCGGCCAGGCCACAAAGCCAGCAGCAGCGGTAGTCGAACCAAAAAGCACACGCACGCACACACACAGTGACAAGCTGGGCAATAACAAAAACAACAACATCCACACAAGGCCACGACGAAAGCAACAGCGGCTGTAGGCAAGCAGGCAAAGCAAAGCCAAAGCTCGGCGCACAAAACACAAAGCGAAAGCGTAGCAAAAACAAGGAGCAAAACAGCAGCAACGTCGCACAGTGTACCAAATTGATTAAAAACAATAGAAACAGTTGCAAAAAAAAAATACAAATATTAACTTCTGAGTTTTTAGCGCTTGTGAATCTTAGATAATTAACTAAGATTGAGATGAAAAAATTTGTGTAATCTCAGGTTTTTCCTCATATTACCAGAAAATGGAACTTGCTTGTTTTTGAAATTCTGGCTATAAAATAAAAATAATTGCAGCTTATCAAATCTAATATCACAAGCTTAGAGCTTAGATACAATTTAGTAATTATTGTTAATAATTAATAATTTTATATAAGCAATAGCAGAATATGTTTTGTTAAATTTTTTTTGCCTAAAAAACACTGTGCAGCGTTGGCGTTGGCGTTAACATCAGCAGAGGACCACATCCAAAGTGAGAGTGGGCTGCTGTTGATGCGAATGTGGATGCTCAGAAAAAGCTTAGTAAGCTGTGCTGCTGCTGCTGCCGCTGCTTTGCTGCTGCTGTTGTCGTTTTGCAAACAAAAGTGCAAAATGTATATGACGCTTAGCGTCGCTGAAGATGATGAAGAATGTGAGTGAGAATGGTGATGATGAAGTAGCAAGAACACGAAGAATAAGAAAGAGCATAATAGAAGGCACAACAAGGTAGAATTTCGAGGAAATCGAAATTTGCGTCGTCGTTCAATTTCGACCGGCATCCGCAGCCGCAGCAAAAAACAAACTTTTATCCATGCGTGTCTGTGTGTGTGTGAATGTGTGTGAGTGTGTGTGTGTGTGTGTTCGCTTCTTTGTGTGTGTTTGTATTTCGCATAGTCAAATTTGTTTTATATAATTCTCAACTACCCCGATATGATTTCCGTTGCGCTTCTTTCCTCCTTATCTCTCAATTGAGCATGAAATTTTTTTTTTTGGTTTAGTGCTTTTAGCTGGCAGCAAAAGACCAGCGGGAAAATCGTTGTTTGCTTATTGTTAAAAACTTTTTCAAACACATAAATGCGTGGTTATGGCAATAAATACAAGTTTTAAACAATGAGCCCAAAACTTTACGCAATAAAAACCAATATTATATTTCAACACTGACAAGCACAAAAAAAGTCAAATATTCTGAAATTTTTTTTGCTGCATTTTTTTGTGCTCGTCCATAAAATTTATAGAAATGTGAATATAATATTGTGTAAAAAAGTTTAACAATAGCCACAAATGCCGCTGCAACAGATACTGTCACACACACACACACACACACACACTTTTGCACATACACAAAGAGATGCGTATGTAAAGCTTTGATATTGGCTGCGATGTCAGCGCCGCTGCCGCAGCTGCCGTCGCTGCCGCTGTCGGCGTCATCATCTGCTTTATTTGCACTTTTTTTTCGTCTCTTTGCAAAGCCTTTGATAGTAGTTGAA
Organism: Drosophila picticornis; assembly: GCA_035043845.1. Classification (NCBI taxonomy): domain Eukaryota; kingdom Metazoa; phylum Arthropoda; class Insecta; order Diptera; family Drosophilidae; genus Drosophila; species Drosophila picticornis. The sequence goes on from JAWNMR010000362.1 coordinate 2,669,075, forward strand.
GCAACAACAATAATGGCGATGTCAGCGTTGCCCAAAATATACTTAAGCATTCATTTATGCGACGTTTTCTTTCGTTTCATTTCTTTTTCTTCTTATTTTTTGCCGCGCAAATTCATGCACAATTCTAGCTAGAAATGTATCTTATAGAAACACGCGCACTTTGGGTACTTGTGTTGTCTTTAGAATTGGTTGTGAAATTGAAATGTGCCCAGCCTGTTATGGCATCATCATCAGACGCCGCTCCGTCCCAACGCCCCATCGTCCCGTCGTCGCATTATGATCATGATGAGCTTCTTGATGCTCCCGCAGGAGTGGGTAACTGACTAAAGCTAGCGCAAAAGATTGCCACAGATTGTCGCGCAACAAGGACAATCGGCAAACACAGCGTGTACTAAACGCTGAAAGAGAGGAGCCAACATAAGGCCAAAAGGGAGTTCAAGACAAATCCCTGAAACGAGAAAAGCATGCCAAAAATGAAGTGGTTTTAAATGTGCGCATTTTGGCAATATTTTTAGCTTACTTATTGAGGACTTTCTTTTTTTCCACTTACAGCAGCAATCGTTTTATACTGATCTTTAGTAAGTTCGCTACTACTTTAGACTTTCAACGAAATTATTACAATAACCAGTTTTTATTTGCAAAACATGTCAAAAACGAAGCCAACATTTTTTTATTACTATTATGCATATAGATATAAATTTCATGTGCAGATTTTAAATATTCTCAAGCATTTCATAAAATAAATATTCAAAAAATTACTTCAGTTGTTTCCTCCCATTGCCTGGAGCCTATTAGGATGAAAGCTTTAAGACAGTTTAAGGATATTTTTTATGAGCTCATCGTCTCTAATAGATAATACATTGTACAATTTTTATAGTAGTAATTTGAGTTTGTGCACATTTAGTGTTGAAAACAGTCAGCTGACGTTTGGGTAGAGGAATTCGCATCAATTTGACAAAAGCTCGTGATGACAACGAATGACGTTTTGATGGTGGCGCCTCTGGCGATGGCAGAGTTTTGCGGCCTATTAAACAGATTACGTATACGCACTGTTGCACATGTCAAATATTTGCGCATGTTTCTCAAGCATAGCTAAAATATATTAGCATACTTTTATGGATGCCTAACGACTCGCCATTTTGTTTGCTGTTTGTTGTTTGCATTTGTATGTGTGTGTGTGGGTGTATAATCCAAAAAAAAAAAATCGCTGCTTTTTCTTGTGCTTGAAGGTAACGGGAAGAGTCGTGAAAGTGACGCACATAAACAATGTAAGCTGCGTGTGTGCGTGTTTATTGGTGCACAAAATGCATAAAAAAGAGACCCAAATGAGAAGATGCGCCTAAGAAGACCACTAAAAATGCGAATGAAGAAGTAAGAAGAGACGAACACTACGTGAAGAGGAGCTGCCGGTTTGTGTTAAAAAAAAAAATAATACAAATAATAAAAATAATCGGGCTACAAAGAAGTATAAAATAGTCATTGCGATTGCGGCTAACTGGCCCGAAACTGGAAGAGAAACACCAACGGGGAAATTAACGCTTTGATTGCAATGTTTTTGTTTTACAATCGACGCATTTTTGTGATTATAATAATTGAAATACTGCTGCTGTTGCTGCTGACGACGACCGATGACAATGGACAACCGACGCTGCTGACCAAGTTGCCGACAACAGGTGAGTAACTGAACTGAATCCCTTGCCAAACTCTCAATGATCATAAACCAATGGCCAAAAATGTGTGGGCGTGTTCTTAGCCAAGTAGCATCGAGAACTTGTTGAGTTCGCTTCAGATGGAACTGGCTAGTGTAAAATATTAAAGTTACTAAAACACGCGAGAAAAGTTTCTTTGGTTGTTTCTGCTTTTTCCTTTTTTTTTTATATTTTTTTTTGGCTCACAGCCCAAATTTGTAGCTATGAACTACGAATATTGCCACCCTTGGCTCGGTGGCTACTTGAATTTTTTTCCTGTCGTTTTTTGGGGGTTGATCCGTTCTGGTACGCTCTTTGGCCTGGAATAGCCCTTTCGCATGTGTGTGTGCCATTGCTGCTGGCTTATTGCGTCGTTGATTTGGCTAAGCGAAATTATAATTCTAATTTATGGTAAGTGAACAAGCTGCAAGGAGTGCGCAACACGATTAAATATGTATTTATGTATGTAACTCCTTGCCTTGTAACACACAGCCACACACACACACACACACACACACACACACACACACACACACACACAGATAGACAGCATGTTCGATTCCCACGACCCTGCTGCGATGCAAGACTTCAAATATTTGCTTTGAAGATTTAACCGTTGTGAAATTACCCACAGCAGCAGCAGCAGCAGGACTGAAAGTATTTAACAATCAATCAATGCAAACAATTTCACATGCAACCTTTTTTTTCAACCAAACACACACACACACACACTCGAAATCCGTAACTACTTGACTCGAAATCAAAAGTGCAGGGCATGGGCAAGTTCATAAAACCCCAATGTGAAAACTTTTGCACACATGATAGCACAGCAATAGCTTCGCAATGATGGGAAGGGGCTTTGGGTGTGTGTGTGGCAAAAGACCAAGTCCAAGTCAAACGACTAAGCGGCGTGTCGTCAATAAATTTTCCATTAAATTCAAAGCAACCCAAAAAAAAATGAAAGAAAAAACGAGGGTAAAGCAAAGAAAAACAAGCGCCCATAAAGGAAGGTAGCCTCGAGTACACTACATAACTTTTATCCGTTACATACAGACGCGTGTGTGTGTGTGGGTGGGTGTGGGTGGCTGCATGTTGTTGTTTAGCTTCCTGTCTGTCCTGTGAGGCCGCTGGCCGCTTATTCAATTTAGCCCCGCCATCTAGCGCCCACTACTGACAGGCAACCAGAGTCGAGGCAACTTGGGAGCCGAGCCACAGCAACCAATGCCACTAAACGAATGCATACAACGATTTCCATATGCCCTTTGGCAAAAACCAAATAATAATGCAAATCTATGCAACAGAAAGCTAGAGCAAATGGGACTGGAATAGGTGTTTCTCATTTACTGAGCAAGTATTAAAATCAACTATTAAAAAACTGTCACCTTTCTAAATTGGCTAATTAGTCGCAAAGATGCTTTCCGACATTTCATTATCCAAAAATATGTAAGCCCTAAGAACTATGTCTCTCTAATATTTGTAGAAGTCAAAGTACTCGAGATGTGTTACTTAATGACAGGTAAGGGTTTAAATCTTTCTGTTCGAGAATGAGCAACATTCATGGGTAATAAATCAGCTAATTTTGTTTAGGAAACAGGCCCAGAAACATAACAAGCATAAATTGAAACAAAACACATGATAATAATAATAATAATAATAATAATACAGTCAAATTATAGTTTGCAGGAGTAAGCATTGATCTCCTCCTGTAGAAAATTAGTGAACATTCCCTGCTATATAACTAAACAGGGCATATCAACTTAGAAGTATAAAGTTCCCAGAGCTGGTTGAAAGGATTATATTAAATTAAAGCTACAACTGATTGTTGGAAGTATTCTCAATCGAATCTGCTTATTTCCATAAATCACGTATATTTCAAAATAATTAATAGTTCCCCAGTCAAATAGACTACATCCTTGATAATCTTGGGACATTTTATGAACTGAATGAGCGATATCCATTAAGGATACATTAAGTAATTAGGGCCTTTAAAATATTGTTATTTTCCTCACATTTTGTCGATGGGAAAACTGTACTGCAAGCACATACTAATAAATGTTAACTGGCCAACCCTCTCCACAACTAGTTTATTATGGCTTTGACTTTAATCACGCATTGCGTAGAGTGTATATTTTAGCCAAGAACTTTCGCACTTGCTGCTTTTGTTTTTACCGGCGGCAAATAACTACAACATAAGCTATTGAAACAGCAGCTCCCACATCATGCTCTGTTTTTCTTGTTGTTGCTGTTGCTGGTTTATTCATATAGCAAACAACATATCATTTGCTATTGTTGCTACTGTTGCTGCTGCTGCTGTTGTTATTGTAAGCCGCGTGCCGCGGAGCAACCCAAAAGCTGCCTCTGAGCCCTCCATATTCATATGCAAATTGCGTTGGAGGACCTTTTGGGCTCAGCTGCGTTGCCATTGTTGTTGAATTTTATATTTTATTTTTGGTTTTTGCTTTATTTTTGGTTAAGCACACTTCTTGATGTTGTTGTTGGTTCTGATGTTGCTGTTGCGTTGGTGGCGCCCTGCGCTTGATTTCAATTTTCAAGTGCTTCCTGTTTTTGCAGTTGTTGCTATTTGACATCTCAAGCAGGCGTTACTTGGCTGCCACAACAACAACAACAATATCAAACATTTGAAATAACAAGCTGAGTGCCACCTTCGTCTTCCTCCTGACCCGGCTGCTGCTGCTGCCCTTGTTGTTGTTGTTGTTGTTGAAGTTGTTGTTTGCTGCCGCTAACTACACAAATAGCAAATCGGTTCTGCTGCGCCGGCATTTGGCGCTGCTCTTGACTGTTTGAGAGTGCCTGCGCCTATGACTATGCCGATGCCGATGCCGACGCTACTGCCACTGCCGCTGCTTATGCCGATGTCTATGGATATGGCTATAGCTATGACGAGCTCACAAGAACAGCCACAGGCGCCACAGAGCACCACCAAGTGGTTTTTGTGTTATGTTGTGTTGTGTTGCGTTGCGTTGTGTTCGGTTATGTGAGGGATTGGCGTCTTGGGTCTTTGGGATCGTCTACTAAAGCAACACTGCCTTGTGGCGCCTTTGCGGCTTTTAAGCCTCGCCTAAGGCTGCCCGGAATCTTGAGCCCGACCAAAAGTGCTGTGTGTATGTGTGTGTGTGTGTGTGGGTTTGAATGTGTGTATGTTAAAGTAGACCATTCGCAAACATGCATGTATGCCTGCAACGCATTACTGTTATAGCAATTTTGTTCGTTTTATGGCCATCATTGAGAATTCTCGACAGCTTTAAACTGATTGCTCTCGCTGCTGGTCGCCAGGGCAACATCCTGCGCGCTTTTCCGCTTCCCTCAATTCCAGCTCAAGTTCCGAAGGACTTTCGTGGCACGTGCTGGTGTGTGTTTGTGTGTAAGCGTCTTGCGATTCCCGGAAATCAGTTAAGTACAGCATGTAGCTGCGCCTTGGGCATTTGGCACCCAGCTAAAAGCAGCAATGATTACATTTGGCAGCATTTCCTTCTCTCCCAACCCCAACCGGCAAAATGTGGAAAGCAAAATCATATTTTTTAATGTGGACTGCGTCCAGGGTCCCAACGTATATATTTGAAACATATTTTCTTGCTGCTGTTGTTGTTATTATTGTTGTTGTTGCTGTTGTGGACCTCACCATTAATAATGCCCCAAAGCTGCTCTTATCTGACGCGTGCGGGTGTGAATAAAAAACGAATTCTATTAGTTCAATTAGACAGCTGCGTTGCTCCAAAAATACTCTTCCCTCTCTCCCCCCTCTCTCTCTCTCTCTCTCCCACACCCTCTCTGAGCAATGGCAAGCCACACTGTGGGGCATTATTTAATTTCAATTTGTACGCTCGCTGTGCGGACAACCTGAGCATTGAGCACTTTAAGGACGTTTCCCTTTATTGAACACGTTTTGTGGCTGAAACAGACATTTACAAGGTTGTTTTCCAGCATTTCTTTCGTTTCCCAAGAATTTCACTGCAATAGCTAACAATTCGAAAATTTTCCATCGTATTCTTTGTTTTGATTGATGCTTGTGAAAGATTAAAATAATTGTAAAATTACCAAGAAGGCAATCATAGAAATTAATCGCTCAACTTTAAATTGTCTGCCGGGATATTAAATTAGAGAACTAAACAAATTACATAAACAATCTCCTAAAGTTTTGCCAAATTTGCTTCACAAATCAAAATAAATAGTTCAACACCTATTAAAAGTGCTCACATTTTTACAAGTCATATAAGTCCCAGTATTAATATTATTGGAGTATTTATTTATTTGTGAATAAAAACTGAATAAATTATTATTATTATTATTATATTTATTCCCATACAAGTTTTAAACATTTGGTATGCAGTTTATTTTTAATTTGATTCATTATTAATTAAAAGAGGATCGAGAATGCTCTTAAAGTCAGTATAGTTCCAAAAGTAGCGTTATTTTTAGAATTTTATGTATTTTTCAGTTTCAACACAAACATGACACATTTTCCTATGTGTTACCGATTATTTAGAAGTACAGCATTAATTGGTGTTATATTATTATAAATTTGGGACAAGTTAGCAGTTTATATTCTATTTTTGGCACTTCAGCGCTTGGGGTCAATTGAAAGACCATTAGTTGCTCCGTGGTTTCGTTTGGTCTGACCGTCATCCGCAAACAGAACGAAACGGCTTTAAGACGACTTAATGGAAACTTTTTATTCTTGGCCGGTAGGCAAAGTGGCAACGAAAAAAACCCCACGTGGAAAAAACCCCTTAGTCAGCATGATGTTTGCTTTTTTGTACATATTTATATATATATATGCTTTTTTTATTTTTATGTATTTGAAAGCATGTGCGCCAACTTCTTGAGAATTTATATGTATATGTACATTTGTACCTGCTATTTACAAAGGGGGAGGCGAGGGGGTCTGGACTCCATCCACATAGCGTTTACGCCATAATGCACGAGTGCTGCCGTTTGGCAATTAAAATTATTATTATTATTATTATTATTAGAAGTTAGTTGGTAGAATTTCAAGTGGACGGGGCGCCACATTAGAAAAGTTTTCAAACTTTATGAATTAGTAGAGCGGCAAGCCTAATTAAGATGCTTTTATAAATGGCAATTTAAAAAGTCCATAGAAAAGTTCTTAAAAGTTCAAATTGGTCAGCTTTCTCAGCCAAACGCTTTTCTCCATTTACCGTTTTTTCTCGTATACTGTAAAAAATAATTTTAAATTATTCGTTTGCAATTTAATAAAACAATACGATTACCAAAAAAGAAAAACTTTTAAAAAATTTTAAGATTGTGAAACCACATCAGAAGGAAGGTTTTGTTTAGGTTTTTTGTCTGTGTCTGTTGTGTTTAATACAATTCTTTTTTTATTTAATTTTTTTAATGAATATCTACCAAAAAAAGTCCACAGTTTCTTTTTATTCTCTGAATCTGTTGAGTAAGATGTGTTTACCGCAGTTAATGAAAACTATTCTTATTTAAATGAAACTCAATGAATAGCTTTAGATTGGCTAAGTTTTTTCCATATAAACACTTAAGCTGATTTAATAATAAAATATTAAAAAATAATAACCAGATAAATATTTAACAAATAAATTGGCTCATTTTGATAATTTGAAGTGTAATAATTCAATAATTCAATACGACTATATAGGAAGAGACTTAGAATAGTTAGACATAGAATTGTGTGAAATGTGATTAGTTTGCAGAGTGTTCAATATTTTGCAAAATATCCAAGTACCGTAAAGTATATGGTTTATAATTTATTGATTGCCGGCACAAAGCTGTCTGTCGGCAATCAATCTTTTCAACACTTAATGAGCTTTTACGCATTCTGTTTATCACTGGACTTCATACATATGTTAATGTCTCACCAATTTCAAATGGCACAAGTAAGTGCCTTATGTCACTATATATATATATATATATATATATATATATATACTCTATAGTATCTACCTGGTCAGCGTCCGCTTTGTTGGCATAAGCATAATCAACACAAAACATTTATAACCCCAAACAGCCCGCCACAATTGCCCGATTGGTTTTGGTAACAGTGGCAAGTACAAATAAAATCCATTAAACGTAAGCCGACTTGAAGTTGATTCTGTCTGTTCTTGTTTTTGACATTTGTTTTGCTGCTGCCCATGTTTCTTGTCTTGTAATAGCATGGCCAGACATTATAATGCTCGTAAAGCTGCCAAAGGAAAATAACTAAACTATTTTCTACGGTGGTGACGAAATGTGGAAGTTATTTTGGAACTTGAAATCGGCTTCATATATATTACTTACACTCTGCGTGGTCATTTTCAGATTGAGACCAAAGAAAAAAAAAAAATTCGGTCGTGTTTTGTCTGTTGTCCGCTTACTAAAAATAGCTATTGGCTTTCAAGTAGTTTGTTTTTGTCAGACACCCAAGATAACGCACACACACACGCACAGACACCAAACACACACACACACACAAATAAAGCGTTATGTGCGTTATATAATCGTGTCTATAAACAGGAATAGTTAATATGGAGGAGACGCTCAGTTTTGAGTGACAGCATTGTGTTCCTCCTTTGGGTGGTGTTCATGTCATTTGAAAACAACATTATTACGACTATTATTATTATTTTTATTGCGCGTATTATCAGCAGGTTTCGAGTTCATTGAATTCGACTGACAGCCTGCCTGCCTGCCTGCCTGCCTGCTCCCCTCCCTGACGGAGCCTTGGCAGGCAAAGTGGGTCAGCGTAATCAACACAATCAGTGCCTAGGCATGCTCTGACTAGCAGTGCTTTTGCCAGCCCCAATTCCCTACCCCTACCCCTGCCTCAGTTACGGCGTCAGTCTCTGTCCCAGTCTGTGTACCGTTTTGTTCGCTCCTTGCCAGCGCCACACACACACACACACACACACACACGCACAGTTTTCTTCTGCTTCTGCTGGCGTTCTAACTTTTGTGCTTGTGTTTACTCTACTCTCCATGGTTGCCATGTCGTTGCGACAATGATGATTGCAATAAATGAAATTAATGCGTATTTCAAAGAGCCAGACAGGCGAATCAATTGACAAAAATGGAGTGCGCGCATTTGTCCGACACGGTTGCAAATCAAAAGCCATGAAAAAGCGCAAAATTGAAAACATTTTTCTGTCATTTTATCCACTTTGAAATCCGTTTTTATTTTTTGTTTCTTTGTACCAGTTTATGTTGCAAGCTGTGAGCGCTTTCTTGTGCAGCATGTCCGTCCCATGCTTCACTGCTAATGCCTTTCGAATGTGGGCGAAACAACAAAAACTGTTGGATTAAGTCTAAAAAAAAATTATCTAAATGTACCCAACCTGCAAACATTGCAGATGAATGGAATTTTATAGCTTAAATGAAACTTTGTTGCATTAAACCCTTGTAATTTGATTGGATGTTGCCATTAGTGGAGACGATGCTCAGAATAATACATAATTAAGTAAATTTCTGAAATGCATAAATAATTACATTAATTTTGAAGTGGCTAGTCTTCACATACGTTGCATGTGTCTTGTGTATTCTTCACAAACCTAACCAAGCATTTCAAGTTAGTCAAAAACAAAGGAAAAAGTCTGCTCTGTGTGTGCAAAGGGTGTGCCCGGCCAGCAATTAAATGCGCCGAATAAAACACAAATTGGCATAATGCAGAAACAAAAACTCAACTAAACATGCATTAAATAAATGGTAAACTAAAAAGAACCAGCAACAAAAAAAAAAAACACAAAAAAAAAAACGTCAGCTTGCAAATTGACACGAGATATGAGCACGGACATGGATACCGACCGACCAGGCAAAAAGTGAAGCAACTTGGCTTGGTTTTAACACTTCTTGGCTTGGATTGCAATTTCATTTTTTAAATTCTGTTTTTTTTTTTGGTTTTTTTTTTTTTTTGGCAAGCGCAGACACACAGAGCGCACCCTTGTCGCGCCGCCCCTGGCGTTGCCTACATTTTGGGGAGCAGGGGATCAAATGTTGGCGCAAGCTCGTTAAAAAGAATTTGGTTCACTTGTTGTTGTTGTTGTTGTTGTTGCTGCTGCTCTGCTGCTGCTGATGTTGTTGCTGAACAAAAATGAAAAAGCAAAAAAAAAATTAAATAATAAACGCTGCACGTTGTTGTGCTTGAGACACAGGCTGTACGCCAAACTGGTTTTCGGACTGCATTCTTTTGGGCCACGCTGTATAGCCAACTAGCCTGGCTCTCTACCAGCCAGCCAGCCAGCCAGCTCAAAAGCAGGCTCCTCGCTTACTGCATAGTTGCCAAGTTGTTTGGCTGAAAACAAAATTGAATCATATGCGGCAGTGGCAGCATTAAAAAAAAAGAAAAAAAAAAAACAAAAAACAACAACAACAACGAAAGAACGCAGTTTCTATGAATTTTCAGGCCGTTGCGTTGTATCGAACGTGTCGAGGCTTACCTGCTACAGTTTGTGGCACTGAAATGCTGTCTTAATTCTTCAGTTCGCCGTCGCAAGTTTCTGGCGGGAATTATTATTTATTTTTTATTTTTTTTTTGCTTTCTTATTTCACATCTATATTTAGTTTTATAGAATTTCATGCACGTTTCGCGCTTTGCATGATTAATTGTTTATGCAAATTGATGTTTGCTCTTAAAGCACACAGCTACCAAAAGAGAGAGGGAGAGGGAGAGGGAGCGAGAGACGGAGAGGGAGAGAGGGAGAACGCTCACGTATGTGCATAGTTTGTATTTTGTGTGTGTATAAGCAACTTGATATCGGCAGTTCATCAGTATTGTTCAGTTGATTTGTTGACTGTATCCCCCATTGTTTCATATTTGATTGTTGTGCGTGTGTGGCTCGGTGTGCATGTAGCAAATTCTTTGCCAGGCATAATCCCACTTTAACACATGTACTGCTTATGATTATTTAATTAATACTCAATTAGCTCAGTTGCTGCTTATTTGCATAATACGCGGTATGAATTGAATTCGTTATTGTACTACGAATTGGATCTAATTTCGATAATGCGATTAGCTTTATTTCAATTTAGTTGGCTGCCTCAAAACGCCAACGCGCTTTTCAAGATAAATCGCTAAAGATTGTGTAAACAGCGCACAGCGCAGAAGAGAGAAAATTTTAATTAACATTACAGCTTAACTGCATAGTTTTTTTTTATATTTTTTTATTTTATTTTTAGCATGGCACTTGAAATCACGTCTCTTCAAGTGTTGCTCGATTGTTGACTTTTGCGCTTCGCATTTTTGTATTCTTCTGTTTCTGTTTTGTGCTTAATGGTCTAAAAGTTTGCGGTTTTTAAATAATATTTAATGGATTAGTCTATCCTCGGTGAGAGAAGACTCAGATTTGTTGGCTAAAGGTTATTGATGAATGCTTCAGCTTCACTTTTGAGCCGAAAGGTTAATTATCCATAAGAATTTTACACTATAAAAAACAGCTTTGCAATAACAACTTTAGCTTATTTTGAAAGCTTCTTTTTAATCTTCGTGATGTAAGCGTTGGCTTGGATATAAATAATTTTTACTACAACAACTACATGTTTACAGCCTTGCAAGCATATTTAAAATAGCTCGACGACGGGTTAGCTCGTAAAATTTATGTGCCACATTGTAATTAAGATGTTGTGACATTATTGCTTGGCAATTTTCCATAAATTCGAAGCATTGTCATTGCACTGTGACAAGGTTTCATTGAGTTGTCCCACAGTTTGGTTACACACACAGGTGACATTTAAACTGGGTGCAAGCAAATGCACGAATTAGCATAGTTTTCCAATAGTTGTTATAAGGCGCCAACTGCACCGAGACTTAATTCAAATACATATAGATTATGATTATTGGTGGGCTGCATGCTTTGAAACATGCATACGGTTTATGGCACTCGATTCTAACTGGTTGACAGGTAATTGTAATAAATAACGCGACTAATTAGTTTTGAAGCCATCGTAATTTATGTGTATTAGGCAAATTTGAAGCGCCGGCATTAGTGCAAAAGCATGTTGAGGCAATTTGGCAACATTTGCTGTTTTATGGTCTTTGACAAATGAAAAATGAGCGGGGCTTGCAAGAGTTATGCCAGAGTCATAATCGAATCAGGCAACAGCAGTTCGCAAAAACTGTGAAAATGTACAAAGAAAATTGATGAATTGGCTGACAGAAAACGGACGCAACAGCAACAATAACAATGCCATTGGCCGCTCGACGACCAGCACGTACCACGCATCGTATACGTATTTTCTAATTAAATACGAGGCCTGCTACTGCTGCCGCGGTTGCTGCTGCTGTTGCTGTTGCTTTCGCTAAAAACAAAAAACGCACTGCACGTGCCATTGCGATGGCAATGGAAGTCCTCAACTTCCCATAGAGTCCCCCTCCACGGACCAGACCGTTGCCACTGTCTACCCCTCGGCACCAGGCCACATTTTACAATAGCCGCCACCTACCTACATTGAGTGCTGTCGCCTGTTTAGTCCTGACATCAAAATGGCTGCCATGCGGCCATGTTATGCGGTGTGTGCTTTCTGCCTTCTGCCATCTGCCCCACCCCCCCTCGCACAGCCCCCCTATCAGCTCCCGCACAATCTGCGACAGTCTGTCTCCTGTGTATTTGCTGTCATTTGTAGGTATTTCTGTTGTTGCTTTGGTAACTAATTGTCATATTGCCCCGGGAGAGTGCTGAAAGCGCCACAAATACACATATACATACATATACACACACAAAAACGAGCGTTGAGGGACTCAATGACAGTGGCTGTGCTTGTGGTATATGATTCAATTGTACTTTGTTTGCGCATTGAACTGTTGTCTCTATTTACGGAGAGTGCAGTTAGATTTTCACGTCATGTGTACCACATAAGAAATTCATTGCCAACTTTAAATTCCTTTTCCAAAAAGGCTTTTGTTTGAAGATAGAGTTGTCAAATGAATATTAATGTCACAGGTTAAAGCTGTTAGTGCCACAAATAGCTGTTCCAAATGTCAACAAAAATGCTACATTGTTGTCGGATAAACTTAATGTCTGCAATCGCAAAGATGTTTAATTTTCGGTGTCCGTTAACAACGATTCCCACATATTTTGTATGATTATTTTTTAAACGGAAACACCGCCAATAATTGAATAATGCAGGCAATTAAAAAAAAAGAAGTAGGTATAAAAATTAAACAGGAATTTCAACATATTCGTATTCGTTTCGTATCAAGCGAGAATGGTCCTTTGCAATAATTAATGAGCTCAATGGTGCTGGACATGCAAGTGATTTATGCAAGCGATTTAATGCTCGCTTACTTAATAAGTGAGCTGTCCTGGGCAGCGCATACGTATACGTAATGAATGTGTGTTCGGTGCCGCAGCAACATTATGCAAGATCCTTTTCGTTTGATACATTTATGGCCACTATATTCGTATTTAATTAATTTTATTTTATATGCCACAGACACACAGGGGCATTAAATCTGTTTCAACTTTCTGATAAATTGAAGGCACTTGTTGATTTGCGGCGCCAATCAAGTGTAAACTAATAAAAATGTCTGTGCGCAAACTACACTCACCTGTGTGTGTAAGAGAGTGGGTGAGTGTAGGCTGATTTGTGCAGAGACTCGTTAAACAAGTTCTTTTATGTTTTTTTATTTATATTTATTTATTTTTTGTTTATGTGTATGTTAGCCACATTTTGATGCCCACTCCATTTAGTTGTCATAGAAACTAAAGACGTCGCTCGCGTTTAATATGTGTCCTGGCAACGACAACATATAAATTGCCAGGCTATTTGTCTCAAGTAGCCCACACGGGCCCTGAGCTAAGAAATGTAGTGGGCCATTTGAGCCGAATGCTATCAGCATGTGGCTCGTGTACAATTAGGATTTGGCCCCCAGGTAGAACAATAGAATAAAAATAACAACAGGCACAAACAACATACTCAGTGATTTTTTGACTTAAATGCCACATTAAAGCATATGTTTGTACATGAAAAATGTGATTAGCTAAATTGCGAAAGCTTAATGTCAAAAAATATAATTTAAAATTGAATTCAGCCAGCGGCAAACTTTTATTTCGACTTCAAACGAAAATTATCTTATAATTATAAGTTATTATCTAGATACAACACACCACAGTTACATAGAACAGCGCTCGAGGCTGTAATTTGTTTAAAATATTCCAAGCTTCTTTTACTCACTGACACTCAAAAGTACAGATCGATAATAAATATTTTGGCCAACTTGATGAGCGACATCAAAAGAAAAACAAAAAATAAAAAAAAAATAGAAAAATAAATAAAACTCTGCATGCTAAGCATCGTCTGATAAACTCGTGTAATTAATCAATCTAAAGTATATTAAACAGATGTCGTTGGAAATCAACTGCCATTAATCAAAGCCGAGGCACAAATCTACAGACAAACATGTAGACATTATCAACCTGCTGCTTGTTTAATGAAGCGTTTGATTTGCATTTGTCGGTCGGTTCGGCATTTGTTAATTAAATTGCTGGGACTGGCATGAACTCAGTACCACACTGAAATTTGTACATGCCTACAAACATACAAATGTGTAACGAATGCCGCCCAGCTTTCGTTCGAGTCAATGATTTATTGTTGTTTGTCGAACGCCAAACTTTTCTAAAGTAATTTGCGACAAATCATAAAAGCATTTTTTTCTTCATTCTAATGTTTTTTTTTTTTCGTATATGTCGTGCCGCATGGGGCACAAAATTTATGCGCACACATGCGGCTCAGGTGATGGCGCCCACATTGTTTTTTTTTTTTCGTTTTTTTTTTCTTCTTCTTTTTACAACGTGTAGATTACTGCTCATGGCAGCTGCCAGCAGCAGCAGCAGCAGCAGCAGCGACAGCAGCAGCAGCAGCGACAGCAGCAGCAATAACATTAACTCAAAAAAGTTGCTGGTGTCCATTTGGGTTTCTGGCTTTTCCTACACTTGGCCCTTCTTCGTCACTTTGTCTACCAACATAATTAACACTTATAATATAATTTTAGAGTTTCGGTTAAGTTGTCGAGCTTGAGCATCCATGCAGCGTGCATCTATTAACATAATTATCATGTCGCATCCATTGCGTACCCGGCTGATTTAAATTTGTTTTGAGCAGAGCAAAGAGTAAAAGACCAAACACATCCTGTAGTACATCATCGTCATCATTAGCTCTTCCTATCTGCTCTGTGTGTGTTTGCGTGTGCGTGTGCGTGTGTGTGTGTGTGTATGCAACTATAAATATACAGCTGTAGGTCGACTTTAGCCTTTCTGCCACTTTGCATAAGTTTGAGGTGGAAGGAAGGTAAAACGACTTCCCGCTCCGCTGCCGTTGCCTATGCTTCCTTATGGCAGTGCTCAACGCCACTTCCCTTTGCTCATTCATCTCACAGCACGGACGCACACACACACACACACACACACACATGCATACAAATATGCTTTGAGTGTGGCACAGACAGGACGCACATAATTCAAGTTGTGCTCTTGGCACGAGGCTCAGCTCAGCTCAGCGCTTCTCTGCTCTACTCTGCTCTGCTCTGCTCCGGTTCGTTCAGCCCAGCTCTCGCTTGCCGAGTCTGGGGAACAGGCTCAGCTGTCGTAACTGGCAGTTTTACTTCACGCCAGCGTCAAATTTGTTGTTGTTGTTATTGTTGTTGTTGTTGTTATCGTTGTTTTTTTTTTTATTGTTGTCTGCCTGTCGCTTCAAATTGTAAAGGGTTTGTGTAAAGGGGGGACTGCTGCACCGAAGTCGCAAGAAGCGAACCCTTAGCAATCCTTTAAATTTTCGTGATCTGCGTTAAGTGTTTGCCAAATTGTAATTATGCTTTTGCGTTTCAAGTTATTTGCCTGCCGCATCCTTGCCAGCCTTTTGCTTTTCCTGCTGCTGTTTGTGTGTATAAAAAAAGAGGGAGCGATATGTCAAATTTCTGGTATTTGTATTTGCATTTTGGCAATTGCATTTAAAGCAGCGAAACTCAGACAGTGGTGTTATTTATGGCATGCCCATGCCTCTCTGCCTGCTCGCTTGGCTGCCTGACAAGGGATTTTTAGCCCACGTACAACGCATCGTATGCGTAATGTCTTCTTTAACAGCAACTCGTTCATGGTTGCCTCTGTCTGTGTGGGTCGGACTATATATCTGTGTTTCGGTCTTTGTGGCCAAGTGTTCATTTCGTAAGCTAGAAAAGTTTATAAATCATTTCAATTACATTCCGCTGAGCTGTGACAGGAAGCAGAACTTGGTCTCAAGTTTCGCCCAAGCCATGGATGACTTTCGTAAAGTTTGGCAAAAAGTTGGCTGTATGCAACTTCTAGATGATATCTGCTTAAATATGAAAGAGCGTTGACAGCTTTTCTTAAGTTGCTGCTTAAAGATTGTTGAATTGACTCCAGAACAGGCACCAAAAGCGCTATGATCACCAAGGCAACCAAGCACGGATTTATTTTCCATATATAGAAAGTATAATGGAGATAGAAAGAGAAGGCACATTATCGGGCATTTGACCCGGCTTATGCATCACAGCCACACTGATATTGATGACGCTGCCAAACATCACGATGGGCAAACATTACAATTCATCGAGTTATCTGTGACAAGCTAGCAGAGCAAAAAGCTTTCATTGCACCACCGGACATTACTTTATCTACTCCATGATGTCTCCGCTAATATGCCAAAAGTCTCCTACCGAAATTTTGCCAACGTTTTTTTTTTTCTTTTTGTGTTTGTGTTGTTTCCACCCAGCTGGGTTTGGGTGCCGGCTACTCAGCTTCTGGCTTCTGTTCACCCACATTGGCTACGTTGCTGCCCTTTCGTTTTGTGTGCTCTACATAATCAGATATCGCATTTTATTTGCTCAGCTAGGGTCGAGCTCTGAGGGGGGGCAGCAAGCTGCTGTGTCTCTTTTGCGCAGCAAAACTGAACAGCAGATAAATATCAAATAGAACGTTCATTGTTTGGCAGGCTAAAGCAGCCCTCTATTTCTCCACAGACACGCTGCATGCATATACAAATATATATATATATATATATACCCATATCTAGACGAGTAAATGTAAACGAGTACATATACATATATGGCTTATGATATATTTTGCTACATTTATCACAAGTTAATTTGATTTTAATGAAATGAATTTGGCAAACATTCACAGAAATAAGTGCGCGCGGTGTGTAGACAAAAACTGGAAATGCCAAAAAAATACAAAATGAAAACAAAAAAAAAAACAACTTTGAAGATTACAAAGGGTAGATAATGTTAATGAATAAAATACAGGAGGGAACTGCAGGCACACACACACACCGACACACAGACACACACACAGAGGCAGAAGACGCTTTTAGGGTTTGTTTGCTACGTAAATTCAACAATATTAGGCCATATTCAGTGCTGCCCCTGCACAACTGCAATTAACACAACTACAACGAGGCGAAAAGTTTGTTTAGCTTATGCTGGCTCTTTATTTTTGTTGTTTTTTATTTTAGTTTTTTTTTTTTTTTGGTTTTTGCAGCTGCCGCCGTCGCTGCGAGACGGGCAAACGTGACGAGCATTATTTTGGGCGTTTTTATAGAATTTTTACAGCTAATTTTTTTTTTTTTGTTTTTTTTTTTTGCATATTTTTGTAACGTATAGCGAAAAAATTAACATAAGCATCAGCGGCGCATATTTTAACTCGGTCAAATTGCTACCGTCCGTTTCACTGATGTAAGGGCTGCGGGGAGTCCGCGTTCGCGTCCGCGTCCGCGTCCGAGTCATTGTGACCTCAAAGACCTAATCCCGCCCCGTCCGGCAGTCGTTTGCATAAACAAATTTGCAGCGCCATTTGCCGGCCGGTTTCGGTTTGCTTTCCAGCCATTTACTGGCTATGCAATTTGTTAATGAAAGTTCCCACCATTAGAAACAGGTTCAGACGCGTTTCCCGTGCTGACGTAGACAGGAAGAAATCTCGCACGCTGATTACGCAAGATTTTCGCAAGCAAAAGTTTGGTTTGTGTGCTTATGCAAATTTAATTGCCATCTGCTGTAGACGCACAGCCAGCGATATTTAGATATATATTTATAATTATTTAATGGCAGCTCGATTGATTTATTTGGTCATCGTATCAACGCATCGATAATGCATGAAACCCATACCGTAAACAACAACAAACAATGCCACTCCAAATAAAAAACAGAATAATAATAAAAAATGACTCAGATAATCTGTATAAATGGGCCGAGTTCATTGCACTATCCGAGTGAAATTTCATTTTCGTTTTCCTTTTCGTTGGCAGCCAACGAATCGTGCTAAATTTTAAGGGTTGCTTCATTAAGCGTTGCCAGCCCCTTCGCCACCTCGAGAGCTCCTGGACTCTCCAGGAGAGCTCCCGTTGGCTCAACAAAGGCAAATGCCGTTAAGCGACACAAAAAATATATATACCAAAAAAAAAAAAAAAACAAAAAAAAAAAATGAAAAAAGGAAGAGAGCAGTGAAAACAAAATGATGTTATTGCGTTGCCAAAATGTCGAGCTCAGGCCCGACCGATGCCGTTGCCATTGCCGTTGCCACCATGTCGACGATGTGGCATTGTTTGCTTTTGCATGCAAATGGCATTTGTCTGGCATAGCATGGCCACTGCTCTTGGCCGTTGTCCTAGTACTGGTTCTGGTCCTGGCCCTGGTACTGATACGGATCCTAATACTGGTAAGACCCTTGCAAGCCTTTGGCATGTGCGAGCTGACAACCATTGTTCCTTTTGCATTACGCACCAAATACTCTGGCTTAAATGTTTTCACAAATATTTCTGTAATTAATTCTCTAATTTTCTGACGTTTTGTGTTCCTATCCCGTTTGTGTGTTCATTTTGTATATTAATTGTTTGCTTCTGTTTTTTTTTTTAATATTCAGCTCATTTTATTTGGCTTAAGTTACTCAAATTTATAAATTAGAGATTTGGATTGGTTTTTCTTCTGTGGTTCTTTGAGTTATTCAGGAGATATGATAAGTTTGACATAATATTTGTCCATTTCCGTAATGATTTTCAGCTGTAAAGTTTTGCACATTTCTTTTGTCAGCCAGGGTTTAATTAAAAGATCGTTTTAAATTGCATAAACAATGCAATTTTTTTGTTATACATGTCGAATCATATCTCAGAGGTGCAAAAGTTATTTGACGAATACTTTTTCTTGTGTTCAAATTCAATCTTAATCGGTTAAAAATACTACTTTTCTTTTGTCATAAAATCAATCACTTGAAAAATAAGTTTGCTGCTGGCAAAAAGATTTATTTAGTATGTGCAAGAGTATTTAAAGTTCGATATCCATTAGCCAAATGGGTTTTTCTTTTTGTTCATTTTTCGTTTCTTTAAGAAACTTTTTAAGACTGTTAACCTTTTTCCGTTTTTCTTTTGGCTTTCTTTTTCTTTTCGTTCTCTGACAATTTATATTGACTAGTAGATTGTATTGCAGTTCAAGAAGCGACTGCTTTGTCAATTTCAATGGCAACTACATTACTTGGCCACGCCTACCCATTACAAGCATCGATAAAGCCATAAAATTCGATAAGGCAATAAAACCCTTCCATGGCTTTCCTTTTACACTCGACACTCCCGCAGTGTGTGAAGGGAGTGAGGAGGGAGGTAGGTGGGAGCAGGGGGAAACCATAATAAAGAACTGCCAAAAAGCAGCGCTCTCTCTGAAGACGCATTGTCAGCTCGCTTGGGCTCTCTATCTATAAAAAGCGTTCGTTGTACTTAAAACGCTGTTCGTTGTATGAGTGCAACACCCACACACACACACACCAAGACACAAACACACACACAAATACAAGGACTGTGGCAAACTCTGTCATTGTTTTTGTTGCGTTATTTTTGTTGCTGTTGCTTTTGTTGCTGTTGTGTGTGTCGGCTAGAATTTGACGTCATGCTTCAAAGCAGCGTAAATCACCAAGAGTTAAGCATAGTGAGTGGAAGGGAGACCATGTTATAAGTGGCATTAAAGATGAGACAGAGACAAAGACAAAGACAAAGGAAAAAAGATATAAAGAGAAAAGGAGAGAACAACAGCAAAGTTTTATACGGCTGCTCAGGGTTAATGAAGTTGCAACGGAGACGACAGCAAAGTTGCAGCCGCATTGTTGTTGATGACGTCGCCGCCGCAGACATTCAATTGACAGACGACCACCAGCAACACATACATACGCACCAGGCACACACACACACACATACACTGTCGGCACAGTGAAACTTACTAAAAATCACGTTGTCGTAGGCCATGGTCGGCGTGTCGCCAACGTCATCATCACCACATCCTCAGCATGTTATTCACTTCGCCTTGCTTTTGTTTAAAGCCGGCCAAGTTGCTGTTGCTTTTCATAGCCTTTTGTTCTCAACTCTTGCAGTTGTTGTTGCTGTTGTTGTTGTTGCCGTCTTTGCCTTTGCTTGAGCCACTTGCAAGAGTTTTTCATTAGGCTAGTGACTGCATCACAAATTCGATTTGAATAGTGTAACGCAATATTTTCTTTAACTTTTGCTGAGAGGCAGTCTGCTGTCTGCTGTCTCCTGTCTCCTGTCTGCTATCTGCTGTCTGCTGTCTGCTGTCTCCTGTAGATATCCTTCTTCCCTCTCTGTCAGCCATTCTTTTGCATTGTGTGCGGCTCAGTTGACGGCATTATAATAATGAAGTTTGATTGGATTACATTGCAGTGGACACTGAATGCAAAACATGAACACTGTTCAACAACATCTTGGCAATGACTAAAATGCATTGAAGGAACAACTTTCATAATTTTCAAGCAGTTTGCAAAAGTTCTCTTCAGACTGTTTGAATGTGAAGTCGAATGACACAGCAAAAGGAAGAGAAAAAGAGATAGAGAGAGAGAGAAAGAGAGAGAGCGATAGAGATTGAGCTTCGGTGTTCAGAGTTTGACGCCGGATCAAAGGGAAGTTGTCATGGCCAAAAAGTTTTTAGCTCTATGAAACGCTTAAAATTTTGAGCACTTCCTTTGGATTTGTGCGAAGTGCTTCCTCTTTCAGTTTGCTGCAGCGAAAGTCAATTTTGGAAATCAGATGCCAGTAGTTTGCCAGTGTCAAGGAATTGAGCAAGATAAATGTCCCTTGGAAACATTTACAACATCAACAACATGCCGAACCACTTTTTGTGACACAATCAAACTGCTTACTGCTCTGCTAAATGTTTTTCCCCCGTTTTGTTGACAATGTATGGCTGCAATTTAAAGTTTAAAATTAAGATGCCAAACCTAAAATTGAGAATCTGTTTTTGAATTGCATCCAATGGAAAAACC